>CM019150.1:64786328-65126889 GCA_009733165.1 Naja naja
ATTTCCACTGACTAAAAACAAGAAGTCAGACAATTCAAAATGCTTTAAGTTAGGAGTCTCCAATCCCCAGTCTGTAGACTGCCACTGGGCATTCCAGAAACCAGGCTGTGCAAACAAGTGAAGCCCCATCTGTGGGATGCAGCCAGCATGCAAAAACAGGTTCCTTCTGGTCCATGGAAAAACCACTCTCCACAGAACCGGTCTGTGGTGCCCAAAAGGTTGAGAGCTGCTGCTTTAACCAAAGCTACATTTTAAATAAACGTGTGATCCCAGAAATGGGCCTGGCTGGCTCCCCCTCCAGCTTACTATCACAAAATATTTAGCCCAAATTGTAAAAGCATTGGAAAAGATTGTAAATCTCTGTTTAGTAGAAATAGAAACTCAGCCTCTTAAATGAAATCTCTCTGCTCTGAAGCCTCTCTCTGCCAATGTACTGCAACCAGAAAACAAGCAACTACATGCATTCTAAAACCATCCTCCTTAGTCAAACAGTAAATAGATATCATAACTAAAATATGCTATTTTGATAGTACTGAACTGGTCACTAACTCTGTTATGGAAAGTTTAAAAAACCAAGCAGCAGCTAGCAATGAACAAGGTGAATACTAGAAGCCAGCACAGGTTTGTTAAAAGCAGGCCCTGCCAAACAAACCTCATTGCCTTCTTTGATAAAGTAACAAAATTAATGGACCAAGGAAATGTTGTGGATAAAGTAGACAACAGTATAGATCCACAAGATGTGGAATAGACAGGACCACCACCAGATGGAGTTGAGGTTGGCTAACCAACTGAACTCACCATGTAGTCCTTGATGAAACATTGACATGGAGGGAAGCATGCAATGGGGAATTGCAATGTTCTCTTTTGAGCCAGTGCTCTTCAATATCTTCATAAATGAACTAGCTAAGGAAATTGATGGGGTACTCATCAAACCTGCATATAACACAAAACTGGGAAGAATTGCTGGTGTTTTGGAAATAGACTCAAGATTCAGAAGGAGCTCTTGACCGACTTGAGGAATGAGCCCTTTCCAATAAGATGCAGTTCCATGGTGAGAAAAGTAAAGTCTTGCACTTAGGCAGGAAAAATCAGATGCACAGGTATAGAATAGGCAGTATCTGGCTCTATTGCGAGAGGGATTTAGGTGTCCTAATGGACCACAACTTATGTATGAACCTGCAGTGCATTGCGGCTGCCCAAAAAATCCAATGCAGTCTGTTATGTATGTAGGTTTAAATGTTATTGGTTTATTTGAACTGGTCTTGTAAAATGTCAAATGGTATTGGTTTAAATAGTGCGGGAAGAAACCCTGCACTCCCATTGGCTAGCAGCTACGGATGCAGGCTATAAGAAGCAGCCGTAGCCTTACCCGGACGGGTCCATTCGAGCTGTTGTCATTAATAAAGCCTTTTGCTGAACTCCTCGCATCTGACTCTTCATGCAAACTTAACACTGGCGAAGGTGGGATTTCCTGAAGAGAAGACGACGCGACGAACAAGCAACAGAGTGAGATGGCTGCGCTGAACACCCCCCAGCACCGCTCGATCCGGCGACGGAAGACTGGGAATCGTATGCAGACCGTTCCACATGTTCCTGGAAGGGAACGATCTCGCCGGCATCCCCGAGACGGAAGAGGCGGTCTTTCTCACACACTGCGGTCCGGCAGTCTTCAAAATGGCGGCGTTGGCGGGAGCAGGAATTGAAGGTAATGGAATGGCCCGAATTAGAAAGACTTTTAAGAGCCCATTACGCCCCACAAGTATCGTGCCTCATTAAGAGACACGAATTTTACCGTCGGGATCAAGGGGATAGCGAGTGTTAATGACTTCGTGGCAAGCTTAAGGGACATTGGGGTGCTTGTGACTTTACCAACGTAGAAGAGGCCATGCGTGATCGGTTTGTTTTGGCCTTAAAGATAAGATCTTACAAAGCAAACTACTAATGAAACCAAAATCACGCTTAAAGAGGCTATTGAAGAGGCTGTTTCAGCAGAAGCCACCAAGTCCTCAGCGGCCATGAAAAAGATTAACAAGGCCTCGGCCAGGCCTCGAGCCATTCTGATGGGGAAAAATCCTCAACAACTCATTGCAAACAAATAGACTCTGATTCGGATAGCAGTGAGGAAGAAGAGGGGATTTTAAGCTCAGAATGGAGAAGAAAAGAAAAGACTCTGAGAAAAACAGGCAAGGATCCTATTGCAGAGGATGTGGGGGCCACCCCGCACTGAATGCAAGTTCTTTGACTCCATTTGCCTACGTTGTGAGAAACGGGGTCATATAGCCAGAGTCTGCAAATCATCCAGAACTCCACCATTTAGGAAGAAAGTTCCTGAGGAAGAATTTAAGCCCAACAATTTAATTGGAAAAATGGGGCGAAATTTAAAAGCAAATGGCAAGAGTGAAACTCACCAAACAATAACCATTGGTCATTCTTCACATTTAAATAGCAGAAAAGTACATGTGAAGGTGTTTATTGAAGGGAGACCGTGCCACATGGAAGTGGACTCAGGCTCTTATTTATCTATGGTGTCTTGGGACACTATCCACAGACTCTTTCCAAAAATTCAGAAAAACATTTCCAGAAGCAAGCACTGACCCTCAAAGACTACCAAGGGAACAAGATTCCAGTAGTTGGAGCGAGGGAATTCAACGCGCAGTTTAAAGGCCACACCAAACGTTTGCCACTGACCATCGTGGACAAGGATCACCCAAGTTTGCTGGGACTTGAGTGGTTCAAGCCACTTGGCATCGAGGTGACTGGCATCCATCACGTGAACAGTTCTGACTGGGAAGAGTCCTTGAAGTCTGAGTTTCCAGAGGTCTTCAGCGAAGGACTGGGCAAGTATATGGGGACCCCTATTGCTTTCAGTTTAGACCCCAAGGTGCCCCAATTCGTTTAAAGCCCAGAAGGGTTCCATTTGCTTTAAAGGAAAAAATTGATGCACAATTAGATAAGCTTATCGCCCAAGGGGTTTTGGAACCTACTGACCACTCCAGATGGGAAACACCCATAGTCACACCAGTCAAGGCTGATGGCTCAGTGAGAATCTGTGGTGACTACAAGGGGACACTTAACCATGCGCTACAGCAGAGCGCATACCCTGTACCTGTTGTGCATCATCTGCTCCATTCCCTTGGCAGGGGTACAGTATTTGCTAAACTGGACTTAGCTCAGGCATATCAACAATTAACAGTTGATGATGCCACTGCAGAGGCACAAACAATTGTGACTCATAGAGGTGCCTTCAAATGTAAAAGACTACAATTTGGAGTAAGTGTGGCACCTGGCATTTTTCAAAGTCTTATGGAAAGAATGTTGCAAGGCCTGCCAGGGGTAGTGCCTTATTTTGATGATGTGTTAATCTCTGCTGAAAATGACACTCAGCTTCAAGAGAGACTCAGAAGTCCTTACCAGATTCAGAAAAGCAGGTTTGAAAGTCAAGGAAGACAAATGCACTCTCAAAACAGACAGAGTTGAGTTTCTGGGGTACATGATTGATAAACAGGGCATCCATCCCACTGATGCCAAGGTTAAAGCAATCAAGGAAGCCCCTAAACCTCGTTGCAAGTCAGATCTGCAAGCCTTCCTTGGCCTTATTAACTTTTACCACATGTTTCTACCTCACAAAGCATCTATTGCTGAGCCATTACATCGTTTACTTGATAAAAAGGCTGCTTGGATCTGGGGGCGGAAGGAACAGTCAGCATTTAACAGTATTAAGAGACTAATCACGCCTGATGCTGTGTTGATTCAATTCTCTGAGAATTTGCCTGTTGTTCTGACTTGTGATGCATCCCTTTGGAGTGGGAGGGGTTTTAAGCCACAGGCTTCCCAATGGCGGAAGCCCCAATTGCATTTTACTCTCGCTGTCCAAAGCAGAGAGGAACTACAGCCAATTGGACAAGGAGGCCTTAGCAGTTGTTGCAGCTGTTAAGAAATTTCATGAATATCTGTATGGCAGGTCATTCACCATTGTTACAGATCACAAACCTTTGCTTGGCATCGTGGCAGGAGACAAACCTACACCTATTATCCTGTCACCAAGGATGCTGAGGTGGACTGAATTTCTTGCAGCTTACTCCTACAAACTGATTCACAGGCCTGGCAAGGACATTGGACATGCTGATGCACTGAGTCTGCCCACTACCTTGCCACAAGGAGGATTTTGAACTTGAGACTCACACCTTCTTCCTGGAGACCGTTGCTAAGCTTCCAGTCCATGCTGCTGAGATTGCCAGAGAATCTGCCAAAGATGCTGTGTTGGCACCTGTTATGGGCTGGATTAAGAAAGGTTGGCCTCTTCAAGATCTACCTCACTTTGCCCAACCTTTCAAATCCAGGCAAACTGAATTATCTGTATTAAGAGGATGTATTTTGTGGGGTAACAGGGTGGTTATTCCTGCAAAACTGCAAAGGGAGGTTTTGGAAATGTTACATGAGGGTCATCCTGGGATTGTAAGGATGAAAGGTTTGGCCAGGAGTTATGTATGGTGGCCAGGTATTGACAAAATGGTTGAAAACTGGGTTGCCTCTTGTCCCAATTGCCAGGTAGTCAGGCCTGCCCCACCTCATGCCCCCACACAGGAATGGGAATGTCCTAGGGGCCCATGGTCTAGAATCCACATTGATTTTGCAGGCCCTACAAGAGGGCACACGTTTCTAGTAATTGTAGATGCATACCCAAATGGCTAGAGGTTATTCTCATGACTTCTACTACTACTGAGGCTGTTATCAAGCAGCTCAGAAAGCTCTTTGTAACCCATGGGTTACCAGATGTCCTTGTCTCTGACAATGGCCCTCAATTCACGCCTAACATTTTTGAATCCTTTCTAGCTCAACAGGGCATCAGACATGCCCTCACAGCCCCTGGCACCCTTCGCCAACGCCGGCTGAACGATGGTACGCTTTACCAAAGAAAAGCTTCAGCAGTTGGGTCCTGGGGACATCACTGAGAAGCTTGAAAAGCTTCTTAGTGTTCAGCACATCACTCCTAGCCCATCAACTAACTTATCCCCAGCAGAGTTGTTAATGGGCAGGAAACTTAGGTCTTCCCTTGACCGACTTCATCCCACTTATGCACCCAATACACCACTGGATTCCACTTCCAAAGTTCGTTCTTTTAGTGTGGGAGATTCTGTCTATGCTAGGAACCTTACAGGTGAACCTTTGTGGATTCCTGCTGAAATAACTCATATCACTGGCCCTCTTTCTTACAGGGTTCAAACAGAGGATGGCCTCCTCTGGAGCAGGCACATTGACCAACTTAGATCCCCTCAGGAACATCGCCCTGTCTCTCTCTAGGCCCTCATCTGATGTCTCTTCTAGGGGAAGGGGAGGAACAGGAGGAATATCAGCAAACAGGAATCAACCCTATGTGTAACGAGCCATTGCACAGGAACCATCCCGAACCCTGTCACAATGCCAAGATCCATCCTTAGAAGTAGAGTCATTACGACAGGAACCATCCCGAACCCTGTCACAATGCCTAGATCCATCCTTAGAAGTGGAAGATTGTACATCACTACCTGACTTGGGTGTTGACATTGGAATGGAGATGGGTTGGGAGGAGAGACCAGATTCTAACAGTCTAACAGGGTCTTCTTTCACAGAAGTCCTAACAGGGAAATGTCAGCAGACACATTTCCCTCTCACTGGGTGAGAACAATAAAGATTCTGAACCACGAAGGTCTCAACGCATTACGTAAGAGCCCCACCTATTTAAAGGAATACATTAGATAGGTTGGGGTTTGGTATGGACTGAACCTAGTGGGGAGGGGTGTTATGTATGTAGGTTTAAATGTTATTGGTTTATTTGAACTGGTCTTGTAAAATGTCAAATGGTATTGGTTTAAATAGTGGGAAGAAACCCTGCACTCCCATTATTAGCAGCGCTGCAGGCTATAAGAAGCAGTAGCCTTACCCGGACGGGTCCATTCGAGCTGTTGTCATTAATAAAGCCTTTTGCTGAACTCCTCGCGTCTGACTCTTCATGCAAACTTAACACAGTCCTAGGCTGCATCAACAGAAGGATAGCATTAAGATCATGGGAACATGCTCTGTACTGTATAAGTGAAGCCACAGATGGAATCTGCATCCAGCTCTGGTCACCATAATACAGAAAAGATGTGAGGTCCTAGAAAGAGTGCAGAAAAGAGCAACAAAGTTGACAAGTGTTCTGGAAACTAAATTGTATAATGAATAGCTAAGGTGACTAACTATATTTAACCTGACTAAGAGAAGGTTTAGAAGAGATTTGGTAGCAATCTTCCAATACTTGAAAAGCTGCCATAAGGAAAAGAGGGTTGATTTATTCTCCAGAGTACCTGAAGGTAGGACTAGAAGCAATAGGTGGAAGCTCATCAGAGGGAGATCCAACCTGGAAATAAGGAGGAATTTCCTGACATTGAGAACGATTATTCTACGGAACAGCATTATTTAATGGAACAGCTTGTCTCATGGAGTTGTAGGTGCTCCATCACTGGAAATTTTGAAGGAAAGATTGCACAACCATTTGTCCAGACGATATAAGGACAGGGAGTTGGACTAAAAGACATTCCAGCTCTATGATTCTATAATTCTGTGTGGCATAATTCCCTTTTCTTTCTCTCATTCACACCTCAAAAGTGTTACTAGAGATGTTTACATATGGTTAAAGGCCACCCTTAAAAACCAGAGTGCAAACAAAACTTTTATGTGGATAAAATGCTCTGGTGTTTATGCTGATGCCATAATTCTTTCTTTTTTCTTCTATTTTAACTCCTCCTCTTCAATGTATTTTATATTAATCATCTCAACTAATTTCTATTCCCTGGCAGGCATCTCCATATCTTTGTCTGGGTTGAAAAGAGGGGTATTGGACAGCTAATCTGTTATCTATCATCCCAGTGAGGCTCTGTTGTGATTTCCTAGGATCAGGTAATAAGACAGCTAAAGCCCTGAAGACAACAAATTTAAAAACAAGAAAAGATTTACTTAGGACACCTAATTAGGAATCCTAATCAGAAGCCATCAAGAGCTCTAATTATCAAGGTTTGTTCAAACTCATTGCTTGCTTCTTAACTGGCCACAGGACATCCAAGTAGTTTTAAATTATGTATCACAGGCTCCTAATCAGTATATTGAGCGTCATAAATTGTTAAAAGGAGCTAATAGCTTGCGTTCCTTGATAGAAAGCGCTGATATTGGAGGCAGGGAACTCATCAAAGAGAGAGCCTCGTTAGGCAGCAAGGGAGAAAGGAGGCTGTGCTTTGGTGTCTCATTTTGTTTTAGTAATTAGCCTTTACTGGATTATCCGATCCAAATCTTTATTCAGTTTACTCTGTCAAATCTCGTTTGCATTTTAAATGGGAGACTGACAAGGGGAGCAATTTATCTCCTGACTAGGTTAAACACGTTCAACTTGGTAGGGAGCATCTGATGAGCTTATGAGAGCATAGAGCATCAGTCCATCAGGGCATATGTTACACTCCATTTGCCTACTCATAATAGTATCTTCTGAACTGCTGTTGCATTTGTTTCACAGGTAAGATATCTGAAACAAGTGGACAAGAAGGTAATGACTTGAGACAGGGCCTTTAGGTCTGGGGTGCTATATTTCTGGAATATTTTTTCAACAGGAATACATGACGCCCACATCTGAGGATGACAGTAAAGTTCTTCTGATGACTTCTGTCTGTCTACAAGAAGAAATATATTGGAATTTAAAATGCTGCTTGTTTTTTCAATGAAGGGCCCCCATGAGCATTAAAAGTGGGGCCATTTTCAAGGTTTGAGCCTGAGGGGGCCAAGCTGCCATCACTTTTATTATGGTCTGCATGGTGATCCAAGACAGTGTTTCTCTGCCTTATCAACTTTAAGATGTTTGGACTTCAAGCATGGGGATCCTGGGAGTTCAAGTCCATACATCTTAAAGGTGCTGTAAATGAGAAACACTGATCCAAACCATTATCAGTTGCTTTTTCTACATTTGTAGATGCTCTCTCTTGGTTTGCTTCTTTACTTTTTTGAACAGGAAAGTTATCAGTTTGCCTGTTTTTAATGTAAGGATATGCACTCTATGAAGGAAGTGGTCTGGTGATTAGACTAGTCTTGTGGTGATAGAATTTATTTTTCCAGCAGTCTACCCAGTGCATTTTGTAAAGTTTAATGCATTTCTCAAATTCTAGCTATGAATATATTGAAATGTTAAAGATATTTTCCTTTACAGACAATTAATATTATTGGCTAAAATCTTGATCTCTTTTTGATTTGCCTAAGTCCTTCAAGTTTTATTACAAAATTTAAAATTATTAAAGCATATACATCTTGTTAAAAATAGAGGTGCTGAACATGAGAACATTAAAATTAATTTAAATGTTTAGAGGATATGTCCATTTGGAATTCAGAATTCTAGATTATTTATTGATTCATTCATTATACAGATTTTCCTCAGGCAGTTTGCAAGAGTAAAACAATTAAAATTTAAATTTCAAAAATGCGTACCCAATATTATAAGTATACGCCTATCAGTAATGATATAAAGTGACTTTAGGACTGGATCAATGGGCTACACAAGGATTTTTCTGCAAATAACATGATTTGGCATGATTTTCATTTGTGATCATACAAACACTTTATCCACCGCTTTTCTTTGAAGATAGAGCAGTTGAATATTGGGAGAATTTGTTGTTATTTAGTCATTCATTTGCATCTGAGTGTGTGCGATTGAATGGGCAACAAGCACACCAGGGCTGTCTATTAGGAGCCATGGTAGCACAGTGGTGGGAATGCAGTACTGCAGGCTGACTCTGTCCACTGCCAGGAGTTTGATCCTGACTGGCTCAAGGTTGATTCAACCTTCCATCCTTCTGAGATTGGTAAAATGAAGACCCAGATTGTTGGGGGCAATATGCTGATGTTGTAATCCTCTCAGAGGGTGCTGTAAAGCATTGTGGAGTAGTATATAAGTCTAAGTGCTATTGCTATAATTAACTTCATCTTTGAGTTCTTATAAACACCCATCATGATAGCATTACTAATATCTAATCATCTTACCTCCTGCCAACCTCTTTTTCTCTTGCTTTTGATTTTTCCAACCATTTGGGTCTTTCCTAAAGATATCTACATCCATTATGTGTTTAAAATATTTAAGCTTTACCTACATTATTATTAACGTTTCCAGTGAATTTTATTCCTCTTCTGTTGTTGTTTTTTCTTCTTGCTATCTTTAGCACCATATACATTGTTATTTTCTCATAGTCCTGCTTTCACAGTCATACATTACACCCAAAAGCACCATGCCCATGACAATACTTACCTTCATTGTAAATATCATGTCTCTGTTCATTAATTTTGTAATACATTAGAACAGCTACCATTCAGTTATAAAGTTTTATGGTTACTATCTAATTCCAGAATTGCGTATAAGCAGGGCTTTCAACAAACCATTAAGTATAGCATACTTCAGATTTTTAGCTAGTCAACTATTGAGAAAAATGAAACTCATCATATTGGAGATTGGGAAGAAATTTCAACCTGACTTTTGTAACAACCAAAACTGACCAGCTTTTAAGCCAAGATGGGAAGATGCCCAAACACTTGAAAAGGGACAGTTTTCACAGACTGCAGTTACACTAACCATCTTATATCAGTGATGGGCTACACCTTATAGATCAAGCAAAGATTGCAGAACCATATCTTGGGGCCTGTTTTAATTTTTACCCCACAATCATATGGAGTAGTAAGTTGGACTTGATGGCCTAGATCATACTTTTCTACGTATGAATCTATTCCGGCTCAGTGGCCCCACATCTATTGATCTAACCTTAGATAGCTTCACATCCATCCATGTGAGAGAGAATTGGATTTTAAGCCTTACTTTCTAAATGACTGGTTTACTTCTGAAAGTGCAGTATTATGATATGAAATCCCTAAAGCACTAATGCTAAGGACACCAAGGTTTCCATATTTGTGATACTTTCTCTTCCTTCCAGCATTCAGAGATACTGAAAGAGAAAAACAAACAAAATAAAGACAAAAGGTATAGACCCCTCTATTCCTGCCCAAGGAGTAAAATCTATATCTATATAAAATATGCTGAGGAAAAGTAAGTCTTTTTCGTACTAATGTCACACAATTACCTCTTAACTGCCAAAACAAATGGCAGAAAAAGGAAAAGTGACACCAAATCAAAAATGTCACAGGTGATCGATTTGTGTCATCTACTGTCCTCGGTGCCGAGGCTACAGAGAAAGACACGATCACCCAAGACTAATATTATATTACAGCCTTCACAGCACCGAGTGCCAAGTGATGAATATGTGTCACTTTGTGTGTCGCTCACTCTCAGGGCCTGGGCGGGCAAGCATGGAAAATGGAGTGCTTAGGATTAATGATATTGAAAATGATAGAGAGGAGATTGAAAATTCCTGCCTTCCTGAACCATGCAGATTGAAATGTACCTCAGAGCTATCTTGGTTTGTCCCCTCCTCTTTCCCCTCCTCCTCCTCCTCCTCCTCCTCCACCTCCTCCTCTATTCCCCCCACCACCACCTTGCAGGTTCACGGTCTTCTTTTAAAGGGCCCTGCTCTCTTTCTATGGTTTTTGACTGCAAGGGGGAAGAATGAAGCTTTGCATGATGGATTGCTTGCCCCCACATCCCCCCCCCAAAGGGTGGAAATTCTCTGCATGCCAATATTTCAAAACAAACCTCAGTGTTACAGAAACACCCTAGTGATGAATCAGCCCAACCTCATAACCACACCAGATTTGGGTTACATGCTGCAACATGAATTATGGGAAGTCTTCTATTTATAAAGCTCTTTGGGTATGGTATCTGGAAAAGTGGTGAGGCATCTCTGTTGATCAGTGGATTTCCCTGGATAGTGAAAATGACCATATGATTCCTAAAACTCCTTGATTCCTCAAGCAACAAAGGTTAGGATATAGCATAGCCTATTCCTCTCATTCCACCCAGGGTTATCCAGGACAGAGTGCAATAGATAGTCACTTGAGTAATTCAAACTGACTGAGGGACAAGAAAGTGATGCAATCAACATCCTCAGATCTTCAAGCATGCAGTCATGCTACCAATGGTGGGATTCAAAAAAATTTATTACCGGTTCTGTAGGCATCGTTTGGTGGGCATGGTGTGGCTTGGTGGGTGTGGCTTGGTGGACATGGGAAGGATACTGCAAAATTCCCATTCCCTCCCCACCCCACTAACCTGATTTCCAGCTCTGTTCTCCTGTGCAGGGCAACAAAAGAAGACCCAGCCAATTAGCTGGGACTTGGGAACAGCAAATAGATGGGGTTGGGGCCAGTTAGAGGTGGTATTTGCCAGTTGTCTGAACTACTCAGAATTTCCACCACCGGTTCTCCAGAACTGGTCAGAACCTGCTAAATACCACCTCTGCATCCTACCCACTACATCCTTGAAAGCATAGACATGAGGAGGGCCTTTCAAGCTGCCACATCACAGCATTCAAAAAGAAGCATGATGGACTGGTTCCCACAGTTCCACGGAGCCACCATTCACCTGGGATTGTAGGTAGTCCTCGATTCAGGACCACAATTGAGACCAAAATGTCCGCTGCTAAGCAAGACACTTGTTAAGTGAATTTTGCCCTATTGTATGACCTTTCTTGCCACCATTGTTAAGTGAATCAATGTTACATGGAAATCTCAAAGCTATTAGCTACATTTCATGTATGTGATCTTCAGTCATTGAGCTTTACTTGAGAAAGACTAATTTGCTTCAGTGTTGCCCTCTTGAAACAATGTCCCATCAAATGATACTATCCTGATAACTTCAGAAAGTCATTAAAATTGGACCATTCTCCCAGGCCTTAGAGCAGGGGTGGCGAACCTTGGCAACCTTAAGACTTGTGGGCTTCAAATCACAAATTTTAATAAATTTCTGGCTGAGAACATGGCTGGCTGGGGAATCCTGGGAGTTGAAGCCAAGGTTGGACACCCCTGCCTTACAGCAAAGTGATGGCTAAGCCCCTGTAGGATATTTCCTTTAAAAAAAAATGCTTCCCTTCTGGATGCTTATGAACTGTTTCTTTTTTAAATTATTCCTACTTAAGAAAACAAAACAAAAAACAAAAACAAAATGTTAAGCTGTCTGGAACCATTTGAAGATGTGTAGCCTCTAAATTGTATTAAATGAAACTTAAAATTTAATAGATCACTGTACATAGCCTTATGGTGTAATGGAGGTAATGGTATTCATGTAGCAACTTCGTGTTTTTTGTACATTCTCTGATAGTACTTGCAATATACTGCATTACAGAATAGAATAGAATTCTTTTTTGGCCAAGTGTAATTGAACACACAAGGAATTTGTCTTTGGTGCATATGCTCTCAGTGTACATAAAGAAAAAATAAAATACATTCATCAAGAATCATAAGATACAACACGTAGTGATAGTCATGGGTTACTAATAAGCAATCAAATCACACTAGGAAACAAATAAAACAATATAAATTGTAAAGATCTAAGCAACATGGTTATATTCATAAGTGGGAAAAGATAGGTAATAGGAAGGATGAGAAGAATAATAGTAATATCATCTTACCAAGTAGTTTGATGGTGTTGTGGGAATTAGTTGTTTAGCAGAGTGATGGCATTCAGGGGGAAAACCATCCTTGTGTCTAGCTGTTTTGGTGTGCAGTGCCCTATAGCATCGTTTTGAGGGTAGAAGTTGAAACAATTTCTGTCCAGGATGTGAGAGGTCTGTAGATATTTTCACAGCACCCCCAAATTGCAAATGTGGTGGGAAGGAGTGGAAGGAACTGAAGAAATTCAGATGTATGGAGGCTGAAGACATTTCCTTAAGAATTTCTTAATTCATAGCTTATACTTGCCCTTTCCAATTGACACCCTCCAGGTGTCAATTAAATATCAGTAGGGAAGTTGAAATTTGAACATCTGAAGAGAAACAAATCAGGCAAGAGGTCTATAACAAGTTCCTTTTTGTTTTTATTTTGCTTACTCAAATTGCTGTATAAAAGTTCAGGCATGCTTAATTTAGACCACTGCTGTTCTTTTTACCCCAAATAGTATTCTAATATATGTTGCCCAGTAACCAGGACACAACCCCAAAAGTGTAATGTTCCATTAAAAAAGAGGTGGGGGGAGAGATTTCATGGCTGGTCAGAATAGAAGTATGATCCATGTGAGAAGATAAACAGGCAAGGATAAATGTGTAGAATGTTCAGTATTTTTGAGCACCTTTTAAATAAATGTCACTCTAGAGAGATTCAGTGTTTAAGACAATGCATAAAAGTTTATTACCATTTCATGGATATGCAGTGTTAAATTAAAATGATGCCCATAGGGCCTGTCAACATTATTTTTATATTATAATACATTGATAATAAAGCCACAAACTGAGAATCAACAAAAAAACCAATTAATTGGATAATAATTACATTTGCTTCATTGGGGGCCAATGAGTGCCAAGATAATGGATCTATTTGAATTATGGCCCTCATCATGGAAACCGCATGAGATTTGGGAGACAAAAAAAAACATCCAAATCCTTAATAGCTATCCAGAGAAAGGGAAATAGAATCTATACAAACATTTAAACAATTGACCTATTGGTTTCATGAGAATAAAGCTTTCTGTAACCATCCTTCCCATAAATCAGCAAAGCTGAAAGATTGCTGCAGATATTCACTTCTGATTTGCTCCTGAGTGTTGGTTCTCGTGAAATAGTTTGTATATGTTCAATGGCTGTTGATTTCACAGCATGTCCATGGTATAATTAATGGTTCTTCTTGTTCAGTGCATATGCAGCACATCTAATGAGAAGCAGTCTCGAAGGTTGCTCTTCCAATGATAGCTTCAGCTTATTACCTACTTAATTTGTGGAAGTGAACTATACTTATATTCTGGATAAAGTTAAAATGTTCACTAAATTATAATTGGAGAGAATTAAGCATGTTCAGCAAGAGAAAGTAAAAGATTTTTTAAAAGGCATTTTTAATGTCAGTAGCAACAAACAACAACAGATCTCAATAATTTGGGAAGATCTTTTACATACCCTGTGCTGTCCAGCCAGTTTAGAGTTAATGGGATAGGTAGTTAGGAATTGAGAGCTGTCCCCTTAAGGGAATGCATCATGGTAAATGTAGCTAAGGTATCCTGGGAAATGTAGTCCATGCCATGTGGTCACATCTGTAATCCTGATTGGTCACTAAATTGATCCTTGTTGGGTTGAGGGAGGCTTCCTCACTCTAGCCTGAATCCTATACTATGCGGTCACTACAATTATCATCATGGTTATCATCATAGGGATGAGAGTTTAGTATCTTTCTACACCACAATTCAGATATGCAAAGGATCGGACATTAAGAAGAACCTTGTCATAAATGTGAATTGACAGGATGCCTGATGAATCAATAAAAAAGACTTCCTATAGATGCTTTGTGGAGTTGCTCTGTCAGCTTTATACCCATTCAGAGCGTAATAAGCAGAACATGCCCTGTGTCTTTATAAGTTTTAATTAACATATGCCTTTAAAATAATATAACATAATGTTTGAACTTTGATTCAAATTAATCTTTTGGAATTTGACAGAAGAAAGCATTTGGGATACAAAAGGAGTACTTGATGATGTTGGAATTCTGATTTCAAAAAATAAGCTTGGAACTATAGCAACCCTTTTTTCTCACAGAAAATTTCATCAAAGTTGTCTAACAATGGGACTACAGAAGATTGGGCTTTGACTTTTAAGAGTAAAATACAAAGTAAGGAACATGCATTTGTATAGCTATAATCTAATCAATTAGGATTAATTCAGCCCATTGAATTCAATCCCTTGCTCAGGGCAGGAATCCAGATAAAAACAGATCTATCCACCCTCCTTTTGAACTCATCCACTGAAAGGGATGACCCACACTTCAATGGAATTACTCTTACAGTTAGGAAGGTTTTTATCATTGTATCAGAATTTGCCTTTGTGAAACACAGGAGTTATAATTCCCAGGCCTATAGTGCCAGTAAAAGAAAATATACATAGTTGAGGGCTGAACTGATGCTCTGTGAGTTTGGTTGTTTGCTTGCAGATATTTCATTACCTGACTAGGTAATCATAGTCAGTAACCTAGCTGAGTAATGAAATATCTACAAGCAAACAACCAAGCTCACAGAGCATCAGAACTCCAGTCTGGAATGATGGAAAATAAGACCTAATCTTCTTTTTTGTGATGCCCTTTCAGATATTTCAAAAGTGCTAACATATCTTCCCTCTGTTTCTCTCAGGGCTGAGAATGCCCCCACATTTATAAGATTTAATTTTAGTCCTTATATGGTAACTTTATGGGATTCTAATGTGGATTCTTCTGCATATTATCACTAATCTTTACTATTAATCTGAAGTTGCCTATCAGATGATATGTCTGTTACTTCAAGTCAGTGTTTATTCCTAGTGACTGCCTTAACTTAGTCCTTGCAGATTTTCTTGGTAAGGTTTTAGAAGTGGTTGTCCATTGCTTAGTTCTGACAGCTGAGAAAGAGTAACTTGACCAAGGTCAACCAACTGCCTTTGCATCTAAGGCAGAATTAGAACTCACAGTCTCCTGGTGTCTAGCCTGATGTTTTAACCACTACTGCAAACTGGCTCCTCTATCAGCTGATATGAAGGTGACTTTATAACTGAAGTAATTATACTTTATAGACTGATTCAGAGTTACACAGGTGGAAGCTCATGGAATTATAAAGTTAGAAAAGATCTTGGTCCAGGATTTCAGGAAGGAATCTTCATATCATCCCAGACAAATGGCTGTCTAACCTTTGTTGGAAAACCTTCAGTGAGGGAACATCTACAGTGTAACTGTAGAAGGCTGTTCTAGTATTTAATAGGTCTTCTGGACTGAGAATTTCTCCTTCTCCTTTCTCTCTCCACTGCATGTGATATTTACCTATGATTACAATTTTGAATACTCTGTTTATAGTGTTTTGTATTACTATATAAGGCGTTTTGTATTACTATATATAACGTTTTGTATTACTATATAATGACATGGTGGCTCAGTGGCTAAGACGCTGAGCTTGTCAATCAGAAAGGTCAGTAGGTCGGTGGTTCGAATCCTCATCACCGCATAACGGAGTCAGCTCCCGTTACTTGTCCCAGCTTCTGCCAACCTAGCAGTTTGAAAGCATGTAAAAATGCAAGTAGAAAAATAGGGACCACTTTGGCAGGAAGGAAACAGTGTCCTGTGCACCTTCGGCGTTTAGTCATGCCAGCCACATGACCATGGAGATGTCTTCAGACAGTGCTGGCTCCTCAGCTTTGTAGCAGAGATGAACATTGTCCCCTAGAGCTGGAAACGACTAGCACCTTTACCTTATTACTATCTAGCCCAATATTATAGGACTTCGCGGAATAAATTTTGATAGTTGAGAATCAAAGAAAAGCAAAGAACGCAAAATAGGGAACAAAGTCTCAAAACAGTTAAGATAACAATCCTATAATCTGAGGCAGATGCCTGAAGCTAAAGATGCTAGGAGATGTTGACCAACTTCATGTTGGAGGACAGAGTTGTTTTTGTCAGCCTGCCCTGTCCCCTAACTAGATTGATGCCCTTAAGTAAAGTGAAGGATGCTGCCTTATAGCCAGTGTGGAAATAACAGTTATCTGACAGTAGAGTAGCTTCTCTTGTTTTAAAGCCAGCATCATGTTTTCAAGCAGCCCTGATTATTTTGTGTATTGTTTCAGCCTAAGAAGTCAAGATCCATCAACCACACCTGCTTTGATAAATATTGAGCAATTCCCCTGTGTCACATTAATTATAATTCTATGGGTTTCACAAGAATAAGGATTAGCATGGGAAAGTTTCAGCTATTTCTTCATTTGGGCTTAAGGCACAATATTGAAAATCGCCATAGGAACCTACCCATCAAAGCTTGATTTTGGAATATTTTCACTGGATTCCCTTGATGAGCCCAGTAATCAGTGTCTGATCTTTGACGTACATTGTATCAAAAATTATGTGCTTTTTAATTGATGTTAGTACCACATATATTTGAAAACCTTTACCTAATGTTACATCTTAATCAGGGATGTTCGCAGGGGTTCAGGAGAGCCCCTAGCTAAGATTCTGTGCAGTTCGGAGAACCCCCAAATCCCACTCCTGGCTGGCCCCACCCCGCCCACCCCAGGAGTCCCACACAGCCCATTTTGGATGCAAGTAAGAGCAGGGTGCATGTGGAGGCTCAGGGAGGGCAAAAAAGGGCCTCCTGGAAATTCAGTAAGGCCAGAAATGAGCCCGGGGAGCCAGGGGAGCCCATTTTCACCCTCCTGGAGTCTCAAGGAAAGCCTCTGAAGCTAAGGGAGGGCAAACCCCCCACAACCGTGGTGCAAGAGGCCAACTAGGCCACAGCCACCATGGCCATGCCCACCCAGGCAGAGAATCCTTTGCTAAAATTTTTGAAGCCCACCCCTGATCTTAATTGAAATATTAAGAGCCTTGGTGGTGCAGGCTGTTAAATGCCTAGCACTTAGTTCCAGCTGCCTGCAATTACTTAGGCTCGAATCCCACCAGGCTCAAGGTTGACTCAGCCTTCCATCCTCTCGGGGTAGGTAAAATGAGGACCCAAGATTATTGGGGGCAATAAGCTGACTTTGTAAAAATGCCGCTTAGTAATAAGCAGGCATATACAAAAATTGTAAGCCACCCTGAGTCTTCGGAGAAGGGCAGCATATAAATGTAATTAAAAAAACATATTCCAAATACAGAATATTGAGTATATAGTTATAGTCACAGTTGTACCACATGGTACACAGCACGTGTCATAGAATATGAATGAAAAATATAGAGACAAATTAAAATAAAAAAAAATGCCAAAATTATCATAAAATGTTGGAGAAAATAATAGGATACAGATACTGATTCAAGACACACTCACTGAAATTCAAACCAACACATGAATCAAAACTGTTATGCTTCAAAAATTGCACATCACTCCATATTTTGTGTTGCAGCTCTTCAATTAAAAATAATGGACCCAATGTATATAGTGGAGAAAAGGTGTGCAAAAAACTTCATATATTTTAAATGAAATACAAAAATGCCTTATGTTGCAGAGAATTTACCATGAACATAGAATGGCTAACATCACAATCAAAGTGGCGTACATTAAAGGATGGTATTTTGTGAATTTTTAAATACACAACTGATCCAGGAATAGAAAAGTCTGGATTATATTTTATTATATCCCTCTTGGTACAAGCATGGAGCATAAATACTGTAAATAACAGTCTTAAACTGAAATACAGGTCATCTCACTACAAGTAATCCTCACTTACAGACCACTCATTCAGTAACTGTTCAAAGTTATGACAGCAGTGAACAAGGAGACTGACAAGCAATCCTTGAAGTTGCAACCATCACAGCCTCCTCAAAGTCATGTGATCACAATTTGGGCACTTAGCAATTCGTATGCATTTATGACAGGCACAGCATCCCAGTCAAGTGATTGCAACCTTCCCTGCTGGCTTTTAACAACACAAAGTCAACAAAGAAGCCAGCAGGAAGTTACAAGCAGGAGTGGGATTCTACCAATTTGCACCTATTTGCTAGAACTGGTTGTTAACTTTCTAAGCAGTTTGGAGAACCGGTTGTTAGAAGAAATTACTGGCCTAATCCTGTAAGGAAGGCAGGAAGGAAACATTCTGGTGTTGCTTACAGAAACTGCCTCTCCTTTAACCCTTATTACATTCTTGGCAGGACTAGACTTCCTGTCTCAGGAACATCTCTGGAGTTTTTTCCCCCTCCTTTACTGGTACTTTGCTTGTGTGGAGTAACCATTTAAAGTTACAATGGCACTGAAAAAAGTGACTTATGACCATTTTTCACACCATTTTTCGACTGTTGCAGCATCCCCACAGTCATGAGAGGCCAGGCGAGGAGATGCGTGCCTCGATGTGAGTGATGTTGAGTTGGCCACACCCAGCCAATAACATGACCACCTAAGCCATGCCCACCACCTAAGCCACACCCACAGAACTGGTTGTTAAAATTTTTGAATCCCACCCCTGGTTACAAGTCACATAACATCATGCTTAAGAACCTGGGTATTGACTTAATGATTGCAGCCAGAATACACGTCGCTCTTTTTCAGCCCAACCTACCTCACAGGGTTGTTGTGGGGAAAATTAAAGTAGAAGATGATGCCCCCAAAGTGTTTTTTCAAGAGGCACCTGGACTGGGGCTTTGAAGATGGAAGCTTCTTCATCTTCTGAAGAGCTGAAGAAGCTTCTTGGATGTGAAGTGAAATGTCTTCAAAGAAAAATCAGTAAATCCAGTTGCACTTTTGGGACAACCATGACCTGGATGACTGGAGAATCTACATAGGCACTTAGAAGATGATGCATTTGACTCCACCCTCAGGGTTAGCCTGGTAATCTCCTACATCAGTATTAGATGTTTGCTACCTTGAATTGATTATAAAAATAATAAAGATGGGATATAAATAACTAATAATAAAAAGTCTGGTAAGGTCACATGGCTTTTCACTTTACAATGTATTGCATAGTGATGAAGTTGCCAATACAATTGCAGTTTACTAACTACAAATAAGCACTACCCATCTAGTGAATTGGACTGATCAAATACCAGGCTCCTAGGCCCACAGTTCCAGACACCTATTGCAATTGCAGATATGGAGACGAGCCAGCAGAGCTGCGGGGCAGAGTTAAACACATTATCAGCTTAGAGTCGTTACATTGCCACAAATGGTCTTCTAACTCCACCCCTCTTGAATTCCATTGACCCTTATTTGGTGCTAATTTAGTATTCAACTTTAATTGACTAGATTTTTGCATTCAGGCTTGAACAATGCTTCTTGAACTGCAACTTAGCCTATGAATCGGACCCTTTGTGCCTGAACCCAGATTTTTTTGACACAACATTCATCAAAAGGCCAACTGGTTACCAGATTGCTTTTGAAAGGAGGGGGAATCTTCCAGAATCCATGAGTATGGTCTGCAGCATCTAGGTAATACAATAATTGCAATCATAACTTGTGCTCATGCTACTCTTATGTTCTACAAGTATTTACTATCTTGGCATGAAAGAATTGGTCATAAAAGTAATAGTTAAAGCGGCCCCTTGTAATTTTCCAACAAACTTAAGAGCACACTGGCTTTTCTTTTCTCCACCAACCATCACTGTTTGCAAAATACAAGCAGTTTGACTTGATCTGGGTGATTATCATCCCCTGCTTCACTTTGTTTCTCTAGTCTCGCTTCTTTTTTATAAGCAGGTGACAGTTCCCCTTTTTCAGAAACTATTTTTTTTTCGTACTATGTTTCAACTAGGACGTTGAAAATGCTTTGTTTAGATAAAAAAAATTAACCACAATGCACCCAAATTCAGACATAAGAAACAATACGGATGAATAGAAAATGAAAAGAAATATAGAATTTCCTCCATTTATCTGTACCAAAGGAGAAAATAATGATGGATGCAGAAACCTGTTCCCATACAGTAGTTCTTGACTTACAATCATTAGATTATTTATTTATTTATTTATTTATTTATTTATTTATTTTGTCAATCGCTTACAAGGATAAACATAGTTGTGAATACATGAAATGAATACATATAAGAAAAAAAAGAAACAATAGGACAGGGATGGTAGGCACGTTGGTGCGCTTATGCACGCCCCCTACAGACCTCTTAGGAAAGGGGTGAGGTCAATAGTCGACAGTCTAAGGTTAAAGTTTTTGGGGTTTAGGTAGAGTATTCCAGACATTGACCACTCTGTTGCTGAAGTCGTATTTCCTGCAATCAAGTTTGGTGCGGTTAACCTTGAGTTTGTATCTATTGTGTGCTCTTGTATTGTTATGCTTGAAGCTGAAGTATTCATTGACCGGAAGTTACTATTTTACTATGGTTTTTTTTTTACAAAGTTCCTGCATTCAGGAACTTCATTCATAATATTCTTCAGTGAATTTTCAGGCACATATGATTATTTCTACAGTTTAACAATATATGGTTCTGCTATTATTCCTATCATTTATATTTATTCCCCCTGGTACTTTGATAACGTGGGGGATGTTCTCATAACAATTGACTTAAATTTGATTTTCCAACCCATCCTCAGCTTTTCTCCTGGTTTTTTTTTCTTGAAACGGTGATTATCAATTTGGTATCAATATGTTCTTTGGATTACAAATTATCCTTTACTGTTTTCAAAAATCCCTCTTGTTTGGTCAATGAAATCAAAAAGGCACACAGTGATAAGGAATCTTGCAAGAGTTAAATGCATTTGTGTAATGTAGATTGAAAAAGTGACCCTAATAGAATTATAGCTAGAAAGCAAGATTGCCTTTCTCCAAAACTGCTGCATTTTCATCGGTGTTCATTCCTTCAAAAATTTCTCCCTGCCTAATGGGTGTGCTGAAGACCATTGTTCTGGACAACTCAGTACTCAACAGAGTCAAAATACATACAGGCAAACAAATTCTCTCCTGGCTATCCAAAATAAAAACAGCTATGGCAAACTACACAACCAAAGTCCAAATCAAAGGGGAGGTTGACAAAATTATCACCTTGTTTTATAATTCTGGGGAACAGCAATAATGCTGTGGCTTTGATGACAGCAGATTTTCAAGATCATGGGTAGTCTACAAGTTGACCCATATGCCTCTAAAATAATTTGTGCTTCTTTCAGATCGTTGATTACTGCAGGGGACTAATCTCTTTTGCTATAGTACTCTATGATGCCATTTAACCCCACCCCCTCCCCATTTAGATGGTATATCTTATGCATCAGGATTCCCATTTGGTGCCCTTCAGAAGAATTCAACTTCAATTTCCATCATCTCCAGATGTTAAATCCAACCCACCTGGAAGGCAGTAAGTAAAGGAAAGCTGCTTATGCCCCAGGATACATTTTTGATATTAAATCTAAGAATACAACTAGTCAGAAGTCGAGAGAGTTTGTTAACTAGGCCTCAGTCCTGAGGAATAAATACGGATATTGGACTCTCAAATGCCTATCCACAGATTTTGCACATTTTGTTCTTAGCAAATTTTGCAACCGAACTGGCTCATGTCATAAACTGTTAACTAAGGCCCCCACCAAAATACCTCCTTTGATAGAGTCTACATATCCTTTCTTTAGTTAATGCACTTTGTCAGCAAGCTTGAAATATGGATTCTGATTCATTTCTATTTATTTTATACAACGTTCTTTGGCACCCTGCAAATTCAGCCTATTCATTTCATTTCAGGCAATGCAATCCGGCATAGCCTTAATGTTGCCACTCTGTCTTTGTATGCTTGCAAATCTGACAGCCCTGTGCCCACTGACCCTCCTTTACCCCACCTCTCCAAAATCCCTTCTTTGTCATTTCAGGGGGGGAGGATTTTTCTCTGAAATATAATAAAAAGCCCTTAGTGGAGATGTTAGAGAATAAAGCCAAGCGAGTTTCCCTTTTGCATGAGTTCACTAATACAATCAATGAAGAAGCACATATGAAAAGGGAGGGGGACAAAAGGTGTTTTAATAAAAACAAAGGCAAAGGAGAAGGAGAGGAGCAGTGGGGGAAAGGAAAGAAGAAATTATTCTTTTGGCAAAATCGAAATGGGATTCTATCCAGGTATCATTTGCAAAACATTGGAGGAAATTACATTTCTATCTGGGGAAAAATGAACACCCAGGTGATAATGGAAGGGAGCCCAATGAAATTGAAATATATGACTTTGCAAATGACTAACAGATATACAGATACCCCCATCAGAGTCTCCTCCTCTTTTCCATCTCTCTGCTTTGAACTGATGAGAAGAAGGAAAGGGAAACGAAGCTTTTTCCAGATTCAAGCCATGGGGTGGAGGGGAGAGAGAGAGAGAGAGAGAGAGAGAGAGAGAGAGAGAGAATGGCGAAGGAGGCAGTAAGAGTGGAAAGCAAGAGAAGACATTAACGCCTATGATAACATTGTCACCGCCAATGTAAATTGACGTGCTACATAGTCAACAGGACACACTTGGCTGCCTGCAAGTGGGAAGTACTTAAATCTTGGCACTGATAAATGAAATATTTTTAAGGGAGCTAATCAGTGAAAATGGGGTTTCATCAGGCACTGACATGTCTTGCTTGCTTCAGTGAACCCAAGAGAGAAAAATGATTGCATAGTGCAGACCGGAGAGACACGCGCAAAGTATTGCGTATGCACAGAGCGAGGAAGCCAGGGGTGGCAGGAAAGGCTGTGCTAAGGATCCTAAATTCAGAGCTGATCTGGGTCCCAGCTACTCCTGAGCTTGTACATGTTTCAGACCCCACATACCGGGGGGCTTCCCTCTCTCCTTCCTATGTTCCAGCCGTGCTCTCTCTTTCTCTGTGTGTGTCTCATACATTTGATAAATGTGTTTGTGTGGAACAGAGTTGGTGCAAATCCCCAATCTGCAGCCTGCTGGGCTCTGTTGCCTCAACAGCAGGCTAGCCAGTATTTCTGGATAAACACTAATAAATCTTTCTTTTCTTACTGGCAATCAATCATTTCTTGTGTCTTTCCTTCTCCTTACCAGTCTTCAAAATAGTAAAAAAATAGAACTCAAATTACAAGTACTGGGACCTTTTGGGTTAAAGAAAGAACAGAAAACAAGAGAAATGAGGAGAAAAGGAGAAAGGAGAAAAGAAAGAAAAGACAAGATTTTGTCATGTGCCCTGAGATTGCTGTGATCAGAGGGACAGGTGTTTAAAGACCTCTCAAATATAAGAGGCACATATGTGCATTTTGAGAAACATCACCTTGCTTTGTGGGAGCAAATATGTGATTTGGCATACAGGGTTCAGGCTGCATCTCAATTCTTTCATAGCAGCCATTTTGTGACAGTTCCCGTGAAATATTCTCAAAATTGCAAACATGCTCACTGAGTTTCTATAGTTTATTTCAGGGGGAAGGGGAAGTTAAAGCCAAATAGGAAGCATAACAAAGAATAACATAGAATAAGAATCAACATATTTCTGATGTTTCACAGTTTGGAAGCTAGCTGCTTTGTTCAAACATTAGTCATAAGGGTTTGTTCTATGTTGTCTCGTGGCTTGCTATAATAAAGTAATACATTAAAATGTTATATTAAACAATTGATTACATGCATACATGCTTCATAAATTTCCTTATTTCCTTCCTTCCTCTTCTTTCTTTCTTTCTTTCTTTCTTTCTTTCTTTCTTTCTTTCTTTCTTTCTTTCTTTCTTTCCAACCAGTACTTTCTCAGTCTTCATCTTGCCCTTGGCCCCTTCACTCTTCCTTTCATATATTTTGCAATTGAATCCTTGTTCATTTTCTCTGTATGATCAAAACACCTCAATGTATTTCTTTTTTAACTGGTCATTCATTTTTCTACAGAGTTCACTTTACCATAGAACCTTCTGTTCTTGAGCCAGATCTTGTTTTCCAGACACAATTCATAATTCCATTCCAAATGTATTTTACTTACTTCCATTTTTTTCTTTGCAAGACACAGTTCTTACTTTCATACCACAACTGTATGAATGGCTGTATAAGCAGCCATTTTGGGTTCTTTTGAGAATTGTTCATTCCTCATAACAATTCACATATTATTCTACCAACATCCACATGTCTCAGGATATCTCCATACGTTTTTCCATCTTTAGTAAATATTCACGTAAAGCATACAAATTCCTGTACTTATTGTAGGTTTGTTTCCTTGTTTTGCTATTTATGACTAACTTGGAAAAAATCATTTCATTTTCACTGTCAGGCAGAACCATTTTAGTCTGATACATTAATTTTCATATCCATACTTCTGGCTGCATCACATAATCTATCTAACATTTGCTGCAAAGGATTAAGGTTTTCAGCCAACAGCAGGGTATCATTTGCATAAAGAAATAAAATGCATTCACTTTCCAAACCAAGATGCATTTATTGCCACCACAAGCATTCCTTATACATTTATTTATACAGCAAACAACGGTAAAAATCACACTTGCTCAATTTGCTACATATCCCACTTATTTTCATCTATGCTTTATTTATTTATTTATTTAACCAATTTATACTCATCTCAACTTGTAGGTGGTGGTGAACAATATTAAAACAACATACAATGTTAAAAGTAAAAAAATAAAAGCAGTGACAAAAACTACAAAAATTAAAATACCTAGCAGCTGAGATAAATACAAACAAAACATTCATCATTAACATAACCAGAAATGTCAAAGTCGCTCTTCGTTTTCTCAGCCTCGTTTAATCTTAACTATTCCTCATTCTATATTTTTTACTATTCTTTTTTTCTGCATATCCATTAAAGTATCTTTTCTCATTTCGTGTTTTACAGCATTAATTCTCTTACATGTGTTTTTTCCTTATCCACAGTCCCTTTCATGTCATCAATGCACCAAGTCAGTGGTGGGATTCAAAAAATTTTAATACTGGATCTGTGGGCATGGCTTGATGGGCATGGCAGGGGAAGGATACTGTAAAATCTCCAGTCAGAGGTGATATTTGCCGGTTCTCTGAACTACTCAAAATGTCCACTACCGGTTCTCCGGAACTGGTCAGAACCTGCTGAATACCACCTCTGCTGTTATTTTTCATACTCCCTGTTAAGTATTTAACAGTTTCATACTCCCTGTTAATATAGTTCCATATATCACAGAATCTCCTCTTATTAAAAAAGAAAAGCACACAGCAGTATCATTTAACCATTTAATTTGCTATCCCTATTAAAGAATGCTAAAAATTTAGCTAAACTAAGTGAAAATTGAAAGCTTTGTCCATGCAATAAATCCAAACAACACACACTAAGCAACATGCTCATGAACACAATCCAAACAGGAATTGTTTTGTTGAGATATCACTCCTTAACTATTATTGAATTACTCGATGATCATTCATACATTAACATTGCAGTGCCTAATATTAGAGAGATCTTTCAATGCAGATCTTAGCCCACAACTAGGAATAAACGTGTATTTTTGATTCTGAGGAAATGTTCTGAATGGCTATGCAATTAGTTAAAATAACTACCGGAAATCAGATGCCTCCCTAACTACTAGCCAGCAGATTCTCAATCAGGTATTTGGGCTGCCTTCAAAATGAGAAGTCGAGTTGTTAAAGGAAGACAATGAAAATGGATTGGGGAATTGCAAAGGACGGAAATATGAGATTTAGACCATTGCAATTAAAAGCATTCCCATGTCAAGAATTCTCTAAAAGAAATGGAAGGACACTGTGATTCCCACAATGGACGAATGGCTGCAAAAATTGATGGAGTTAGCAGAGATGGCTAAATCGACTGCTTTGGTTGAAAAACACAATTTTGTTTCTACTTGGAAACCATTTTTGGATTTTGTGCTTGAGGTGGGAAAAATAAACTTTGATTCTGGGTTTTGCTGATTAGATAGGTTTGTTGTTATAGAAATGGCTGGTATATATTACTATACAAAAGTAAAAAGTTGAGGGTTCATGTTATTACTTTATTCTACTGCACCAAAAGGAGTTGGAAGTCAATGCTCTTTTTTCTTTTTTCCATCTACTCTACCCTTTTCTCTCTTTCCCTTTTCTTCCCTTATTTTACTATCAATTCCCTTTTTTTGTATTTCTGTGTTTTATATTTTGATGAACTAATAAAAATTTGAAACCAAAAGAATTATCTAAAAGAAGGACACAGAGAACTGATGGGCAAGCTAGAGAAAGTCACATGTTCTTCTTTGGGCAGAAACTGCCAAAGCAAGAACAATAGGCCAGAATTCAAAAGCAACTCTTATCAGTCATTTAAACAAGGATTTGTTCCTGATCATTTAGCTCCAGAAAGCCAAGGGTTTAGTCTGTGTTTTTTCATTAAATAGTAGGGGGGTTTTTTGCAGCCTGGATGAAAGACCATTGCTTGCACCACTAGTAATTAAGTGGAAATTAAGTGATGCAGCTCATTGGTACCATTTACAACTTCCCAAATAATTACTGGCCATTTTTATTTCTCATTCTTTAAAGAATTGAATGGAATGGAGTTCTTTATAGAATACAATTCTTTATTGGCCAAGTAAGATTGGACACACAAAGAGCCAGTAAAAGCACAGGAGACAGTAGGAAAGAAATATGAGTCCAACATTATTTTTCTTCTCCTGCATCCTTGTCTTTGGTACCATTCGGTATTGGAAAATGTTCTCACTGAAGAAAAATAGATGAAAAAAATCCCAAATATGGCCCACAGTTAACAAAAGTTTGTCTGCCCCACTCTCTCTATTACATTAGCACCTCATATACATCCTCATAGTGAATCATTGTGAAGGGTAGTTGTAATTACACCTATTAAAGTTTTCAGTAAACAATGTTATGATCTCAACTCTGTTGTCCTAATTTCATGGAGTGACAATGATATTGATTTACTTCAACTGCCTGACCATAAAAGTTATAAACCAAAATGTGTGTGTGAGGGAGGGAGGGAGAGAGAGAGAGAGAGAGAGAGAGAGAGAGATTTATTCCTCTGTTAATTTTTTTTTTGCAGAACAAATGGTCCCAGAATGAATTTGCCTAGATCCTATAGCTACTGGGTAACTTGAAAAGATCTAAATATGTAATGTAAACCACCATCCTGCTGTCACAGAAGACCAATAATTAAAGACTTATAGGTGTAAGAGTCAGCAAGAGTAAGTGAATTATAGGAATGTGAAAGTGTGTGTATGTGAGCATAGACCTTGTCCTCATATCACAGCAACATTAAAAAAGAAAAAAAGGTTCAAACTGCAATTCCCAGGGTGATCATGAAATGAAAATGTCCTTCGATTACAGACCGTTTTAAGACATGATTATTTCATGTGCATGATATTAAGAAAATGACAGATGAAAATTCATCATGAAAGAAATTAATACTTAAACATTTAAACAAAGACTCCCTTGTGATTTTCCACCTCTATTCTGACACATTAATGAGTTATTATTTCCTTCTCTTCCCTTTGAAAAAAATAAAACAAACCAACAACCCAGGAATAAAGATATTAAAAAAGCGTGATGAAAAATGCATCTAGAAAACAAATGCATAACTACAATTGCTTTGAAGAAACAGAAAGGGGTTGTAGCTTAGCTGGAAATATGTAAAATAGAAAAATGATTTAATATATTTTGCTGGTGGGTAAATGGCTGCTTTTTCTATATGAAGTCAAGCAAGCTAGCGTTTGAATAATGACACTAAAATGTTGCAGGAAACCAACAAATTTAGGCCTTGTTCTCTCTTCTCCCCTCCTCCTCTTGTTTTTTATTTTTTTTCTTCTTCTGAATCAAAATGTACCCTTAACTCACAGCATAACAGCAAGAATAAATCAAAGCACTGTTGTAAGTTTAGAGTCACTAAAAAGCATAGGTAAATTCTAGAAGTGATTTATTTCCTTTTATTGAAATGGAGACTGTCCACTGAGAATTCCCACAATGAAGAGGGACTCAAATCCTCTTATGTGCACCAAATTAAACATAAACAATACTTCTTTATGTGAGCTGGCTTTTGTCTGTGCACAATCAAATTGGTTTCAGCTTTACGCAACCTAAAGCCAAACTAGGAATAACCTCATTCAGGCAATTGGCGTAAATTATTTTTGTAGAGTAAATACTTAATGCCAAGATACTTTTCTTCCCACTGTGGCACCCAATCAAGAACAGAGCCACAGTATGTATCTTGGGATTGGGAAAGGAAAATTAAACACTCCCTGTCCTGGACCACCAAAACCCTTAGCTATTAATTGTCACAATCTCTGCATCTACAGATCACCCTCTACTTACAACCACAATTGAATTTGAATTGAATTTATTGGACTTGTATGCCTCCCTCTCTCCCTAAGGACTCAGGGCGGCTCACAATATAAAAAACACAATACAAAATAAATTAATTAAAATTTAATTAAACCCCAAGCCCAATAAAATTTAAAAACCAATAAAATTTAATTAAAATGCAATTAAAAACCCACCCCACTTCACTTCAGTCCAGGCTGGCCTGCTGAAAAAGCCAAGTCTTCAGGTCGTGGCGGAAGGAACGGAGGTCCAGGAATAACCGGAGTCCCAAGGGGAGCTGATTCCACAGGGTGGGTGCTCCCACAGAGAAGGCCCTACCACTGGGTGCCGCCAGCTGACACTGTCTGGACGATGGCACCCTGAGGAGACCCTGTCTGTGAGAGCATACAGGGCGATGGGAAATCGATGCTGGCAGGAGACGTTCCCGCAAGTACCCCGGACCCAAGCCATGTAGGACTTTGTATGTTAACACCAACACCTTGAATCTCACCTGGAGGGCAGCCAGCAACCAATGTAGCTCGTGCAGGAGGGGTGTAATATGGGAGTATTGGGATACTCCCATCACAACCTGAGCGGCCGCATTCTGTACCAGCTGAAGCCTCCGAGTGGTCTGCAAGGGCAGTCCCATGTAGAGAGCATTAAAGTAGTCAAGCCCAAAATTTCTGTTGCTGAGTGAGACATTTGTTCGGGAAATGTTACCCCATTTTACAACCTTTCTTGCCACATTTCTTAAGTGAATCACTTCGCTTATTAATTTAATAACAGAGTTGTTAAGTGGATCTGGCTTCCCACTGACTTTGCTTGTGAGGAAGGTCGCAAAATGGTATCTGCTACTGTCGTAAATATGAGTCAGTTCCCAAGCATCTGAATTTTGATCAGGTTTAGTTTACTTTACTTTACTTTATTGTCATTGCACCTTGTACAACGAAATCAAACACCATCTTCAGTGCATATCATGACCATGAAAATAAACACAACCCACACTCCACACATTGAACCAAAAGCCCCGACACCGCACCAACACTGCACTATACAGTAGAATTCAAAAGAGCCACTGCCCTGGGATAGAAGCTGTCTGTCATGCCCTTGTTAGAGTTGGACTCTGAGGTAGAGGAGGAACAGCAGACAGGGAGTGGAGGTGTCACTCTGGAGGTTGTAGACGAGGTTGGGGAAGGGCAGAGGCCGGCTGGGCAGTCAGAGGAAGAACCAGACCCATCCCCTCTTCATCCTAGGACACTCAGGGAGGAATGGAGAAGGAAACAACTTGGCTTACGAGAGAGGAAGCAGCCATGATCCCTCTCATTGGTTGCAGCTGGAGAGAATAAGAGAGGCTATTAAAACACAGCATAGCCAGAAGCAAAGCATGTTTTATTTTGGGGTGAAGTTATCTTGGTTGGCGTCCTTCCAACAGACTGTGCCTTGTTATCTCCTTGAAGTTGGTAATTACTTATCCTGGTCCATTGTGGAATTTCCTTCGTTGTAGTTTGTTTTGGTTTTTTATTTCACTTCTTTCTGCTCATTAAGTTTGGACTGTATTGCTTTCTTTTGAAGACTGTTTTTGAATAAGTTTTATCTCCAACTGAGAATTATTGAACAGTGGGGTCAAGTTGGAGGCATTAAAGGACATTTATGTACGTTTTGGATTTTGTTATGTTTGTGTTACACTCCGGGTCATCACACTGACCATGGGGATGCTGCTGCAATGGTTGTTAAGTGGGAAAAGCGGTCATAAACCACTTTTTTCAGTGCTGTTGTAAACTTTGAACAGTCACTAAATGAACTGTTGTAAGTCAAGGACTACCTGTATTCTATGAAAATAGCGAAAAAAGTTAATTCTATGAACTGTGTAGGGTTTAGCAGGATTGTTAAGGAACCATGTTTCCCTCTAGGTTTTATCATGATCTTATAAGCCTCATGCTATTCAGACTGTTTTCTTGGTATTCAAAATTCAGCAGGCCCATGCAGGTTATTGCCTTTAGTACAAAGTTCCCCAAAGTTTCCCGCTTTGTGAGCCGGTGGGGAGGGGAGAGGCGATGGTGCCACACAAGTGGATGGCAAACATGCGCTCACTGCTCCATTTGCGCAAGCAACGCGCCTGCCACTCAGCAAATGAAGCACACACTTATGTGCCCTCATGCAAATGAGATTGCGCACATGCGTGCTCGCCGGCCCTTTCCGTGGCCTGGTTGCAAACCTCTTATGGCCCACTAGTTGACCACAGCCCACAGGTTGGGGACCCCTGCTTTAGTAGGTTCCCAACTTCTGGATTTGAACCAGGGCTTCTCAGGAAACATTATTTGGAAACATGCCAAGGATCTCAGCAAGGATAAGGCACAGTGTGGAGGAAAAAACAGAGAACAGGAGAATTCCTGTCAAGAAGTAGAAGTCTTATCCAAATGAGAAAGAAGAAAAAGGGCATAAATGCTGTAGAAATAAATGTAAGTCGCTAAGACTATGACAGGCCCATTGCTAAAAAACATCATTCTAATTTTAAAACCCTTTCAGTCCATAAATCTATCAAAACCAGAAAATTGGCGAGGGAGGCCCTTGGGCTATTAGGTAAAAAGGTTGGGAAGCAATTGTTAAGAAGGATAGGAAAGCTGCAGAAAAGCTTAATGCAATGCACTCGTTTCGTTATGCAAAATCCTGTGCTTGATATTATTCTTTTTGGAGAGCACCTGAAGAACTGAAGGTGTTCTACCTGAGCAATGGGAGACTCTCCTCTTCTTCTTTTCATCTATTATGGACAATACAGATGAAGTTATTGCACCCTGAAGTTATTGCAATCACTGTTTCCTAGGTTGTCCTTCAATCCTGTTACAGTTGTGTTTTAATACATAATTGTAGTCCTGCACTATCATAATGCATTGTCGGGGCATTATTGAGGCTTTTCATAATAACCGTGTTTTTAATTACTGCTTTCTTTCCATCTTTCCCTCTTTTGCTTCCTGCTTGATGCATTACCTTCAAATTTATTGCTTTCCTGGATAAATAAAATAAAATTAATTGCTGATATATTTCCATTTCCATTTTCATTTAACACTCGTTTGCATTTTAAAATAAAAGGAAAAGAAGAAGAAAGGAATCAGTAATTATAAATAATAGCTGACTTCATAAAAAAGCATTCAGTGGGGATGTTTTACAGTTTTTACAACTGTTTTATAGTTGGAACCGAATAAAAAGCTTCAAGAGGGAAAGTAGGAATTTAAGTTTCAGGGCATCTTTCTAAACTGACCTTACTCTGGGTGATCATTACTGAAGAATCAGGGTCATGAGAATAATGTTGGATATTATAATGTTATTATAGGTGTTGCGTGGAACAATTATTTTAAATATGTGTCTCTCTGACTGCAAACCTATTATTTTTTCCTATTGAATAGTCATGATAAAAAGTGATAAACTTTTAAGATTACTTTCAAATTAAGTATGAACAAATCAGTACACCCAAGTAATTGTGTTTAAAAAAAGGAAGCTCAGAATTTTTTCAATCTTTGAAAAAAAAGATAATCTGAACTCTCTTCCTATTGATGGATTAGGAAATAGCAAATTGTCTGGCATGAAAAACCAGGTCCACATCTGAAGGTTCAACTTATTGTTAAAAGTCTATATATCTTCTCAGATATTGATCAGTACCTGGTTATAGTTAGATAAGGATAATAGCAATCAAGATCAATTGAACTTTGTTTGTAGCTATGTAGGATTCTAGGCTGATCCCTCTTTTTACTTCCCCCAACAGTCCTTTTCCTAGTTTTCAATTTTAAATAAAGGGATTAAAGACTTAGTCAATTGTCTATCCTGGATTCTTATACTAGTTGACAGAGCCAAATCTTAATATTCTTCAGGAAGATCAACACACTGGGGGGGGGATTTTAACTCAAGGGCAGAATTTTTCAACAAGCAGAATAACAACCCTGAACTAAGAAAGAGCTAGCCTTGTTGATATGAAACAAAAACCTGTACCATCAAACATCTATGATTATTGGAATACACAATCCTTGGATTAAACAGAATGCCATAAATTCTCATATCTTTTATTTAATCTAAATTCCCTTTAATTCTCAGTCTCTTAAACATTGGACAATTGCAAACATCTGTTCACTACTTGACATTTCAAACACTAATTCTCCTGGAAGCTATATATATTTTCCAACACACACACACACACACACACACACACACACACACACCTGATATTAAATAATAGCTAAACTTAGAGTTTTCCTTCAATGTACTGAATTGAGGCACATGCTTGCTGGCTATTAAGAAGAGACTCTGAAGCATACTTCAATTTAAGACATTAGCTAAAGCAATTCAATTGTCCAAGTTTCAGGTATTGACTGGACTCAGTCATTGTATTCAGGGCTATTGCCATTTGCCTCCTTAGACACTGTGTGTCACTATGAAACCTTGTCTGATGGTTCCAATAGCCAAAAGAAGCTGCTGAAACTACCAGGTGAGACCTAAAGCCTAACAGGATGGCTGCCTTTTGTTTTTAGAAGTGAAGGGTGTTAAGTTTGCATGAAGAGACAGACGTGGAGTGCTTCAAGCTCTTTGTTTATTAGTGACTACAGCTCAGAACAAACCCACTTTGGCTGGGCTGCGGCTGCTACTTATAGCCAGCAGCCGCAGTTGCCAGCCAATCAGAGTGCAGGGTTTTCCCGCACTTTTTAAACCAATCATTTCTAACATTTTACAAGAACAGTTCAAACTAAACCAATGACTTTAAACCTGCATACATAACACCCCTCCCCACTAGGTTCAGTCCATACTCAAACCCCAGCCTATCTAATGTATTCTTTTAAATAGGTGGGGCTCTTACGTACGTTGAGACCTACGTGGTTCAGATGTTTTAAGGTTCTCACCTTGTGAGGGAGGAAATGTGTCTGCTGACATTTCCTTACTAGGACTTGTAGTAATGGTAGAACCTGTTTGGTTACTACAACCTGGTCTCTCCTCCCAATCCATCTCCAACCCAATGTCAGCACCTAAATCAGGTAATGATGTGCAATCTTCCATTTGTGAAAATGGTTGTTGGTATTGTGACAGGTTTTGGGATGGTTCCTGTCGTGTTAGCTCGTTACACATGGGGTTGATTCTTGCTTGTTCATTACACTCATGATCCTCCCTTCCCCTAGAAGAGGTATTAGGTATGGGAACCAGAGAGGAACAATTGCGATGTTCCTGAGGTAATCTGGATCTAAGCTGATCAATGTGCCTGCTCCAGAGGACACCATCCTCTGTTTGTACCCTGTAAGATCGAGGGCCTGTGATTTGGGTTATCTCAGCAGGAATCCATAAAGGTTCACCCATAAGGTTCTTAGCATAAACAGAATCACCCACAGTGAATGTGCGAACTTTGCTAGTGGAATCTAGTGGTGCGTTGGGTGCGTAAGTGGGATGAAGGCGGTCAAGGGGAGACCTGAGTTTCCTACCCATCAACAACTCTGCTGGGGATAAGTTAGTTGATGGGTTAGGAGTGATATGCTGACACTGAGAAGTTTTTCAACTCTCTCAGTGATATCCCCTGGACCCAATTGCTGAAGTTTTTCCTTGGTAAATCGTACCATACGTTCAGCCCGGCCGTTAGCGAAGGATGCCCAGGGGCTGTCAGGGCATGTCTGATACCCTGCTGTGCTAGATATGATTCAAAAAGGTTGGATGTAAATTGAGGACCATTGTCAGAAACAAGTACATCAGGTAACCCGTGAGTTACAAAAGCTTTTAAGCTGTTTGATGACAGCATCAGTTGTGGTGGATGCCATAGGGATGACCTCTAGCCATTTGGAATATGCATCTACTATAATAAGGAAAGTGTGCCCTCTGGTAGGGCCAGCAAAATCAATGTGAATCCTGGACCATGGGCCCCTAGGACATTCCCATTCCTGTGGGGGCGAGAGGTGGGGCAGGCCTGACTACCTGACAGTTGGGACAAGATGCAACCCAGTTTTCAACCATTTTGTCAATACCTGGCCACCATACATAACTCCTGGCCAATCCCTTCATTCTGACAATACCTGGATGACCCTCATGTAACATTTCCAAAACCTCTTTTTGCAGTTTTGCAGGAATAACCACCCTGTTACCCCACAAAATACATCCTCTTAATACAGATAATTCAGTTTGCCTGGATTTAAAAGGTTGGGCAAGTTGAGGTAGATCTTGAAGAGGCCAACCTTTCTTAATCCAGCCTATAACAGGAGCCAATAAAGTGTCTTTGGCAGTCTCTCTGGCAATTTCAGCAGCGTGTACTGGAAGCTTGGCAACAGTTTCTAGGAAAAAGGTGTAAGTCTCAGGAGCAAAGTCCTCAGTGTGAGAAGGAAGTGGGCAGCGACTCAAAGCATCTGCATGCCCAATGTCTTTGCCAGGCCTGTGGATGAGTTTGTATGAATAAGCAGCAAGAAATTCAGTCCACCTCAGCATTCTTGGTGACAGGATAGTGGGCGTAGGTTTGTCTCCTGCCACAATGCCTAACAGAGGTTTGTGATCTGTGACAATGGTAAATGTTCTCCCATATAAATACTCATGGAATTTCTTGACAGCTGCAACAATTGCCAAGGCTTCCTTGTCCAGTTGGCTGTAGTTCCTCTCTGCTTTGGTCAAGGTGCGAGAGTAAAATGCAATAGGAGCTTCCCTCCCGCTGGGAAGCCTGTGGCTCAAACCCCCCACTCCAAAAGGGGATGCATCACAAGTCAGTACAACAGGCAAATTCTCAGAGAACTGTATCAGTACAGCATCAGACGTGATTAGTCTTTTAATATTGTTAAATGCAGATTGTTCTTTTCTGCCCCAGACCCACGCAGACTTTTTGTCTAATAATCTGTGCAGTGGTTCTGCAATGGTTGCCTTCTGAGGTAGGAACATGTGATAAAAGTTAATGAGTCCAAGGAAGGCTTGCAAATCTGTTTTACATTTTGGTCTAGGGGCTTCTTTGATTGCCTGAACCTTGGCATCTGTGGGGTGGATACCATGCTTGTCAATCATATAGCCCAAGAACTCAACCTTGTCAGTTCTAAGAGTGCATTTTTCTTCCTTGACTTTTAACCCCGCTTTTTGAATCTGGTAAGGACTTCTCTGAGTCTCTCTTGTAACTGAGTGTCATTTTCAGCAGAGATTAACACATCATCAAAGTAAGGTACTACCCCTGGCAGTCCTTGGAGCATCCTTTCCATAAGGCTTTGGAAGATGCCTGGTGCCACGCTTACTCCAAACTGTAACCTTTTACATTTGAAAGCACCTCTATGAGTCACAATGGTTTGGGCCTCTGCAGTGGCATCATCAACTGTTAATTGTTGATATGCCTGGGCCAGATCCAATTTGGCAAAGACTGTACCCCTGCCAAGTGAATGTAGTAAATGATGCACCACTGGAACTGGATATGCGCTCTGTTGAAGCGCATGGTTCAATGTCCCCTTATAGTCTCCACAGATTCTCACTGACCCATCAGTCTTGACTGGTGTGACTATGGGTGTCTCCCACCTGGAGTGGTCAGTGGGCTCTAAAACTCCTTGAGCTATTAGTTTATCTAATTGTGCATCAATTTTTTCCTTTAAGGCAAATGGGACCCTTCTGGGCTTTAAGCGAATTGGTGGCACCTTGGGATCTAGATTGAAAGTGATAGGGGTCCCCATATACTTGCCCAATCCTTCGCTGAAGACCTCTGGAAACTCAGACTTCAAGGCCTCCTCCCATTCAGTGTTGCTCACGTGATTGATGCCAGTCACCTCGATGCCTAGTGGATTGAACCACTCAAGTCCCAGCAAGCTTGGGCGATCCTTGTCCACGATGGTCAGGGGCAAGCGTTTGGTGTGGCCTTTGAACTTCACGTTGAATTCTCTTGTTCCAACTACTGGAATCTTGTTCCCTTGGTAGTCTTTAAGAGTCAGTGCTTGCTTCTTGAAATGCTTCTTCTGAATGTTTGGGAGTAGTCTGTGAATAGTGTCCCATGACACCATAGATAAATATGAGCCTGAGTCCACTTCCATTTGGCAAGGCCTTCCTTCAATTAGTACCTTGACATGCACTTTTCTGTTATTGATAGAAGAAGAATGACCAATAGTTACTGTCTGATGAGTTTCATTCTTCCCCTTTGCTTCTGTGCTGCGCCCCATTTTCTCACTGAGGTTGTTGGGCTTGAATTCTTTGTCAGGAAACTTCCTTCTGTTGGGTGGAGTTCTGGATGATTTGCAGACTCTTGCTAGGTGTCCTCTTTTTTCACAACGGAGGCAGATGGTATCTAGGAACTTGCATTCAGTGCGGGGTGGCTTCCCCACAACCTCTGCAGTAGAAATCTTGCCTCTTTCTTCCCAGGTCTTTCTTTTTCCGCTCCATTCTGAGTCTATAAATTCCTTCCTCCACCTCACTACAGTCTGACTCAGAATCTATTTGCTCACAATGAGTTGTTGTGGACTTTTCCACATCAGGATGGCTTGTGGCCTTGTTAATTTTCTTCATGGCTGCTGCTGAGGACTTGGTAGCTTCTGCTGAAGAGGCCTCTTCTATTGCTTCCTTCAGCGTGATCTTAGGTCTTAGTAATAACTTGCTCTGAAGCACCTTGTCTTTAAGGCCCAGAACAAATCGATCGCGCATGGCCTCTTCTAAATTGTTAAATTCACATGCACCCCAATGTCTCTTAAACTTGCCATGAAGTCGTTTACGTTTTCGCTTTCCCCTTGATCCCGACGGTAAAACTCGTGTCTCTTAATGAGGCACGATACTTGTGGGCGTAATGGGCTCTTAACAACTTTTCTAAGTCAGGCCATTCCATTACCTTCACGTCTGCAGCTCCCGCCAATGCCTTCGCCATCTTGAAAACTGCCGGACCGCAGTGCGTGAGAAAGACCGCCCTCTTCCGCTTCTCAGAAATGTCGGCAAGATCGTTTCCTTCCAGATACATTTGGAAACGATCTGCATACGTCTCCCAGTCTTCTGCCGTCGGATCGAACGGGGCTGGGGGGGTGTTCAGCGCAGCCATCTCTCTCTTCTGTTCCGCGTTGCCTTCTTCTTCAGGGAGATCCCACCTTCGTCGCCAGTGTTAAGTTTGCATGAAGAGACAGACGCGGAGTGCTTCAAGCTCTTTGTTTATTAGTGACTACAGCTCAGAACGAACCCACTTTGGCTGGGCTGCGGCTGCTACTTATAGCCAGCAGCCGCAGTTGCCAGCCAATCAGAGTGCAGGGTTTTCCGCACTTTTAAACCAATCATTTCTGACATTTTACAAGAACAGTTCAAACTAAACCAATGACTTTAAACCTGCACACCTAACAAAGGGACTTCTCACTTCTGTGCGCTTCTGACCTCTGTGTGTTTCAAAGTGGAGTCCCATTGAAGGGGAACTTCTCATCAACCTCTGGATCATGATTCTGGAGTTTTGCCTAGCCTTCCATTCAGTTCACACCCACAAAATGCTAATTTTGTCTTGCCAATTAAATCTGGCTTTCTACCCCAATCTAAATAAGAGTGATCCCATGTATTGGGACAAAAAGCAAGAGACTTAGAAAAGACTGATTTTGACATGGAATGCAAATAATATATAACCAGGCTTTTCTAAAATAATCACTGTTCACAAAAGGAGAAAGGAAAACATAAGTCACTGGAAAGGACTCTCTGCACAACCTATCAAATGGGATGCGTAAAGCCATCTCCAACTGAGGGAAATAACAAGCTTTATGCCGCTTTCATGCCTTCTGACTATATCTCGCCAGAGGGGCTTCTGCAGGTATAAAAATATTGGTTATACCTTATAGCAGCTCATGTTATTAGTATGGTTGTAGATGTAATATGATTTACTGATGTTTTTTTATTTCCCACTGGCCTGATATCAATATATTTATACCACAAGAGTGGCCAATAAATTTCTCTTATGAATCCAGTTATATGCTACTGACTATTTATCATTTTTATTATGAGGTCACCACTTAAAGGTGTAACATGATTTTATAGCTAATTTGTGACTGCTTCCAAAATAATACATGGTCACTCATGAACTATTCACCTCCATTTCCGATATTTGTCATCCTCTATACCTTCTTTCTCTTCCACCCCAAAAGCACATGATCTCCAGAATCCAAGCATGGTGTCCTTTTTTTTTACTGTTTTCTCTAGTGTGAAATCTAAAAATACAGAAAAGAATGAGTTGCATTTGATGATTTTTGTAGAATTTCTCAGTAGCATACCATAATGATCAAGTTTTGGATCAACTTCACTATATCAAAAACTTGGAAGATATATTTTATGGCTTTTCCTTGAACAAACGTTAAAGGGGATTTTTAAGAAAAATAATGTTTATTAGAAAATGTCTCCGACCTCATAATATGTTGAACAATGTAGCATTACTGTAAACTATTTTTCATAGCACCAGCCCATGATTTCTTCATTCTCAAGAGCTACAAAGGATAGTCAAGATATTACAGTGGCATAAATCTGTTTTTTTTTCTCATGATTTCCCACTGTTTCAAAACCTAAAAAAAGGACAGGGATAGATGCAATAAAATACATTATTGATGGTACATCTGAATGATCTTTTTAAACATTCTCCTATATGTGGGCAAGGAAAACATTAACAGTTTGGTGAGGATAAAACTATTTTATAGGGATTTGAATGCAATTCATGTTGGCATTTAAATAATGCGAGAGACAAATAAACGAATTGAAGACTCATGATCCAAAACCTTTAAGTGAAAGATTGGCCTTGGCTGAGCTATATGTCAGCTCGGGTGAACAAATTGAGAAGAAACTTTGTTTTTTTTAAAAAAATCTGAACAACAGACTGAAATTCCAGGGACAACAGTTGGCTCAGAGCAAGCTGCTCCATAAAATGTACCATTCCTCTACTTAGCTAAAATCTGCTATATTCCGCTTTGCTTGACCTGCATCAGATATTGCAAATTGTGTTATCTAGTAAAAAAACTCATTTATTTTTATTGTTTCTTGGCCAATAAGTAATGGATGATGGACAAAGGAGCTAGATCTAATATTCCTTAGAATGGAATATTGTACTTAATGTGTGTTAGATAACTAAAGTTAGCTAATGGATTTTTTTTCTTCTTCTGTAACTGTAAAGTCTTCATAAAATGTCACTTTTCTTTTAAAAAAAAGCTGTAATTAATAGTGATCTTGGTGAGGCAGCTGAATTATAAACAATAAGATAAAAATTGATGTAGATGTTACAATGCGAGGAATTCCATGAACTGTTATGCTGAAGACAATGCTTGTTGCATTTGTTATAAATAAGCTAAATTAGTTTTAGAAACAAAGCATTTCTGAAAATTCTTCAGGATGAAAACTGCAAGAATTTCAAGTTCCTTTAGGCAAAACATAAATCATCATCATTGTTATTTAATATGATACAAAAATATGATATTCCGACAATAGAGCGAGGAATACCTAAACAATTGACATTTCTTAGAGAAAGAAATTTAGGATATTCAATGTGTTTTTTCCAGTAAAGAATGTCACCACTGTGACTAACATGTTTACATTTTATTTATTGCCTGCTTCTCATATATTTAAATAATCCCAAAGCTGTGGTACCAAGTTGAATTAAAACCATAAAACCATGCAGAATTTTAACATTACTACAAAAATAAGACAGATAGCATTAATTGTTTCCTGTAATTTCTCAGAATTCTGCAATATACAATTCTGCAAAACATTAATATTATCTTTTATTATCAGTGCTTGATCTAGTCTACTTCAGCTTAAAATAACATATTTCTACTTGGAGCTTTGTAGTTCATTAAACTAACTCAAGGCAATATATACCTTGAGCATGAGATGCAGTATGGAGAACTGTCTTTATAACTGAATCTCCTCACCTTCTTCCTTGAATGACTACGCCTCATTTCAAAGCCAAATTAGAAAGGATAGCATGTATGTGTCTATATGTATCTGTCTGTTTGGTAACCCCAATCTGTGAATTGGTTTTCCTGGTGGGTACTAGATTGCAAATAAGGAGAACCAAGGTAGTGTCCAAGGTTGAGTCATTGTAACACAGTGAGTCTAAAATTTTAGGTCAAACATGACATGAGAGGATTAAAGAGCACTATACACACCAACATGACTTTAGATAGGTAATGGCATCTTGTTGTTCATTAGATCCTGAAGGGTGGAGGTATAAATGGTGATAGGAGTTTCCTATGACAGCAGAACAAGCCAAAATGGCACAATATTACCCAACAAGCTACCTATTAGGAAAAAAAGCAAAACCTAGAACAGAAAGTTCATCCCCTGTTTCTTTGGGGGTGTTGACTGTTACAGACTTATAATGGGTCCAGAAGTCCTTAGAAAGAATAAGTGACTCTGGTCCTATTTAAAGCCAGAAACAAGTTGACCAATTGCTGCTGTGTTTTACTTCAGGGTATTCTTTTCAGGCAGAAGGAGAGAGGAAAAGATCAGCCTATAATGGTGTGCCTGGCTTGAAAACTCCATTTTGTACCGTGGAGAGTCATATTTCAGAGAGTATTGATCAGACTGCAGTTTGTGTTTCCTTGCGTCCATGATCCTGTTTGCAGCCCTGTAAAATAATAATAGTACTCGTGTCAGTGAGGTAATTACCATTGATCTAACACACTGTGACAAATTTTTCAGTCATGCCACTTGATTCATACTTAAAGTTATGGCACTGCTGACTGCTCCTTAAATAATTGAAGGATGCCCTTTGTAAATCAGTGGGCTCTCCCCCCAAAAGTGGCAGTTTCTTTTTGGTTGAAAGCTTGTTACCTAGCTTCATCGTGGATTTGCAAATTAAAGAGACAGGCTGTTAGCATCACATGTAGCTTTTTGAAGATGCTAATATTGTTGAAGCTGACAAATCATTTATGACAGTTTGCAAAACTACAGGGCAAGACAGCTATGACATTTCAGCTGCTTTTACTGAACGAACAGCAAAGAGCTCAATGCAACAAGGATATGTGAAATTTCTCAGCCGTGGGTTCTGCTCTTGGAAAGGCTACAATTCTCATGACCTCTTCTGTATCAGACTATGGTACAGGATAAAAAAGAGAATTCATTTATGCTCCCCCCCATCTATAAAACTAGACCTCATAAGATCAAAATATATTACCTGAAATAGATTTATGTGTGCGGTTCACATAAAGATATGGATTCTTTATTGTATTGAAAAGTGGAAACATCGGTTCCCAACATGCTAGCCTCCAATTCTCTGAATTTCCAAATTTTGACAATTTCTCACCTTCCTTCCTAAATCTCAGCGGAGGAGCACAATCCAAGCTCTCATGCAACCTTTGAGAATCCAGAATACGGTTCCCACAATAATTCCATAATGTTTCCTCAGACTGCAAGATATTAATACACATATGGACCCAATGCACACCATGTAACATTAGGTACTTTTAATTAAAATGACATTAAATCAAGTTGGTTGTCCCAGCTTTGCCCACTTTTTTTGCACAGCTCCCAGCCTTTCACCCAAAGCTTTGTTTAGTATCCTTCCATAATATTTGCCCCTATTCTCCAACTGATGGAAGATGTAGAAATGCCACAGGGAGGACTTTCCCTGAGAAGTCCTTGATGCTGTCTGAGCTTGGTTGTTTTCTTGAAAACCTTTCATTATCCAAACTGGGTAATATCATCAGTGCACTTAGAAGAAAATGAAGCCCTCAAATGGTATCCCTGAATATACAGGTGACAATATCTACTTAAAAAATATTTAATCAATAGGTAATTTTGTGGATGGCATCATACTTTTCTGGATGTCAGGGAACAATGGAAACACCCCTGGTTATGTTCCTTTGAAAAACAACAATCATTTTCACAGCACCTGTTACAGTCATGGAAAATAAGCTGCATTGCTGCGTTATTGTTGGATAATCAGGAGCAGAATAAGAGTGGCTCAGTAGTCTAGTGATGAAGATGCTCACCTCCCACTCAGAAGGTGGAGAGTTCAATCCTAGGCAGCGGCAGATGTTTCTCTACCACAAAGAGAATATTTCTGCTGTGAACTCCATGTAGGCATCAGGAAGAGCATCCAGCCAGTAACGCTCAGCTCCTTTCAGTCACCCTGGGTCCACCCTGAATAATGGGGTTAAAGAGTTGTAAAAAGAAAAATCAGGAGTAGAATAAAGATGGAAAGAATGCTTTTTTTTCTTTTTCCACTCTATTAACTAAATAAACCTAGAGATGTGAATTTTAATGTGATGATATTGGCTCCTTGTTCATTTCAGTCTTGGCATTCTACAAGCTTCCATGTGGATTATTTGATGTCCTCAACTGTCTCATGCATTCTCTCCCTCATGTACCCTATTTGACAATGCCCTTTATAATTGGGTTACCACTATTGTAATTGGTAAAAAGAGAGATCCTAGTGACGTCTCCGACTTGCTTTCCGAAACTTTGGACGAAAGAAGCAAAACAAGGCAGCAGAGACAGCTTCTTACTGGCTCTTTTTGTAATAGCAATAGCACCAGTGGTGGGCTGCTGTCAGTTCGTACTGGTTTAGGCGAACCAGTATTTCTGATGATCAGCTGGCCCCACCCACCCACCCTCGCCCTATCCTGTCCTTTATTTCCTGCTTTCTAGCTCATCTCAATCATGCGGCATGGCTGATTCCCTCCCCCTGATTGCTGTTCTACTTACCGTTGCTGACTTGGAAGGTAAGCAGCTAAGCTTCTAAATGCTCCGTTTTCAGTGTTGTGTGCAAGTACCTTAGGCATGCGCATGCGTGCGCTCACCAAACCGGTTGTTAAAGTGGTTGCAGCCCACCACTGAATAGCACTTAGACATATAATAATAATAATAATAATAATTTATTCGACTTGTATGCCACCCTTCTCCCTAAGGACTCAGGGCGGCTAACAATAAAACAGCAAATATTTACAAAAAATTTACCTAAAAAGAAATTAAATCTAAACAAGCTGAAATATACAATAAAACCAATAAAACCTTAAAATTAAAACAATTTAAAAATCCCACCTGGTTTTTTTTAAATATACCACTTCTTAGTGCTTTACAATCCTCTCTAAGCAGTTTACACAGTCGGCATTTTGCTCCCAACAATCTGGGTCCTCATTTAATGACCTCAGAACAGAGGTGGTTCTGACCAGTTCTGGAGAACCAGTAGCAGAAATTTTGAGTAGTTTGGAGAACCAGCAAATACCACATCTACTGGCCCTGCCCACATCTATTCTTTGCCTCCCGAGTCCCAGCTGATCAGCTGGGTTTTCTTTTGTTGCCCTGCACAGGAGAACGAAGCTGGAAAGCAGGTTAGTGGGATGGGGAGGGAATGGGAATTTGCAGTAACCTTCCCCCAGGAGTGGGGTGGGAATGGAGATTTTACAGTATCCTTCCCCTGCCAAGCCCACCACGCCACGCCCATAGAACCAGTAGTAAAAACATTGAATCCCACCACTGCCTCAGAAGAATGGAACGCTGAGTCAAATTTAGAGAGAATTTAATCTCTAAATCTAAATCAATCTCATGAGAATCAAATTAGTTGCAATACTGCATTCTAACCATTGCTCCACTACAGTTCTTAATATGAAATTGCGGAGTATTCTTTATGAAACACTGAAGTTCATCTTCTGAGCCTACATGTTATTAAAGGGGTAGCAAAGAACTGGGAGCATTGCTGTCCTCTGAAGCTGCAGGCTGACTTTCCGTACTCTTGTATTAATGTAGTAAAATTTTACATTAAGGATATGCACAAATTAAACCCGAGTGGCTCCACCAGGCTGTATAGTCAACACAGAGAAGTTTGTAGCTAGTTTGTAGAAATCATTATCTATAGTTCCTTCAACACAGAGCACAAGTCAATCTTAGCATTCAGCAAGCTTCCATGCAGATTGTTTGATGTCCTAAGCATCCTTTACCAACTCTTATTTATTTATTTATTATTTGGACTTGTATGCCGCCCCATCTCCAAAGACTCGGGAGGCTCACAGTTAAAACGACAACAATGATGAACAATTAAAAAAGAATTAAACCACACACAAGCCCAATAATAGCTAAACAAATTAAAATTTAAAATAGTTTAAAAAACATCCCCCCCACCCAGGGAGGAGTTACAGCCCAGATTGGTCGAACAACCAGGTCTTCAAAACGTGGCGGAAGGTGCAGAAGTCAGGGGCCAGACGAAGCCCCAGGGGTAGCTGGTTCCAAAGGTCAGGGACCACCACAGAATAGGCTCGTCGCCGGGGGACCGCCAGCTGACATTGGCTTGCCGACAGGACCTCAAGAAGCCCTTGCCTGTGTGCTTGCACAGGGTGATTGGCACTCGATATCGGCAGGAGACGCTCCCTCAAATATTGTGGACCCATGTTGTGTAGGACTTTGAATGTTAAAACCAAGACCTTGAATCTCACCCAGAGTGCAACCGGCAACCAATGCAAGTTGCACAGGAGAGGGGTAATATGGGAGAATTGGGAGACTCCCATCACCACCCGCGCGGCCGCATTCTGCACCAGCTGCAATCTCCGAATGGTATGCAAGGGCAGTCCTAGATAGAGAGCGTTGCAGTGGTCAAGTCTGGAGGTGACAAGGGCATGAGTGACTGTGCGCAGAGCATCTCGGTCCAGAAATCCCTGGAACAGAGCTTTCTCTCTAGTCATCTATTGAATTTCAGTGATGCTTCTGTGTATTTTTTTTTAAATAAAAGCTCTGAAAGGGATCATAATATTTTTCATACAACAGCAATACAACATAACGATTCTCTTAATTATCCAGTAATGCAGATAGTATATTTCAAAATGTTATATCATAGAATAATGTTTGTCTCTCACACAACAAAGGAAATGAACTGTTTTCCTGTGAAACCTCTAGAAACTCTGTATGGCTGGAATGTGAAAGCAAAGGACTCCAGTTATAAGACCTATTCAAAAGTACATAAAGAGTTTGTTATTGAGAGCATTCTTGTACCTGCTTGAGGTGATCACAGACGAAATATAAAAGCATCTTTAGAAGAGTTTACCAAATAAGCTTGCGATTGAACAAGCAGTGTATTCAGGGGTCAGATTTAATTCCTTCCCTCCTTTTGTATTCAGATTAAAGGGCAAGGTGGATTTGCGGAAGCCAGGAGCTCCCCTGTTAATGCTGCTTTTGCACTTAACCTGCAATTTACCTGTCACAAGCAAAACATCTTAAAGAAGACCTAAGCTCTTAGCACTTCCAAACAATTTACCTTACATGTGAATTAATGTCCTTCTGCTCCATGATGATTAAGAGAAGAAAAAAAAACACCCAAATATAGATCTGCAATCAAGAGAAAAATCTCTGTAGATATATATCAAAAAACAATTTTATTTAAATGAAAAAACTATCCAACCAATAAATCAGAGGAGCCAAGCAAAACTATATGATGAAGCAGAGAACAGCTCATACCATCCTAGGCTTCCAGCCATAAGCAAGTAGCTTATTGAATTGGCTGCCTAGGATGGTATCAAACTTCCCCTCTTAATGGGGAGGCGGAGAGTGGGGAATATCTCTATTAAATTCTAATTCCAAAACCTATAATGAGCTATCAAAACTTTTCTAATGCTAATGACATCATTTCCCTAAGCATTTATTTGTCATATTTATATAATCACCTGGTTTGTAATAAAGTGACTGTAAGTGGCTTACAATAAAACGGATTATAAGATTAAAATATTGAAACAATTACAATTGAAAGACATCAACAATATTTATTTATTTATTTATTTATTTATTTATTTATTTATTTTATTAGACTTGTAAGCCGCCCTCTCTCCCTGAGGACTCAGGGAGGCTCACAATATAAAATCACAATACAATAAGTTAATTAAAAAGTAATTAAATAATTAAATCACAAGCCAAATAATCAAACTAATAAAATTAAATTAAAATTTCTTTAAAAGCCCAACCCCCTCTCATTTCAGTCAAGGCTGGCCTGCTGAAATAGCCAGGTCTTCAGGTCACAGCAGAAGGAGCAGAAATCAGGGGCCAAATGAAGACCCAAGGGGAATCGATTCCACAGGGTGGGTGCTCCCACAGAGAAGGCCCTACCCCTGGGCACCGCCAGCCAACAATGTCTGGCCGATGGCACCCCAAGGAGGCCCTGCCTGTGGGAGCATACAGGGCGATCGGAATGTGATGCCGGCAGAAGACGTTCCTGCAAGTACCCTGGACCCAAGCCATGTAGGACTTTGTATGTTGTCACTAGTACCTTGCTATTATTAATAGCAAGACAGTAGAGAAAATTGATGATGAAAATTTATTTAGCCATCTCATCAAATCATTGTTTCTTTGAGATTCCCAGGCCTTCTGACACAGCCATGTTTTAAGGTATTTCACAGCCATATGTCAAGGATGAGGCCAAATATTGGAGGGAGGGCAGAATGTTCCACAGAAGAAAGTATCCATCTCCTAGGTCCTGCCAGGCCAGATTCTTTTGCAGGCCCACAGAATACCTTTTTTGCTGGACCTGATGGGTTCAGTCGATGTAATTGGTTGGAGTGAGTCCTTCAGATAACCCAGCCCCATGTCATGACTTTAAAAAATCAGCATCTTGAATCAGACCTGGAAACAAACTGGCAACCAAAGCAGCCTGCAGAGCAGAGGTGTAACCTGTTCCATTCTAGGGGAACAGATAACTGCCCATGCTGCTGCATTTTTATACAAGCTTGAGCTTCCAGGTCAGAGATGGTATTCAGTAGGTTCTGACCAACCAGTAGCAGAAATTTTGAGTAGTTCAAAGAACCAGCAAATACCACCTCTCACTGGAGAATTTACAGTATCCTTCCCCTGCCACACCCACCAAGCCACACCCACCGAACCAGTAGTAAAAAAACTTGAATCCCACCACTGTTCCAGATACTCTTCAAGGGCAACGCAATAGTTCATTTGGGAGGTAAGTACAGCATGAGTGTGTGTGAGCAGAACTTCCTGGTCCAGGAACAAGCACAACTAGTGCACAACCCGAAGCTCTGCAAAAGCCCTCCTAGCCACTACTGCCACCTGCACTTCAAGCAGGAGTCACAAATCTGTGGAGACCATGAGGTTGCACTCTGGGTCTGTTTTGGGGCAATGCAATCCAGCACTAAAGATGACATAGTCTTTGAGCCAGAGGATCCTAAAACTCAATCTTGCCTCAATTTGACTGAAGCCTGTTGTTCCATTTTAATTGCTGTTCTGGACGGACCTTTTGATTCTCTTGTGGTTTTAGTGCTGGTTGAGTGAGAAAGGGGAAAAAATCGATGTGATGAACACAAGACACAAGTATATTTGGATTGATTTCCAACACTCCAATATACTGGTTTCCCATTGGCTGTTACAGTCAGCCTCGGCTCTACGCTTTGACTGAAAGCTGGGCTCAGATCTGACAGAATTTTAAAAAGCAGGAGAAAAAGCGGTAAGGGGGTATAGCTGCTAAGCAATCCTGCTTTATAGCATGCGGAAATCAGTCATAAGAATAGGTGTATATAAAAATGGATTGTTGTATTGAAAGTTTAAAGTAGTTCCTGCCTGCCTGACTCCATTCATCTATCCTCTACCAGCTATTTTCACCTCTGCTGTCCAACTTCTGCTCTCCAGAAGGTACAATGTGGGTGGAAGAAGAGTGCGGGGGGAGAGAGACTGGAAAAGGCTCCCCAAAAGGGTAGAGACATATACAACCTTATACCCACCCACCTACACGCAAGTGCGCACGTGCACGCACACACACGCACACACACCCCCTGCACTACTTCTACTTGCCATGAAATCATTTCGTAAATACAAAAGAGGCCCCTCGGGCTATTGGTGCCCAGACGCTCATTTTTGGAGTGGATAATTGACTTCTTTCAGTTGATAATTCATAGCTTGCATATGCGGGCTAATACATCAGCGCCCAGAGACTTCTGAAGAGCCCCGAGCAGAAACAGAAAGGGCGAGTGGAGAGAGGAAAGGGGGAGGAAAAAATTCAGATGATAGATGAGTGCATTATAGCTTTATGAATGAATTATGTCCTGCAAATACCCTGAGCAGGAAAGTCCGTCAGCTTCTATCTATACTAATCTGTGAGGAATTATGATGATTTTCACATTAAAAGTGGGTGGTGGAGAGAAGGAGCTGGAAATTAATTGAGCAATTGGGCTATTAAAAATGTCTGTCCCAGCATTTGGGGTCTGCTCTCTCATTCATCAAAGCGTAGGAAACCTCTGTCATTTGTGGTTTTGTTGTTGTTATTTTTAAATGAAAATTCTCATCATATGGGAAAATTCTCATCATATGGGATTATTTTGGCAGGACGAAGCCTTTTTTAAATGTCTGGAAGGTCTGAATTCCTTTATAACCATATTGGCATTTTCTTTTGTACGATAGAAGAGTCTCCCATCTGCCACCTTCCAAAAAAAATGAGCTTTTTTGCTTTACAAGATAAAACAAACATCATGAACAATTTTTTTCCTAGGAATTTGGGCTGCAGAAAATAAATGCATGTTTCCCAGTCTTAAAATTTTAGTGGAAAATAAGGAAGCAAACAACCTTGACATAGAAACAGGGGTCTCTGCAGGATATGGTTTTAAAAAAATGTAAAGATGGTGGTTGCATCAGTATGAAAGAAGCTCTGCCTTGTTTTATGAACCCAGTTCAATGCAACACATTAAAAAAAATCAGGCACAGTTTCAATTACACTTGGGTTTTTTTTTAACCCTGCCCTATAGATACCCCTGCATAGAAGAATATTAAATAAAGAAAACCCAGTAATCCCACACTGGTCAAATTCCACTTGTAATTTTAATTTTGTTTGAAAATGAGTCACTTTTGAACTGAGCTCAGTCCTGGTGCCTCACATGAACCCATCTGGGCAGTTTTCTTGGCATGATCTGAAGTTCCCTAAAGAATTCTTATTATAAATCAACATATATTCTACTGATAGTCTGGATAATATACTTTGATTTTGTTCTGCTTGATGCATATGAAGTACAATCCGTTTAACTCTGTCCATGGTTTAACTTCTGTGAATGCCTTACTTCTGGAAGGTAGTAGGTTATATCATTGCTCCAGAACACCGAAGACTAAATAATGTACACATTATTCCCGTTCTTTTTTTTTTTACATCATAATTACTTTATCCAATACAAATCAAATCCTGGCACTAACTATGGCAGCTAGAAAGAAAATACAATGGTTCTCATTAAAATCTCTTGTAAATTAAAGGTATTTGCCAACAAACGTAATTTCAGAGTAAATCATCTTAATATCCAATTTAAAGTGAAATCCTTGATGCTCCCTCAGCTTGGCTGTTCACTTCTAGAAATTTCATTGCTTATTTAGGTAACATCATCAGTCCTCATCTTCTTCTGTGTTCTTATGGTCTGATGATTGCTTTTTTGTGTCTATATGGCAAATCCTCTGGTTTTAAATGCTACTTCTATGGCTGCAAAGACTTGTAACTCATTGGTATCATCTCTATATAGACTGTTCTGGAGGATATTGCATTCTTTGATGGATAGCAAGCAACTGGACATGTTGTCTGCCTATTTGGATTCAGGGACCTCTTTGTTTCTGGGGTGTAGCTTGAGCAGTTTGGCTTGGAGTTTTTTTTTCCAGGTTTCAGTTTGAGGTAGTCTTCCAGCATTTTAATGTGTTCTGGGGTCATAGTTTGTTTCAATTGCTCCTTGAGCTTATCCATGATGTGCTAATATTTGTTTAGTCTGAGGTGAGCATCCATGATCATTAGCCATGTCACTTGAGGGGGGCACTTTGTTGAGGTATTTTCCATTCAGCTGAGCTATTTATTGGAAGATTTTATCTGATATTGATGAACAGAGCATTCTGTCATAGACATCCATGCAAAAAAAAAAAAAAACGTTGTTCCTGGATTAAGGCTTGCCTAAATGCCCATTTCTCCCATTAGTGTGCTTTCCAAAGCATATGATATTCATATGTGGTTCCAACAGAAGAAAATTTATGTAGCTCAATGTCAAATTGTAGTGGCCTTGATTTTATTGGACAAAATACAAACTGAAGATGTATTTGAACTCAAATATGGAAAGTTTGAAAGTTGATTTAACAATGTAGCCACCCAAACTTTCTGCCATCATCCAAAAATACAGTTGGGGTTCTTCCCAATCTAGCAGCCTCTGCCAAGTTCTAGGGATCTAATCTAGAAATCTTGGCAGTTGCCATAAGATTCCAGATATAGCAATAGCAATAGCACTGAGACTTATATACCACTTCATAGTGCTTTATAGTCCGCCCTGAGCAGTTTAAAGTATCAGCATATGGCGCCCAATAATCTGGATCCTCATTTTACTGACCTCAGAAGGATAGAAGGCTGAGGCAACCTTGAGCCATTCAGAATCGAACTTCTGACAGTCAGCAGAATTAGTCTGCAATACTGCATTCTAACCACTGTGCCACTGACTCCTAAGATGATATGGATATGAAGTCCTAATATGATAAGATATGAAGTCCAGAAACACTGTTCTTTGTTACCCTTGGAGAGAAATTCAAATATCTACTGACAGAAGCCTGTACGGTAGCAGGCCAGGAATCAGACCATGCATTTTTGTCAAGCAGGCTGAAACATATTTTTGGGGAGTTGCTACATACTGTTATTTGTATCCTCTTATCCCATGTCCCATTGCATAGAAACCATTTAAACAGAATGAATTCACATGTTCTTAAAAACACTGTGAAATGAAATTCCAGCAAGAAGACATGAAAAGATGTATAACATTACCTGTATGTAAGCAAATTAGGTAAATGGAAATTTGAGTCAGGTTGGAAAGCAGTTCAGAGAACAATGCCACAAGAAATGAGGAAGGGCTTTAATTAACCTGCAATAATTGCTGAGTGTTCAAATGGTTCCTTCTACAGCCTCATATTCTCAAGATGTTAACTAAAAGCATCCAGAGTAGGGTTTGGTGCACATGAGAACTGTAAGCTCAGTTTGTCTGATGAGTAAGGCTGGGAAGGGTGGTTTAGAATCTGCCATTTCTCGGGAACTCAGATCCAAGGCTGGTAAGGTAAGCCATTATCTAGTGAAAGAAAACCAAGTTTCACTATCTTAACTAGTTTAACTGGTCAATTAAATTTACTTGTGAATAGAAGAAACCAGGGGTGGGATTCAAATTTTGTAACAACCAGTTCTGTGGGCGTGGCTAGGGGGATGTGGCTAGGTGGCCTTAGCCATGTAACTGGGTGGGCATGGCTTCTTCTTCTTTTTTTGGCAGCAACCCCCCCCCCCATTTTTTGGGCCTTCGTGGGCCTCAGGAAAGCCTCCGGGGAGAAGCAGTAAGTAAGCGAGGGGAATCCTGGCACAGCTGATTGTAGGAACAGCTGATCATCAGGGGGAAGAAATACCTTAAGGAGTGACTGGGTGGGGAAGAAGGTAGTCAATAATGTCGGGCATGCACGCAATGTTGCACATGCGTGATAAGGACTGACTGGGAGGGAGGGGAGGGGCAGGTGGAGAGGGGAGGGGCCAGCCAGGGGCATGATTTGCCGGTTCTCCGAATTGCACAGAATCATAACAACCAGTTCTTTAGAACCGGTCCGAAACGGTAGAATCCCACCCCTGGAAGAAACTATTATGAAGAAGGGAGGGGAAATCAAGCTTCTCTGATATATGTAAGATATGCAGTGTTCTGTTTGTGAATGGATATATATATATCTTCTCCCAGAAGAACGAAGCTGAAGACACCAGCCTGAAGATGACGGATAAGATTTCGTCGAAACGTTGCCAAGGTATTCTCAACCTTACACGGGACAAGACCCGAATACACCAAGACCTACATATATATATATATATATATATATTTGTTTTCGTAGACTTTCATGGGTAAAGGTATGTAGGTCTTGGTGTATTTGGGTCTTGTCCCGTGTAAGATTGAGAATACCTTGGCGACGTTTCGACGAGATCCCACTTGCCATCTTCAGGCTGGTGTCTTCGGCTTTGTGCTTTGCTGGTACAAGCAGCAATATATATATATATTTGCAAGTAGAATGACTTCTTAAAAATATTGGTTGTTGCTTTTAAGAAAATATTTTAAATTTGCTCCCAGTTAATCAACATTCAGTCAATGACAAATGCATACTGATCCTATGAGTGTTTGCTTGGGTGTAACTTATAGAGATTTTGACCCTATATATATATTTGGCAGGATAGGTAGGTATGTGTCTAATTGAATAACTTTTTAATGCTTTCATGGTCTAATGCAATAGCCTAAAAAACATCCTGCAGGAAGCACAGCTCCAACTTCTCAATGAAAGAATAAGACAGATTAATTTTACAATGGAAAAACAAACTCCAGTCAGTCCATCCATGAATTGGTAATGATGAAACAGGCAGTCTTGGTGTGTATTAAAACCTGGTTGACTTAGGGTTGGGAGATCACCTTTTTAAAAACCTGCCTAGCTGCATTTTAGATCCTGCAGCAGTCCCGATGCCAAGACAGGGAAAGGAATGTGACATTGATTTATTATGGCACCTTATCTGTGATCAGGGTTGCTGATATTGGAGTGACATAGTGCTACTGTATTTATGTTAATTTGAACTATTGGGAAAAACATGGAGTCCTCTTGGTCACCCTTATGCCCTTCTGGATCACTTCCTAGCTCTCTTGAATCAGAGCTGAGTCCCCTGTCTATTAGTGTTGGGACCTTGATTTTTATGTGGTGGGAGGTGGGTCTTCTGGAATTCAAGGAGTCATGGTCTCCATGATAACCATGGGCTTATTCCAAATAATGTCAAACTCAACACACAAAGGTCATCATGTATTGGGTTGTGATTTTACTATGGAGCAGTTGTTATTGATCTGGATATGGAGAGTATTATGATTCCTTTGATATGGTCAAGTCTTTTCCTGCTCTGGTTGCAACTAACAGCCATCTGTGATCTCCCATGGCTTGACCAATTCAGAAGGTGCCTCATGGATCCAGCATAGCTTTCAGTGAGTACTTCAAGAATTTTCTTATATTTTGACAGGCCTGTCAGAGTTGGGGATGCAGGTAATTGCTGGCAACATGTGATTCTCAAGTCCTTGACAAAATAACTCCTAAGTAACTTTCTCTTTTGGTCTGTCCCTGATGGCTTCCTGGTTTTTGAAGGCCCTGAGGGAGATGAAGAAACAGAGCATAGATGGATAAAAGGTGAAAAGAGAAATATGCTCGTATTCAGGCCTATTCCATGGCAATAAAAAGCAAAATATTCTTACTTTCCTCTCTTATTGCATCAGTAGGCTGTCTTATTCAGGATGACTAATTCCCTTTTGAGAAGGAGCCAATTGCAAAAGCTTCCCCTGGCTTCTATGACCAGTTAGCACAGCCTTCTGCTGATAAAGTCACTCAGATTTGTTCAAGTCTTGATTTTTATTAGGGCAGAGTCTAGAGTGGTAACTAGGGCAATGTTTTGTCAGGTTATCTTGGATTTATTTGCTTCTATGACCTTGGAAGAAATGGATAGGGCGCTCTTTACAGTGTCCTCTGCCATTTATTGCTTACATCCTTGCTGCCCCTTTGAGCTCCAGAGCAAAATATTTGCATGGACTTGGGAGATTGTTAATGGCTCCTTACAGGAGGGATGTTTATTTAAAACATTTATATAGCCATCCATCATCTAATCAACTCTGAGTGGTTTCCAATCCAAAGTTGTAAAACAACTTATTAACTTTTTCTCTTTTGTAAGTTTATCAGTAAATATTTCCCTTCCTTAGTTCCACCAATGGATATGCTGGATGGAAATTGATGGAGAACAAAGTGAGTTGATGCACAAAACAACATTATTAAAACTTCTAATGTGCAAATCTTGCCAGGAGACTCCAAAGAACTTATATCACTATTACTCATTATGTATCTTTTCCTCTTTTTTTAGCTAAGGTTTTGAAGGTGGGAGAATACTTTGAATGAAGATGTTCTAATTCAGGGTTCAAACTTGGCCATGGCATGAAGAGAAATTCAAATGCACTGGTAGTGGATTATCTCTATTAAGATTTGGATGGGGTTAACATAACTCAATTGGTCCTTTTAGATATCTCAGCAGCTTTCAGTGCTATCGATCATGGTATGCTTCTGGACCAACTTTGGAAGTTGGGTATTGGAAGCATTTTTTTTTACCATGTTTCTGATCTGTCCTCAGTATAACTGGACAGGGGAGATCAGTTTGGTAGCTATTCCCTTGGCAGCTATTCCCATTGGGCTCAATCCACTCGCATAAACATTTATCATTTACATTAAGACTATTGAGAAGGTAGTGTGTCAGTTTAGGGTTCAGTACAATTAGTATGCTGACGATGCTAACTGTAGCTTTGCATCTCTACCTCAGGATATGCTGGTGATACTACTGAGGTCTTGTCCCAGTTCTGGAGGTTGTGAATGGGAAAGAAAAGATTAAAAATGAATCCTAGCATGATGGAATTATTGTGTGGTCACAGGATTATCAGGCAGGTTATCTAGTATTGTCACTAGATGGGAAAATATGAAAGGAGCAAGTCCTTGACACCAGATCAGGTCTTCCTGGAGTCACAGCTCCTGCTGGAACAATAGTTTGAAGCTTTTACTCAGCTTGGTCCTATTGTGGGTAATAGGAACTAGCTACAGTGACTCTTGCTCTTGTCACTCAAAGCAGTGGCCGGGCCAGGGAGAGAAGTAAAAAGAGGGATCAATTTAGAGTAATTAGCCACTTTAATTGGTTTAATTTGAACCAATGCTGATAGTTGTGAAGATTCCTCTGCAGGGGCTTTGTAACAATAAATCAGTTTCATTGGACCTTCATGTGTGGACTTGGTTTTTCAGGTGCTCCACATGAGACTGCCTTTAAAGATCACTCAGAATCTTCAGTTGGTTCAAAATGCAATGGCCCATGCAGTATCTGGTACTTGCTGATGGGAACATTGTATACACTGGCTTCCAATAGGTTCATGGCTGCAATTTAAAATACTGTTGTTGTTAACCTACAAAGCCTTTGTGCTTGGCACCAAGATACCTTCAAGACCATGGACACATGCTAGAACTGGCCCAAGCAGTTCAATCTTGTTGGGGAAAGGCAGCCAATGTTTTCCCACGTTGGGAAGGTGGAGAGGCCCAAAGTACACAGATCAGAGCTGATATTCAGCAGGTTCTGACCAGTTCTGGAGAACTGGTAGCGGAAATTTTGAGTAGTTCAGAGAACCTGCAAATACCACCTCTGACTGGCCCAGCCCCCATCTATTCTCTACCTCCTGAATCCCAGATGATTGGCTGGGTCTTCTTTTGTTCACCCTGCACAGGAGAAGGGAGCTGGAAAGCAGGTTATTGGGGTGGGGAGGGAATGGAGATTTTGTAGTATCCTTCCCCTGCCACGCCACAAAGCCACGCCCACAAAGCCAAACCAAGCCCACCAAGCCATGCCCGCAGAACTAGTAGTAAAATTTTTTGAATCCCACCACTGACACAGATGCTATTTTTCTGCCAGCCCTCCAAATGGCCTCCCTGTGGAGTTTATGATACCTCCAACCTTAGCTATCTTCCCAGAAGCAGCTGAAAATTGAATTCTTTTAGGCAGCCTTTAGGTCTTGATGCCCAGTTTGAATGTTGGGGTTGTTGTTGTTTGCTATGCTTTAAAGCTTTTATTGTTTTAACCTGACATGAATGTTTTAGTGGTTTATGTTTTATGAATCTTGCCTGGAGTCCTGTGGGACTGAGGCTAGGCATTAAATGAATGAATAAGTAGATAAATGGTATCCCACAGAGAGTTGCATTCACTATGGGGAAATACATGTTCCAAGAAATGCAACCAAGCTTATTTGAGCATGTAAAACTGCCCTTGTGCAGTCTGTTCAATATTTCTAGAAAGAAATACACATATCTCTCAAATGCATGGGGTTTTATTTTTAATAAAACTGTTCCATATTGAAATGTGGCTGATCCTCAAGAATGTTTGGACACCCACAAATGAGAATATATATCATCCAAAATACATCACTGATTCATTTAAATTATTTTTAAAGTGCCCCTTTATTTGAAAGTAAGCCACAATATTAAACACTCTGTCCTGATGGATAAAATACTTTGGAACAGAAAAAAGTAACAGTACCTTCGAGAGCCTCTTAGCTTGGCATCAGAGAAAACTTTGCTTTGCATGCTCCCAAGCTACAGAATTCACCCTTTTGAAAGATTTATTTCACTTTCAATCCATAACAATAACAACAATAATAATGGTTGTATTTTTGTTGTTGAAAATGAGAAAGTGAAGGTCTTGTGGGACTTTCGAATACAGACAGATCGTCATTTGGAACACAACACGCCAGATATCACAGTTGTCAAAAACCAAAGTGTACAATTTATTGATATCACTGTACTAGGAGACACCAGTCGAAGAAAAAGAACTGGGGGAAAAAATCATGAAATATCGCGACCTGGCCATTGAAACTATGGAATTATGGATGAAACATGTAACAGTGATACCCATTGTCATTGGGGCACTTGGTACCATGTCCAAGAATTTTACAAAATACATCAAGAAACTTGCTTTCTGCAATAACACCAGCGGAACTGCAAAAAAATGTGCTACTCGGAACACTGTACATCTTAAGAAAATACTTGGTCGATACCTCGTATGCTGGCAGCAACCCATATCAACCATTAGCACCACTCAATTACATTTGTGATACATTTTTAAATGTTCAGTTGACTGAGTTTCATGTTTAATGAATAAAAGAGATAATAATAATAAGGGTTGTATTTTAAGAAACATTTTTGATATCTCTATGGTTTTTTATTTGTATTATAATGGTTTGTTTATTTGACTTCTGTTAACCATGGCATCAGTCTTGTTGAATGAAAAAGCACAGTTTTAATAAAATAAGTACAGTAAAATAAGTTTAAAAAAATCACTGCAAGAAATAAAACCTGCTGATTGGATTATCTCCCCCCCCAAAAAAAGTCAAAACAGGTAACTAAGATCTATGGGGATCTAAAGTTCTTCCAGCATTGATCAATTTAAAAGCTGCTATTGCCACCTAGTGACTCTTGACTGCACTGTAGTATAAAAAGCAGATTGCTACTAAGGAATTATTTGGCTATCAACAGATACAACAGGTGCTACAAGAAAAAACTCTTTTCTCTCCCATGATCCCCATGAGGTCTTCTTCATGGTAGCCTCCAGGAAGTGCAACTCTGGGTTGAGGCAACAAAGGCTAAACCAGTCAGAACTAACTCCAATTCTATGCTCTTTACACCTGAAGTCCAAAAGGGCTTATCTCAAACAATCTTTTTGCTTTTAAAACTGGTGCAAAAGTAGATTTTAAACTATTGCTGCTCTTTTATATTTCATGCTGCATTTTCACTCAATTTGTTTTCGCATTTTTTGTCTTTTTCATGAATTTATCTACTTTAAGCAGAGAAGCGTGAGCTGAATAACAGTTGCTAGAAGCAAATACTGGACCCACCAAAAGTGTCAAGAATTCAATTAAATGCATTCGATCTGGTCCCTTAAGCCCTCAGGGATGACATGGCTTTAAAACCACACACACTCTTGAAACTTCAGTCATTCAAATTATCAACACCAACTGAAAGGTCCAAGTAAGAAATTAAATTGTCTTAGCAGCAGCCATTCATGGCATTCAAACACTAAGTTGGCCAGTTCAGCTGAGGCAGTACCTTCTCTCTACAATACATAGCAATAGCACTTAGACTTATATACTGCTTCACGGTGCTTTTACAGCCCTCTGTAAGCAGTTTACAGAGCCAACATATTGCCCCAACTATCTGGATCCTTATTTTACCAACCTCAGAAGGATGGAAGGCTGAGTCAACCTTGAGCCTGGTGAGATTCGAACTGCCAAATTGCAGGCAGTCAGCAGAAGTAGCTTGCAGTCCTGTGTTCTAACCACAGCTTGTGGTTAGCCTACCTCCTTCCTGGTGTTCATGCTTGAGGGAGCAACTCAGTTCTCTGCCTAGACAGTGAGCTCATTTGAGGCTGGGCCTGACTGGAGGATGAGGAAGTTTGAATAGGTTTTACTAGAGAGATCAACCAGCAGTTCTTGTTGCTTTAGGCTCCTGGCTGTGTGGTTGAATCTGTTGATGTCAGATGTTGACTCATCCTTCTCAAGCTTCTTCCCTCTTCTCTGCAGCCATTAGCCAAAAATAGTCTACCTCCAGTGATAGGTTTACTCTCACTGAGCTGGTGTTTTCTCCACCATATTACTCTCTACCCAGACCTCAGTCATCCCTCACTGAATGACTTTATCGCTCACATGGGTGAAGGAGGGAGGCAGAAGCCATACCTGTTCATTGTTCCTTCTGACTGGAGAAAGCAGAAGGCTTTAGAGAACATTTCTGACAGTTTGCTGCTGGCACATCTAGATGGGGAATGAATTCTCCTCAATATCATGTTGTTCCGTCCCTCAATAAGGCAATACTGTATTGTGGATGAGTAGAGGTGAGATCTATGGACCAATTTACACATTGAGCAGGAGAGGAAGAAAAGGTGGAAAAGTATAGCACTGCAATCCAGAAGTTTTAGGGGGCAAAGACACATTTTGGCCCAGTTTCACAAAGTGACTTTTAAATGGATGAGAGTGGGGCACTGTAGGGTATCTTAAATTGCATCGATAAATTCTCTTTCCTATTTGGTGACATTTAGTGGAGGTTTTTCCTGTTCTTGGTGTCAAATGAGAGCTTTCTGTGAAGTAGCTCCATCTGCTGACAAGTCCTCTGTGTGTGTGTGTGTGTGTGTGTGTGTGTGTGCAGCAGGCCTGAAACAAAATTTGAAATCATCCCTGGCAAGTACTATTAGAATCAGAAGCTGTGTAACATTATCAGCCATACAAAAAAATTGTTCCTATGTTTTCATAAGAAGAATCTAAAACCTATTACAGGAAACAATTGGTTTTCTCTTCTTTTCTCTGTATCCGAAGCAAGCAAAGGGGGGGGGGTGAGATCAAACCCCGAAACTGCTATGTTTTCTCTTTATAACAGATCATTTTTATGAATATGGAAAAATAGGAGCTTTCTAGGTTTGGTTTTCCAGAAGAACCATTTCATATGACTTCATGAAGTTCTTCACCTTTTCTAAGTTGGGACTGATAACAGAATCAGCCTCTTAATACTGAAATAATATATGGGACCAACAAGAGACTAGAATATGTTCTGTTTTCAGGGTGATAACCCATAACTATACCTTATATTCACGACACCAATGGTATGGAAACCCACTGACGTACTTAGGCAGCATAGAATTATAGTCTTAATTTCTGTCACAGAAATGCACAGTTGAGTTTCATGTCATTTCTTTGAAGTAACCAGTTCTTCTTCAAATGCAAGCCCTATCATTGGATTGATTTGTGGGCACTAATTGATTGTGGAACAATGAAAGGGACAGGAAATTATTTATTAAATTAAGCACAAAGGAAAAACAGCTGTATATTTGTCTGTTGATATAGGTTCTCTCAAGTTAAATTCTTATTAAATTTCAAATGTTCACTTTAAAAATTGGGTAGGACAATCTTATTCCACTCTCAGTAAAATCTCAATATCTGAAAGCATCCCCATTTCTTGTACCAATTTGGAACATCTTAGCAGAGAGGAAGTAAACATGCATTCTTAAGTAGCCCACAGCCTTGAAATGGGCAGACATGGATTCTAGAAGTTGGCTTTCCCTAAGATACATAAAATAGGTCCTGCCCACTTGCTCTTTTGTGATCTACTTTATTTATTTTTATTTATTTATTTGATTAGTCAGTTGCTTACAAGATAATAGGTATAAGTATAAACATAGTTATAAATACATGGATACATATAAGAAAATAAAAGAAACAATAGGACAGGGACGGTAGGCACTTTGGTGCGCTTATGCACGCCCCCTACAGACCTCTTAGGAAAGGGGTGAGGTCAATAGTAGTCAGTCTAAGGTTAAAGTTTTTGGGGTTTGAGGAAGAAACCACAGAGTCAGGTAGAGTATTCCAGACATTGACCACTCTGTTGCTGAAGTCGTATTTCCTGCAATCAAGTTTGGTGCAGTTTACCTTGAGTTTGTATCTATTGTGTGCTCTTGTATTGTTGTGGCTGAAGCTGAAGTATTCATTGACGGGTAGGACATTGCAATGTATAATTTTATATGCTATACTTAGATCGGACCGAAGGTGGCGTAGTTCTAGGTTTTCTAGGTCTAGAACCTCAAGTCTGGTGGCATAAGGTATTCAGCAATGAGTAGAGGAGTGGAGAACTCTTCTTGTGAAATATTTCTGGACTTTCTCTACTGTGTTAATATCAGATACATAATGTGGGTTCCAGACTGGTGAGCTGTATTCAAGTATTGGTCTAGCAAATGTTTTGTATGCTCTAGTTAGTAGTGTGATATTACCAGAGAAAAAGCTACGTAGGATTAGGTTAACAACTCTTAATGCCTTTTTGGCTATGTAGTTACAGTGGGCTCTAGCACTTAGATTTGAGATGAGTAGTCCAAGGTCCTTGACAGAGTTTGGATCATCAACAAGGTCTTGACTATTCAACTTGTATTTAATTTCTGTTTTTTTTTTTGCCCAATATGTAAGACAGAGCATTTATTTGTTGAGATTTGAAGTTGCCATTTGTTTGACCATTCTGATATATAGTCAAGGTCTTTTTGAAGGGTAGCAGAATTATCTGTGGTGTTGAATAGCTTTACATCATCAGCGAAGAGAACGCAATTGCTCTTAATATCATCACAGAGGTCATTTATGTAGAGTATGAAGAGAGTTGGTCCTAGAACACTGCCTTGAGGGACACCACTGTTGACAGGTACAGAATTTGATAGGACGTTTCCAATTTTGACCATTTGTTGTCTGTTTGACAGGAATGCTTCTATCCAGTTATGCAGGTGTCCAGAGATACCGTAAGATTTTAGTTTTAATAGTAGTTTGTCATGTACCACCGAATCAAAGGCTTTACAGAAGTCTATGTAGATTGTGTCTATTGTATTGCCCTGATCGAGTTGTGTAGTCCATACGTTTTTGCAGTGTAAGAGTTGCAGATTACAGGATAGTTTTTTCTGAAACCAAATTGTTTATTAGAGAGTAGGTTGTTTGCCTCTAAGTGGAGGATAATGGATTCCATTAATAATTGATTCCATGACTTTACAGGTGATGCAGCATAAGGAGATTGGTCTGTAATTTTCAACTAGGCTGGGGTCTCCCTTTTTGAAAATGGGGGTGACCATGGCTAGTGACCATAGGTTTGGCAAGGAGCTGGTCCTGAAAGATTTTTCAAAGATTATGCTTAGAGGTTTGGCTATGGCAGCGGATAGCTTTTTAAAGAAGTAAGCACATATTCCGTCTGGTCCAATAGATAGAGATGGCTTTAGATTGCGTAGTGCTTTTTCAACATTGTCTTCTGTAAAATCGATATGTATTATATCATTGTAGTTGTCTGTGGTTCAACTAGGAAATACTGGGCATGATCCATTGCTGTTTACAAATACTGAGCCAAAGAATGTGTTAAAGAGGTTTGTTTTAATGGTGTCATCGTTACAGTCTTTACCATTAGGTCCTTTCAGGGGTGGGATAAACCTTGAGTCTTTTAGTTTGTTGTTTACAACTTGTAGAAAGCACAGGTGGAATTGGTGCGTAGAAGGTTTTCCTCTTGTTTAATGTGATAATTGGTGCATTCAGTCTTTATCTGGTGGCATGAATTTTTGTATCGGCTTTTGAAGTTGGCAATATGACCAGATTTGTTTTTTCGCCAAAGTGATCTCTTTTTGGATTGAAGCTTTCTTATTGTTATGGGTAATCTGTTTTTTCTGGTTTTGGGAGTTGTTATTGGTACATATAGTTTGATGACTCTTTTGACTTCAAGTAAAAATATGTTGTAATGGTCTTCAACAGTATTGCACCCAGTGAATAGAAATTGCCAATAAAGGGATGAGTGATCGTTGTCTGTAAGATCGTAATTGCCTTTTTTGAAGTTATAATTGGGGATTACATCATTGTGGTGATTTTTGTGTGGACGTATGTTGAGACAAAAGTCAATCATGTTGTGGTCACTGTTGGAAAAGGATTCTACAATTTGTATTCCGTAAATTGAATTCAAACTATTGCAGAAGATGAGATCGAGGCAGTTGTTAAGTCTAGTATTGTTGGCTACTAGCTGTTCCAGTCCCAGATTTGTTACAACAAATCTATTTGAGGCTCCATACCGCAGGTGGAAGCACTATTGGGTTATTTCCTTGCTCTCATTACTTTGCAAGACCATTTTTAAAAGAAAAGTAGCTTTATTTGCAACAGAAAAAAAAACAGCACCTGTACACATTGGCAGGGATCAACAATACTTTAAAGAACACTTAAAACACAATGGGTATCCTGTAGAGAGGCTTGTTGAGAAATTAGCAGTCCAGTATCTCTATCTTGCTTCACCCTCTCATATACAACAGACTGAGTATTCTCTTTAGCATCTTAAAGTACAGCACTTATTCAAATGAACCAAGTCTTCCCATGTCCCAGGACAACAGTTGGGGCATGCAGCAGTCTTTTCATTCTCCTCTTCCTCCTCTTTGAAGTTCAGTTCAGTTTTTTTCTGAATAACTCACCAGGATTTAGAATGAGATGGGACATGTTATTCTCTGGAGCTACACAAAATAAGTCACAGATTTTCTGAACTGAGGATCCAGCTAAATCAGAGGTGGGGCATGATGACCCTCTTTATGACTTGTAGACTCCAACTCACAGAATTCCCTGAGCCAACACAGGCAATCTTTGCCCAGCCCTACTATGAACCTCTCTAGCAAGCGGGCTAAAAGATAACTTGTGGGTGCAGTTTTAAAATCAACCACCAGAGGGCAATGCCTCTTGTATTTTCCACTACTGTATTGTAAAGGTGAGATGTCCAACCTATTGGTGATTTCTCGGCTTTATCTTTCCCATATCTCATCATTTTATCAGAAACAAAAGCTAGAGTTACAGTCCCAATGCAGTATTGACTATGGTGGATAACAAGGTGGAAATGACTTCAGTGTAAACCTAAATAAGAACACAGTGCAACTGGCAATACAGGTAGTCCTCAAAGCGGAGCCTAACATTTCTGTTGCTAAGTGAGGCATTGGCTCAGGGGTCCCCAAACTTGGCAACATTAAGACTTGTGGACTTCAACTCCCAGAATTCTCCAGCCAGCATATAGTCCACAAGTCTTAAAGTTGCCAAGATTGGAGACCTCTGCATTGGTTAAATGAGTTTTGCCCCATTTCACGACCTTGCTTGCCACCAGTGTTAAGTGAATCACTGCAATTGTTAAGGTAGTAACACAATTGTGAAGTGAATCTGGCTTCCTCACTGACTTTGCTTGTCAGAAGGTTACAAGGGGAGATCCAGAGGTGGTAGTTAGCAGGTTCTGACCTGCAGTTCTTGAGAACTGGTAGTGGAAATTTTGAGTAGTTCAGAGAACTGGCACCTCTGACTGGCCCCGCCCCCATCTCTTCTCTGCCTCCCGAGTCCCAGCTGATCAGCTGGGTCTTCTTTTGTTGCCCTGCACAGGAGAATGGAGCTGGAAAGCAGGTTAGTAAGGTGGGGAGGGAATGGAGATTTTACAGTATCCTTCCCTTGCCACAGCCACCAACCACGCCCACAGAACCAGTAGTAAAAAAAATGTGAATCCTACCACTGGGAAGATCACATGACCCTGGGACACTGCTAAGGCATCTGAATTTTGATCACGTGACTGTGGGGATGCTGGAGTGGTCGTTAGCGTGAAAAAAGGCCGTAAGTTACTTTTTTCAGTGCCATTGTAACTTCAAACGGTCACTAAATGAACTTTGTAAGTCGAGGACTACCGGTACAGATGTAGATATAAAATAGATATATATGGTATTCAGCTTTGTTCAGGTATTTTCCCACATCATTATAGTTGTGCTTTTAAAGTTGTAGCGACGTTTTGGCAGAATCTCATCTGCCATCATCAGGCTTGTGTATTGGGTTCGTCCGTGTGTCAGGCTTTCCTAGCCGTTTCTGTTTTAAATTTGGTGCTAGCCTCATGCTTTGTTAGAATGGTTAGAAACTAGCACCAAATTTAAAACAGAAACGGCTGGGAAAGCCTGACGCACAGACGAACCCAATACACAAGCCTGATGATGGCAGATGAGATTCTGCCACTACAACTTTAAAAGCACAACTATAATGACGTGGGAAAATACCCGAACGAAGCTGAATACCATACATATAAATACCCGCGAAAACTTAAGAAAAAAATAGATATAATAGATATATAGCAGGTATAAAAACATACCCATGACATTAATCCCTGAGATAGTGTAGGCCGTGTAGGATTTTGTTACTTTCATCCAAATGACGAAAGCAGCATAAGCTCTGCCTTTTGTGGGCAAGTGCATGACATCACACCTGTAGAAAAGAGAGGTTTGCATCACCATGCTACAATGCTGCTTTCATCAGCCAGACCAGTGGTGGCATTCAAATTTTTTTACTACTGGTTCTGTGGGCGCGGCTTGGTGGGCGTGGTAGGGGAAGGATACTGTAAAATCTCCAGTCAGAGGTGGCATTTGCCGGTTCTACGAACTACTCAAAATTTCCACTACTGGTTCTCCAGAACTGGTCAGAACCTGCTGAATACCACCTCTGAGCCAGACCCTCTAATCTCCCTTCCCCATAGACAGCAATGCATTTAGAGTCAGCAACATTGTACCAAGCAAAGAACAGAAGCCAATAGTAAGCAACAAATTAAATAAGTGGATGTTAAAGAAAAACACATGAAAGGAAATGTACATAAGTCTAAAGTTTAACCCTGTGTGGCTGACTGGCGAATTCTAAGAATTGAAGTGCACATATCTTAATATTGTTAAGGTTGAGAAACATAGCTTTCTTTTTCTGCAAACCATGCTTGCCTCCATCAACCCTATCCACTACTTCATGCTTGGCCTTTTCTTCCTTATTCTCATACTGTATATCAGGGCTGTCCAGCCTTGGCAACTTAAAAGACCTATGGACTTCAACTCCCAGAATTCCCCAGACAGAATGGGAGTTGAAGCCCACAGGTCTTAAAGTTGCCAAGGTTTGCCAAGCCCTCCATTTCTGCTCATCTTGATACCCAACCAGTCCTTAGCTAACCAAATCCCAAGATTTACTGTAGTTAGGGCTTTACTTCCCAGTGGGATTTTTCTGTCTCTAATCTTCTAATCCAGCCTTCCCCAAATTAATGTTTTCTAGATGTGCTGGCCCTCAGGGGTCACCTTCCCTATTCAGCATGTCAAGTATTTCTAGAACAGGGGTCTCCAACCTTCGTAACTTTAAGCCTGGAGAACTTCAACTCCCAAAATTCTGGGAGTTAAAGTCGGCCAGGCTTAAAGTTGCCAAGGTTGGAGACCCCTGTTCTAGAGGATACCCAGGTTGGTATCAGCTTACAGCTTTCTTTTTTATTATGCCAGAGTATATAATCATGTAATACTAGCTCTATACCCATGCTTTTCTACAAAACTATGTGATTGGGCTTAGTTTTTGGGGAGGAAAATAAGGGGGGGAAAGTGTGCCTCTGCCTACCAGCATCCATCAGTATTCATCTAGCTAATGTCCTGTCAGTGTGTGAGAGAAACTGTTTGGAAACTGAAACATGGAAACTGAAACAATATTTGCTGTGTGAGCAAGAAGGAGACAATAAGGAGCCTGGGCGTGGCTTAGCTCAACTGTTCTGTACTAAAGCTGGTTGCTGCTGTAAAACTGAAACTGAAACTCCACTTGTGTTTTGCAATAGGAACAGATTTCTTTTCAGGTGGAGAGGGGGAATAGAACTCCTTAGCATCAGAACGTGTTAATAATAATATAGGAAATATTAATAGTCTGATGGTCATTTCGAAAAACCATTGCTTAGTGAGCACCTAGAAGCCAGGAGGAACATACGTGCCAATTTTTTTTTAAAAATTCATATTTATATCCTGCCCTTCTCCAGAGACTCAGGGCGGCTTACAATTTTTGGGATACAACCCAATGCGCTCAGCAATAGCCTTCCTTCCATTGTATATGCCTGCTTATTACTAAGCGGCATTTTTACAAAGTCAGCTTATTGCCCACAACAATCTTGGGTCCTCAGTTTAGCTACCCCGAGAGGATGGAAGGCTGAGTCAACCTTGAGCCTGGTGGGATTTCAAATTTCAAGTTTGTAGGCTTTACGGTTCTGGAGATTTTGTGATGTTGCGTGAGTGGTATTTCGCTTTTGTAGATATAGATATACTGTGATATTATGGCATATATCATGTTGATGGTATTATCACAGAGCAAGGGTTTGTAATGTTTACCTTCCACTAAACATCACCTAGAACAAATTACACTAAGTGGAAAATACTTTAATATGAACCGATGGGATTTTGCTTTTCAGAAGTAGTCAGGAAGCTTCCGCAAAAGGGTGATTTTGGTCGGGCTAATCAACCCATGGAAACTAGGAGGGGAGCAGGCTGCTGCCACAAATGAGAGGTACATTTATAGTTTCAAGCAGAAGATCTCTCAAAGGCACGCTGTAGAGCTGTAAAGGTTGGAAACGGGTCCAGCTCTGTTTCATTCAGATCAATGATGTTAATTTCCATGTCAGGGCAAAATGGGAAAACTCTAAATGGCAAGATCCCATCTTTCTGCTCTGGGTTACTACGTGCAAGAGGTCTTGCTCAACTCTTCTCTGTTACAGGATAATTTAATAAGTACGATTGGTGATTACATTAGAAGGTTTGAAAGAGTATCTGCAAGGCCTCCCACCATGGCTTCATGGCTCACTTAATTCTGCAGCAGCCAAACCCCTAATTGGAAGATAACGGCAGTCTTGCAGCTGTCCCCCTCCTTGTCCCATGCTAGTTCTTGGCTCTCTTTTGGTGAAGGCTAAAAATCGGGGTGTAACACAAATACAATATTTTTTAAAATCCTGACCTTTGCTGCTTTAAACCGATCATGCTAGTTCTTGGCTCTCTTTTGGTGAAGGCTAAAAATCGGGGTGTAACACAAATACAATATTTTTTAAAATCCTGACCTTTGCTGCTTTAAACCGATCACAGAGGAAGATTGGATATATTTTATTAAATTCTCTTGCTCTCAAATTCGTATCAGTCACAGAACATTGAGGTTGGAGGTTCATAACTCTAAAGCAGTAATTCCCAATCTTGGCAACTTTAACATACGTGGACTTCAAGTCCCACAATTCCCCAGCCGGCCATGAAACCACTTGTTGGAACTTCACTACAATCCTGCTTCTCAAGCACATTCACACATTGATCAACGGGTTCTCTCTGAGGTTTGATGGCAGCGTAACTGAGAAGCAGGGAAACAGAAGAAGAGAGGTAGGAAAATGCTTTTTTTAAAAATCAGGACATTTGGTAAATGGTCAAGTCTTACTTGGTGGAACTGCAACATCTCTTTGTATAGACAATGATGGCAGTGGGAAAAAAATCCAAGACAATCTGGAACAATTCCATTCCCCAATCTTTCAAAATAGATTTTGAATAGCTGGAGCCCAAAATAATTATTTGAAGATGTACCAAGGATTTTTGCTGTATTGCTCCCACAAAGAGAAAAAGGGTCTTCATCAGGCCAGTTCTTTTCCACAGTCACACATACATCCTTGCAATTCAACTCTATTCAGTCTGATTTTGCAAAGGCTAGCTTACTTCACATTATCCAACATAAACTGAACTTTTCAGGCTAGCAAAATTATTACCGAACAGAGTAGTTTCAAGTTGGGCATAAAAACACAAGTTTAATGCTATGTTGCTAATTAACTTTCTTCCCTCTTCCCAATTAAATGTACATTTTGTTCTCACTCTGGAGGATGTCTTCCAGTACCTTGTACATATTGGAAATGTGCCCTTGGCAACTACAAAATGTCACATCAATCATTTGGTTGTTTCAATAGCATCAAATCAAGTGTACAAACGAAAATTAGCACTGCAGTTCTGATTGCCTTCTCTCATGCTCTCTCTCTTATCACAAGTTGTACACAAAAAGAAGTTCATGTTACATATTCTCACGATCTTTGTTTGCCAAATACAGTGTCTCTCCAAGCCCATTCTGGTATTTGCAAGATTTACTTCCTGTTCTCCTTTCTTGGTTACTTTGCAGAGATTTTAGTGAATAAAATAATAGTGCACATGCCTTGTCTTCTGCCATGGACCATCTATTCATTCCCATGGTTCTCAATAGTCATGTTCTTAGCTGCACTGAATTAGCCCTTGGATGTCCTGCAGTCTGTAAGAACTTTGAATAATGCTGGTAAAACCTCTCTCTTCTTTTGCAAGAAGTGCAATCCTCACCAGAGCAAAGTAGTATAAGTTAAAAGTCTCTTCACCATGAAATTTCAAAAGATTCAGGATAAGCCATTTCAAGATTTATTCATTCAGTGAAAGCTGTGGTGCTCAGGGTGCATTAATAATGCACGTGGTATGTCTACCATATTGCAAGCATTTTGATATGCAACTCCCATACTCCATCTAGTAAGAGATAGGCTAAAAGTATATACCAGGTTATATTTTGCTTTCTCTGTGGTTACCAATTAATGCAATACGTCTAGCGGCTAACCTGTTTTAAGGCTGAAGATTCCTTGGTGCCATTTAATTAGCCAGTGTTTTGAATAATTAAGCCTTTAAAATTACTCTGTTACATTTTAATCTTGAGCAAAAGTCTCTCTCTCCTCCCTCCTCCATCCCTCCCTCCCTCCCTCTCTCTCTCTCTCTTTCACAGTCTCCTTAATCTCATTACTCTTGGATATCAGACCCTACTAATCATCCCAGCCATGAAATCAAAGACAATTCCAGCATTAGCCTGGGGCAAGTTATCTCACAAAATTATTCCTGCTAGCAAGGATGGGGAGGAAACTATGCTAATTATAAGAGATTATGTAGGTGCCACTTGCTTACAAATGTCAAAGCTGGCTGAGGAATTCTGGGAGTTGAACTCCACAAGTCTTAAAGTTGCCAAGGTTGGAGACCCCTGGTCTAAATCCTGAATCATATTCTGCCAAATTAACAAGGCCGTACTAGATTTACCCACCAGTAATTTTCGCTACAACCTGCTGAATTTATGCTCTAAAAACTGTGCTTGATTAACTGCTTTATCCAAGTTTGGTGGAGAGGGAAAAATAACCTATGTTCTTCATGCTGTCCTACATCTGTGAGATTCTCTTATTCCAGACTCTCAAGAAAATCTACCCCAAAACTTTTTATGGGCTTTGATTTTTATATACTCAAGGCAAGATACTGTTCTCAAGACAGAAAAATGAATACATATTGCTTCTTTGGCACTAAATAAATATATTTGAAAAGCTATGACCCTGACAGATGGAGGTTTTTCCAGAGTTAGGATTTTGAGCTGCCTTTGACCTATCTTTCAGAGAACAGCTCCCATATCTTTATTTCTTCAGTTTTCCCTGAAATATATATTGAAAAGAGGTGCTCTGTGTTAAGTTTGCACGAAGAGTCAGACGCGAAGAGCTTCAGTGAAGAGTTTATTAGTGACTACAGCTCGAATGGACCTGTCTTGGCTGGGCTACGGCTGCTACTTATAGCCAGCAGCCGCAGTTGCCAGCCAATCAGAGTGCAGGGTTTTCCCGCACTTTTCAAACCAATCATATTTGACATTTTACAAGAACAATTCAAACTAAACCAATAACATTCAAACCTACATACATAACACTCTGCACTACCATGCTTTGGTTAACGGTACTAATATCTAATCCAGTGTTTATCAACCTTGCCAACTTTAAGACGTGTGGATTTCAATTCCTAGAATTCCCCAGCCTCTGGAGATCTGGATTCCACCCGCATTAAATCCTGATTACCAGACTCAGATGCAGTAGATGGGACACACCATCAGAATGGACAATCATCCTATGCCTTGCCAGTTGCTCTATGGTGAATTGTAGACTAGAAAGAGAACTTAAGATCATCCATACCAGCACTACTACAAGGACACTATGAAGCAAACCCTATATCTCTGTGACATCCAGGCAAGGGAACATCCAGGCAAGGCACTGCTGACATAACCCACTGCCGAGTCGTATGTCGGGTTTTGAAGACAGGTACCACCAAAAATGGATGAAAAATAAGTGACATCATAGAATAATGATAACCAGAGTTATTATAACAATGAACTTCCAATGCCCCATTGTACTAGAATCTGTGTTTCCAGACTGGGACTGCAGAGCACAACAGTGTGTCTTCTTCAGACCTAAAAGATCACCAATACTATGCTTCTTGCCCATATTAGAAAGACAGTGAAGACTGTGCTGTGGTCTTTGTTATAAAAAGAAATTCTAGCTTGGACCATCATTGTCAGTGCTATGCCTCACCCAAATAATGGCTCCAATACAGATTTACCTTGCCTTGTTTTGCCCATCAGTGAATGATGAAGAAATTATGGTCTACTGTTATCGTCTATTTTCTTCTGTTGTCGTTCTGTTGTCGTTCTCTTTGTTCTTATTTTTACTTCTGCAGCTGATATTTAATACTAGATATAAACATTGAAACTGTTAGCCGGTGAAGCTTTCCATGACTTTCCATGACTCGGTTTTCAAATTTCTACTTCTAAAGTTAAGGTCATAACTTAGACCCATCAAATCATCCAGCAGGACCAAAAGAACCCATGACTTTATGAGATCAAACATTTCTTTCTCTTCTGAACTTACCTGAATTTGTCTGAGTAACTCTTATGTTTTCCAGTGACTCATGGATCTAATGGTGTGTTAGAAGAGCAACAAACTGGCAGAGCACAGTAGAATCAAGGCTAAATAGTTCTGAAGGGGTTGTCACATACAGTCTAAAAGTCTATAAGTATAGGTAATCTTTCTCATCTCCAGTTCTTATGATTACCTGTACACCATTGGAAAGCTGTTGACCTTTTAACAGGTCCAATTTATATATGTCGTTTTCTTAAAGTAGCAGTATGTTTCCACTGAAAAGAAGATTTCCCAGAATAGCTGCAGAAAACCAAGATAGTATCTGAATATATTTTATTGAACACATGGAGAGCACTGAAAATGTGTTAAATAGCCAATTGCTTTTGTAAACATGGAAACTGATACCAGAACATAACCACATGTTAAACTTCAAAGACTGGTTTTCTGTACAGCACTTGTCACAAGCAATTTGCACAATGAAATTGACGTGTTTCCACGTATATCCAGACTGGAACCAAACAGAACCAATCAGAATTGCCCTTTTTTCCAATATTCTCTTAATGAATTCTGACAGATGTTTGTTTTTAAAAATAATGCAAGAACTTCCTTAGTATGCAAAACTAATAACATTTTGAAGACAAAAAACCATTGAAAAATAAAAATAACTCATACCCATTTGTCTTTTAAATGGTTTTGCTTAAAAGATATTGACCTTCCATAGAATCTCTTTTAACTGTTAGATATTTTGTTTTGATGATATATTGAGACAATTCTTAGATCTTACTATCTTGCTAGCAAAAAGGCAGAATGTCACATGCAAGTGGTTGTATCTTTTTTTAAATCTGCAATTGGAGTTAATTTACCATAAAACATTTCAATAACAATTAGGGTACCAGTACAATGGAAATGTAATTAACTGTTCAAACTTATTACAAGATAAACCACAAATACTTTCTTAAGTGAGAAGATTTGAATGCCTGTCTTTGCTGAAACCAATTCTCTTCATTCTCACTATATCGATTGCTCTTAATGTGCAATCCTATACTTTCCAATTTAGAACTTAGCCCCCCTGAATAAAATTACACATACTAGCAGGTAGTATGATGTAGAACCCTCGGGGTTTTTGATGAATCTCTTTCCAGATAGAAATCACTTTAGATTATTCAGTCACATCTTCTCACAGGTTAAATGTATGTCACATGCATGTTCTACTACCTCTTATTGGTCTGACATTCCATTATCACCATGTTCTGACATATTCATCAGAAGAAACCCTTACCCAGCCCTGTAATGCAACCTCTTTACAAAAGAGGCTGTGGTATAGAGGATTTATATAGAAGGCACACATATAAAGGACTAACCTAAGATTCTCCAGGAGTCTATGACACAGCCCTAGTGTTTTTTTTAATACATACTTTCAAAGGGAAATCCTGGAGCTCATTTTTATTAGAGATAACTTGGCTTGCCCAGTTCAGCTGTGCCCTCATTTCAATCTGCTAGACCAGAGGTCTCCAAACTTGGCAACTTTAAGACTTGTGGACTTCAACTCCCAGAATTCTCCAGCCAGCTCTGGGAGTTGAAGTCCACAAGTCTTAAAGTTGCCAAGTTTGGAAACCCCTGTTCTAAGGCATGAAGAGCAATAAGGAGTCAAGAATGGGAATTCTGGGAGTTGAAGTCCACAAGTCTTAAAGTTGCCAAGTTTGGGGACCTCTGTGCTAGACTGTCAACTGACCTAAGAGAGTTTGTAGCATCAAGTCAAAAGCTAGGGGATCTGTATTGTAGCCTTTAATATATCTTTTACTCCACTTAACATATGGCCAATGCACAGAAGCATCTACAGAGACTGGAGGGGGGGGGAAGGGGGAGAAAAGAGAAAAGAAAAACTTGAAGCAATTTGCCTCAGTTCCCCTTATTGTTGTAGAGCACCTCATTTTGGTTGTAGATACAGTCAAAGGAAAGTGGTAATCAGTCTCTTGAGATAAAAATACTTATAAATATTATTTACTATTTTTTTCATGAGTCAAAATAATAAACAATGAAATAATTACACTGACATGCAATTTCCAGAGCTGTTCAAAATGACATCAAACACTCCTCATCAGCTGGAATTTAACACTTTTTGTAAAGAAGATATCGAGATTGACAACATCTTCCTTAATTTCCCTTCGATTTCCTGCATAATTTATGAATTCTGTTTTGAATTCATCCTACCTATCTAATTTAAAAGACAGCAAGATGCCATCAAGTCCATTTGGTTCCCTTCCATGTGTAATTTTTTTTTTTTTGGATATTGCTAACATTTAAGCAGAAAACAAGATGAATCCAAAATAATTCTAATCTCTGCCAGAATTATGAAATGGAAGAATCAATATAGGTCAGCAGCATTTTATGAAATATGAGATACAGAAAAGAGGGGGCAGGAGAGCATTTAGATGACGAAGAGTTCTTGGACATTCCAACTGGAGCTTACATTTTCTCAACTAAGCGCGTAAATAATCACTGAACTGCTGCCAAGGAAAGGAAAAGCAGACAAGCCACCCACTGGAATATGATACATAGGAGACAAACAACATCTAGAAGTAAACAGTGAGTCAAACTGAAGTTGGGCAAAGACCTTGGATTGGATTAGCAATGCTTTCCGTGTTCTTCGTGCACCTTTAGAGATTTCCTGCCTGTATATTCATACATGTTTTGACCCTAATGAGGGATTTCTGCAGAGTATAGTCAAAAGAGCCAAGATGGCGGCTGCGACAGATAATCAAAGCTCTGCCTGTCTTTTTTATGTTTCTTGCATTTGCCAACTAGACTTCTTCTTCTTCTTCTTTAACCACAGCCTGCAGACACCACTCACAGTAGTTATCGAAACATAAAGTCTGCTTTATTTGCAAACAAGCACCATCCTCATTAAAGTCACTGAGAAGTAAATTGGTCTGAAGTGATTAGAAAGAACAACATAGAGATTCTTTTCACTGACAAACATTACATAAGAGCACACAATTTGTTGCATAAGGAAAGGTCTGTTACTATTTTTCCCCATGAGAAAGATCTCCTAAGATGCAAATCTGGCCAAGTTTCTATTATGGACATTGTGGTCCCTTCTCAAATGGCATGTAATATATACATCTCTGCATGCCTCCATAGCGTACCTCTTAAAGGACCAATTTAGGATAAGACTATCCTATAGATTCCAAACTATGGTAAATGTAAATCATCTTACATTGATTTACACCATGTGCCCTGTTACATGGTGCATTTTGTCTATTCTCACATTTTCTCATATATTTTTTCCATGATACAATATATATCAGATGTTCATATACAACCCAATGTGTCTGACTCAGCTGCCAGCTACATATGTAACATCTGATTCCAAAAAGCAGAGGATGGAGAAAAGATAATAAATACACTATCTGATGTACATTAATTTAAATAACCCTTTTCATCTACCAAATGCAATAAGAATGTGATAAAATCAAGAGGAAAATTCATTTTGATAGCCTTAAAGTAGTATATCAAATAGCCTCAAGAGAAGCAAAGTGACCATTTAAATCAGAACATAAATTCTCTTTGGTTTGTAATCAATATTCTGTACAATCCACTCTTCCTTCTAACATTCATGAAAGAATCTGTAATTTTCCACTGCTCTGCATCACCAAATCCTTATCATCACATTATTATTCACCAACCCATTAATATAATGAATTAAATCCACAGGATATGTGGTTTTCAGTAGCTGCATGCTATTGATTTATGTATTCCCTCTTTCATTTTAATGTCACTGCTGAAAATTCAGACTTTCTCCACCAGTGTCTGGCACTTCCCATCACAGCTGTATATTGATTACTAATTGCCACCTTATTATGCCTTTCCCTTAAATTTCTCAATATATTCTAATACATGTGCTGGCCAAATCTAAATTGGATCCCAGATGCTTGCTGTGTTGAAAACTCATCTAACCATCTGGTTGTGTTATAGTGCCTTCTACCCACATACTCATAAATATTCTCCAGTTTGGTTTATGACATGGCAACATCCCTGGGCAAATTCAGATGTATCGATTCTCCCCCTGTTGTGTATTTTGCAGCTGGGCCATTGTTGTCCATTGTAAAAAGTGTACAGGTCTTAGAATTCTCATGGATTGGAGTGGACCTTTTGGAAGACATTGGAGAATTGGTTGGGCTCAACTGCACAGCTGTTGTGTCTTGCACAGTGTGTTCACTTGTTTCGATTTCAAAGGCTGCGTTCCCAGGCTTGATGAGTCCAATATTGGCTCCTGGCTTGAATTTCCTTGTGGTATGAGCAGGTGGCCTTCGGCTGCAAATGCAACAAGCTCCAAAGAAAGTGAAGGCCACCACCAGAAGGATGGGACCAATGATGATGGGAGGGTTGTTGACAGGCAGAAAGGTCCCAAAAGCAAATGCTCCCACCAGAGTGATGTTAATACCTGCTAGCATGATGCAGAGCCCACAAGCACAGCAAAGAGCTGGAGAAGGCAAACCCTGAGGCCTGGTTTTTTTCTTGCTTGGTTTCTTGGATAAAGGAGTACTGTTCTTCTCCATGAACATGTTGGCAAGTGTTTCAGAAACGCCCCTGGGCTTTACTGCAGAAAATTCATGGGACCTACAAGACGGTCACTCTTTTGAATTTCTGTCAAAAAATAAAAAGCAAGAAAGGCAAATAAGTAAACATACATCATTCATGCTACTTATAAAGATTCACCCTGAGTAAAATATTATCACTTATTCATCTCTACAAATGAGTGTTTGCATTACAGCTGGCTCTTCAGAGAAGCATATCTGTGCATTTGCTAGAGTTATAAAACTTGAATGAGGAATTAATGTTGAATTAATGATATGGCAGCATTTATTTATTTATTTAATTAAACTTATATGCCGCCCAACTCCCAAAGGACTCCGGGTGGCTCACAGCAAAAAAACACACACACACACACAAAAGAATTACATTATAAAAAGAATTAAAAACAACTTTAAAAAACAGCAAACAATAGAAGGGCCGGATCTCGCTAGATCTCAGTTGCGAGACCAACAGCCCCATGCCTGCTGGAAAAGCCAGGTTTTGACTGCTTTGCGGAAGGCCAGTAGGGTGGAGGCAGTCAGGACCTCAGGAGGTAGCTGGTTCCAGAGAGCCGGAACAGCCATAGAGAAGGCCCTCTCCAGCTGGCATTGTTTAGCTGACAGAACCCGGAGGAGACCAACTCTGTGGGATCTTACCAGTCACAAGGAGACACAGGGTAGGAGACAATTCTGGAAATAACCTGGTCCTGAGCCATATAGGGCTTTATAGGTAATGACCAACACCTTGAATTGCACCTGGAGACTAATAGGAAGCCACTGCAGCTCGCGGAGAATTGGTGATATGTGGGTGTATCTCGGGACACCCACAACAGCTCACACGGCTGCGTTCTGGACCAACTGAAGTCTCCGAATGCTCTTCAAGGGTAGCCCCATGTAGAGTGCATTGCAATAATCCAGTCGTGAGGTGACTAGGGCATGAGTGACTGTAAGAAGAGCCTCCCGGTCCAGGTAGGGTCACAATTGGTGCACAAGGCAGACCTGTGCAAAAGTTTCCCTAGCCACAGCTGATAGGTGTTGCTCCAATTTCAGCCGTGGTTCTAGGAGGACACCCAGATTGCGAACCCGTTCGGAGGGGGACAATTTCTCCCCACCCAGAACCAGATGGAAAATCAACATGGTCCCTGGGGGGCAGTACGCACAGCCACTCAATCTTGTCTGGGTTAAGTCTGAGCCTGTTGACTCCCATCCAGACCCTCACAGCTTCCAGGCACCGGCACATCACATCCACTGCTACTTGTCCCAAGCTATCCCCAGAGATTAAAAGACAGATAAGGAGAAATCTCCATTGGAATTACTTGCACCTTCCAGGCTAAAGGAACTGTTGTGTGCCATGCCTATAGGGTGAGCCAGCCCTGGCTTGAAACTTTGGTCAATGTAAATAGCCTTGGTTAGGTAGTCTCATTTGAAAGAATGGTTATTCTGTCCTCTGCTGCTGGCAATGAATCATTGTAAAGCTACAGGAGTTCTGTGCTCAGCACCTGTCTCATCCTAACTACTAAATTCAATTGATGTGCTAACTCAATTGATTTATACCATTCCTTTCCTCTCTTTTTCTCTCTCCAATCTCTGCCATCAAATATAGCCACAAACACTTCATTAAAGAACTGTGATGGATTGAAATGGATGATGCTAGTCTGGAAACCAGCCGAAAGACCATGTAACACTTCAATTCAAAGGCCTGAAGCCTTGCACAGTCTTGCTAAACCTTGGCTTTATTAGGGATTCAATCAATATTCTGGCTACGTAACTATGATAGCCTTCCACATCCTCCAGATGTATTGCATACTCTCTCACTATCTAGCTTGGCTTCAAAGGGTATGATGAGTAGTCCCATCTTCTCTGCATAGGGATAAAAATTTCAGTGTTAAGCGATGACTGTATAATTCATTGGCCCTTTGAATGTTGTAAAAATCACATTAGTAACTCTTGATTAATATTTATGCCTGTAAATATTATTTCTTTATTCTAAAACTTTTATTGCATCCATCAATCCATTTATTTATTAATTTGATTGCCCATCTCACTCACATGTGACTCTGGGCAGTGTATACAAATAAAACATAACCATCACAGCTTTCCAACATTAGAACTTATTAAAAACCATTAAACACCACATTTAAAAGAATATGGTAACAAAAAGACAGGGGTATGCAGTCTAACTATACACAGTGGAACTATTTAACAGGTACCCCACTTCCTTGAGATCTCAAGCTGGTAGTATATCCAAGATTTGAGGGCCTTACAGAAGGCTAGCAAGGCTGGTGCTAACCTCTTCTTGGGGGAATGAAGTTCCAGAGGATGGGGGTCACAGAAAAAAGACTTTCTTTCTGGATCTCATTAACAGAAGATCCTTGGCTGGTGGAACAGAAGATCCTTGGCTGGTGGAAACTTGCCCATTCTAATGGGATAGGATTGAAGAGAGACAGTCCCACAAATAATCTGGTACCATGCAATTTAGGGCTTTAAAGGTCCTAACCAGCACCTTGAATTGGACCTGAAAGCAAACAAGCAGCTGATTGGGAACATATGTTCTCAGGAGGATCTTCAGCCAACACCACATACGTGCACACTTGAAACCCAAGAATACACTAAGGCAGAAGCTTGTCCACCCCAAAGATAAAACACCCACACCCAAACTGAGCAATGTGGTATATGCAGTACAATACAGTGAGCCATGTTGAGATCTGTACATTGGGAAAACAAAACAACCACTTCATAAATGCATGGCACAACATAGGAGAAAAAACCCATCAGGACAAGGTTCAGCAGTCCATCTGCATTTAAACAACAAAGGCTACCCTTTTGAAGACAGCAAAGTCCACATTTTGGACAGAGAGGACCTCTGGTTTGAAAGAGGGGTCAAAGAGGCCATCTACATCAAAACTGAACACCTTCTCTCAACAGAGGGGATATCATATATGACGTCATATATGTCCAGCCTACACCACAATCCTTTCAACAGTTCCAAGGAGGCTCCACACCCATGCGCACTACTCAAGATAAGCCTGTAGGTGGCTTTAACAACTCACTAAAAGAATGCAAATGACCAGCTGTCTTCAAGGAGTATAAATCCTTCCATTTCCCACCAACCAGTCACTGCTGAAGAAGTTTCTTGGATGAGAACTGAAATGTCTTCAAAGAAAAAACAGAAAGTCCAGTTGCCTCTTGAAACAGCACCTTTGGGACTTTGCTCAAAGAGATTCCATTTACCTTGGTGGACCTGAGATCAGCCCATCAGCTATGCTAGGTTTGTAGCTGAAGCAACTAATGCTACATATTTAGAGTAAGTCAACATTTTTTTAAATAAGTAGTACCATGGATATCCTTGACAATTTTTCATATCCCACCCCAGCAACTTATCTTAGTTATTTTTACTGTTACTTTATTTGCAGTTTTGTCCTTCATTCTCAACTAAATTAGGTTAAACTCAAATAATTACTTGGGTAAGAACTTGCTTCTTCTATGTTCCAAATATTACAATCCTACCAAGATGATAAAACAGCCTCAAGCCGTGTTTTGAATGCAGAAGATGGCTTGTTTATGCTTTAGAACGGGAAGTGTGGGAAAATCTTCTAATGGGTTTCCTCAACTTTAAAATAATTGCAAAGCTAAAATAATTCTTTAAGTACTGACAGTCTGGAGAGGAGAGAGCTGCTGCAATCATACAAAGGAGATAGGAGATACAAGGACATTGTCTTAAATTGGGTCAGATTGTAGTTGTGTTGTCCACTTGAACAAACATTTATGACTCTTAAAGTTATTTTTATGAGTAAAAGTGCTCTTAATCTTGAGGTGTTAGAACAATGGGACAAAATCTGCCACTCATTGGAATTTCCTGTGAGTGGGTTTCATCAGAATGAGATGTTTCTTAAAAATTTCAAAGGATTTGGGGGAAAAGAACATCGAACTCAGAATAGTTGTAATATTTAATATTTCCCTATTGTAGTATTAGATTTAGAGTATTAGAAGTATTAGAATATTTTAGTGGCCAAGTGTGATGGGACACACAAGGAATTTGTCTTGGTGTAAATGCTCTCAGTATACATAAAAGAAAAGATACATTCATCAAGAGTTGAGAATCATAAGGTACGGCACTTAATGATAGCCATAGGGTACAATAAGCAATCAAATCATACTAGGAAACAGTCAATGTAAATCGTAAAAATACAAGCGACAAAGTTACAGTCACAAGTGTGAGGGGATGGGTGATAAGGAGTGATGAGAAGATTAACAGTAATAGTAGTGCAGACTTTGTAATAGTTGAACAGTGTTGAGGGAATTATTTGTTTAGCAGAGTGATGGCTTTCGGGAAAAAACTGTTCTTGTGTCTAGTTGTTCTGGTGTGCAGTCAGGGGTGGGAATCAAATTTTTTAACAAAATTGATCAAGTGACTGGGTGGACATGGCTTGGTGGTCATGTTATTGGCTGGGTGTGGCCAACTCAATATCACTCACTTCGAGGCATGCATCTCCTCACCTGGCCTCTCATGACTGTGGGAATGCTGCAACAGTCGTAAGTGTGAAAAATGCTCATAAGTCACTTTTTTCAGTGCCATTGTAACTTTAAATGGTCACTCCACACAAGCAAAGTACCAGCAAAGGAGGGGAAAAAACTCCAGAGAAGTTCCTGAGACAGCAAGTCTAGTCCTGCCAAGAATGTAATAAGGGTTAATGGAGAGGCAGTTTCTGTAAGCAACACCAGAATGCCTTCCTTACAGGATTAGGCCAGTAATTTCTTCTAACAACCGGTTCTCCGAACTGCTTAGAATGTTAACAACCGGTTCTAGCGAATAGGTGTGAACTGGTAGAATCCCACCCCTGTGTGCAGTGCTCTTGTAGTGTCTTTTAGGTAGCCAAGAAAACAATCAAACAAATTTACCCAACATTTCACTTGAGGTACAAATGACCAGGCTCATGTGATACAAAGCAGTGGTGCTATTCTACTGGTTTGGCCTGGTTCTGGCGTACCAGTAGTGCCAACGATCAGCTGGCAGAGAACCTGTTTGCTCTGGGTCTCTCTGATGCTCTACAGTTGGGCCCATCCGCCTGTCCAGGCTCCCAAACTCACCTTTATTTCTTGCTTTTGAAACGCAGCTGCTTTGTGCGGCACAACAGATTGCCGTGCATCAGCCTTTGAAGACACAGGGAGAGTGCAGGATTGTAGGAGGTGAATAGTAAAACCTCTGTGCATGCACAAAGCGCACCCACCAAGCCACACCCACTGAATCGATGGTAAACCACTTTGAAACCCACCACTGATACAAAGATCTGTCACCTCTTTGGAGAAATCTCCAATGCTGGGAAAGGTGGAAGGAAAAAGAAGGAGAGGGCAAACAGCAGCAGCATGGAAGAACTCACTTATAGTTGTGACAGGTGCACTATTAGAAGACCAGAAGGATCAAATTAAGGGCAGGTCATTATGAAGAACATCTGTCTTTGTGACCTCTAAGACAACGACTCGATGGCCCACAATCAGTTAGTGCCTTCTAGAAGTGTTGAGGTTGCAAGTCCAAAGTCATGAAATTCTTGAGAATTGCAATCCCAACACATCTAGAGGGGACAAGGTTAGGAAAAAAAATTCCAAAAAAGAAAGAAAACCCCTAAAACATTCCATAAGTGACATGCACAGAACAAACAATGCGAAGCATCATAAAGTGCGATGTGTGACAATATATGGTTGCGACTGGCTGGGCAAAATTTGGCAGTAAACAATAAACTCCCCACTTGTCTATTACTTCATCCAACTTCTGACTACTTTCCACAAGTGTCACTTCAATGAGAGCCAAATCACATCTTTGTATTAATATGCTCAATGAGCAAGTGTTATTTATTGATGTGAAGCCATAGCAAAGCTCTGATTTCTCTGTCAATTGTTTCAATCTGGCACATGGGTTCTGCTTCTGTATTATAGTACATGCAATATATTTAATAATGTATCATTTCTTTTGTGCATTTTAAGTATTTGTAATTATCTTAATTAGCATACTTGCATCACTTCTTACAGAAACTATGTAAGAAAATTCCACAATCGCTAGTTTACCTATAGATTTGATAGAAAATTTTATATTTTAAAGGCACTGTATGTATGCCATCTGTTCTCCTTTTGTCGTTATTCTCTTTTGACCTTTGCAGTTACCATGAATGATACAACATGCCCAAGAGTTTTGGAGAGATGAGATTTTCTCCAAATAAAAGACTCACAACATATCCATAAAGTTTTATTCCCAAATCATCAATGACATAAGTCAAGGGCTTTCTGCCCACTCTTAGAATAGGAAAACTTGGAACATTTTTATGGCTGTTGTTGTATTTTCTTTTAATCTGTGAGCCGCCCCGAGTCCTTTGGGAGAGGGGGCGGCATATAAGTCGAATAAATAAATAAATAAATAAATAAATAAATAAATAAATAAATAAATAAATAAATAGTGTTGCAAGGATGAGCTTATATACACAGGTGTTTGTTTAGATGATTTATATAGCTTCCCATCTTGTAACAGTGACTGAAGCACAACCTGTGTCAGAACAGGTTCTTTGAGTATCCAGAAACCCAAAGAAACAATTCTAAAGATAAGTGTTAATTCTTAAAGCAGAGAAAACTGTCCTTCTTTCAGTATAGAAATCACTTCTGCCTGTTGAGAAAAATATTATGGGCCTATTCCAGCAAGTAAAAGCAGAACAGCAACAACAAAAGTACATGCAATTTAATGAATATCAAAATTAGCACCATGACTTCTCAAGTATTTTATAATTTTCTCTCTTGTCACTTGGCCTTTGGTAGAACATTGAATAACAGTTGGAAAGGACCTTGGAGGTCAACTAGTCTAACCCCCTTTGCTCGAGCAGGAGATACTATTCCAAATATTAGCCTCTACCTAGGATTGAACTCACAGCCTCCTGATTGTGAGGTGACAGCTCCACCTGTAGGCCACTGCTTCAGGTACTTGGTAGAAGGACTTTAGTCTAGCCAACCATGGAGGCCAAAAAGAACAAGGGACAAAAGACTCATTGTGATGTCAGGATGCAAATTCTGCCCCTTCAGCATTGGCAGGCAATTCCTCAGCATACTCTAAGTACAAATGGGCCAAATTCATACTCCGATAATGTGGCATACATTATCCCAGTGGTGGGATGAAAAAATTTTTACTACTGGTTCTATGGGCGTGGTGCGGCTTGGTGGGCATGGCATGGCTTGGTGGGCGTGGCTTGGTGAACATGGCAGGGGAAAGATACTGCAAAATCCCCATTCCCTCCCCACCCCTCTAACCTGCTTTCCAGCTCTGTTCTCCTGTGCAGGGTAACAAAAGAAGACCCAGCCAATCAGCTGGGACTGGAGAAGTGGACAAGAGATGGGGGCGGGGCCAATCAGAGGTGGTATTTACCGGTTCTCTGAACTACTCAATATTTCCGCTACCAGTTCTCTAGAAGTGATCAGAACCTGCTGAATACCACCTCTGATACTGACATCTTCATGGTTAGGAACAGAGATGTTGGAATCACTCAATATTTGGAGGACATTTGGGGTGGGGGGTGGGGAGTTGTGTTCCTAATTGAACAATCCTCCAGTGAGAGTTTCATTGGGTCAATGAATTAGGATTTCTCAGGCAAGGCGAAGTTGGGATGTCCTGAATCCCTTTCTATAAAAATGAAATATGAGGTATGGTTGTGTGAATCTTTAAAAGAGTGTAGAGGTAGCCCATGACTTACAACAATTCGTTTAGCGACTGTTTGAAGTTGCAACGGCACTGAGAAAAGTGACTTATGACCCTTTTTCACACTATTGCATCATCCCCCTGGTCACTTGATTTACATTGAGATGCTGGGCAACTGGTTCACATTTATGATGGTTGCTGTGTCCCAGGGTCATGTGTGATCCCCTCTTGCGACCTTCTGACAAGCAAAGTCAATGGGGAAGCCAGATTCACTTAACAGCCATGTTCCTAAGTTGACAACTGCAGTGGTTCACTTAGCAAATGCGGCAAGAAAAGTCGTAAAATGGGGCAAAACTCACTTAACAAATTTCTCACTGAGCAACATAAATTTTGGGCTCAATCCTGGTCATAATTCGAGGACTACCTGTATTTATTTATTTATTTATTTATTTATTTATTTATTTATTTATATTGGGATTTATATGCCACCCTATCTCCCGAAGGACTCAGGGTGGCTCACAACCGTAAAAATATATAATACAAAATTTAAAATTTAAAAATATTAAACAGAAATCCCAAAAATACTAATTAAAACCCACAACAGACACCAATAAAAACCAATAAAAAAAAAACCCTCAGTCCAGGTCGGCCTGTTGAAAGAGCCATGTCTTCAGGTTGCAATGGAAGGATCGAAGATCAGGGGCCATCCGCAGCTCCAAGGGCAGCTGATTCCACAGGGTGGGTGCTCCCACAGAGAAGGCTCTCCCCCTGGGGGCCACCAGCTGACACTGTCTGGCCGACAGCACCCCATGGAGGTCTTGTCTGTGGGAGCGCACGGGACGTTGGGCAGTCATTGCTGGCAGTAGACGTTCCCGCAAATATTGCTTTGTCAAGGGAAGTGTTCCTTTATGCTAATGCCAGAAAATCAAGGGTCAGTCCACTTCTATAGTCACTAGCTCTGCTTCACTTTGTGATAATAACTTCTGCATGTGCCAACTGGCCAATAAAGGCAACTCCACAAGGTGAAGCATGTTATTGCTATTGAGCCACAGTGGTGCAGTGGTTAGACTGCAGTACTGCAGGCTACTTCTGCTGACTGCCGGCTGCAGTTTGGCAGTTCAAATCTCACCAGGTTCAAGGTTTACTCAGCTTTCCATCCTTCCAAGATGTTTAAAATGAGGACCCAGATTGTTGGGGACAATAAGCTGACTCTGTAAACTGCTTGGAGAGGGCTGTGCAGCACTGTAAAACGGTATATAAGTCTAGGTGCCATTGCTACTGCTATTGCAACCAGTTGCACCTGAATGGCACACCTCTAGTATTAAGCCTAAAATCCAATTATCCAAAAGACTGTAACACAGTCAGAATATGGTTCTAGTGCTTAAGGATAAAACGCTATGCTTGATGTTAAAGGCTGCTCAGGAGAGCTAAACAGTATTTCTAATAGTCAAGAAGAGCGATACAGATGCCTTGCATCTCCTTCCTCACCATGAGTGGACCAGTGGTGGAATTCAAAAATTTTCACTGTGGGTGTGGCTTGGTGGGCATGGTGTGGCTTTGTGGGCATGGCTTTGTGGGCATGGCTTTGTGGGTGTGACAGGGAAAGGATACTGTAAAATCTCCATTCCCTCCCCACTCCTGGGGGAAGGATATTGCAAAATCCCATTCCCACCCCACCCCACTAACCTGCTTTCCAGCTCTGTTCTCCTATGCAGGGCAACAAAAGAAGATTCAGCCAATCAGCTGGGACTTGGGAGGCAGAAAATAGATGGGGGTAGGGCCAGTCAGAGGTGGTATTCCAAACTACTCAAAATTTTCACTACCGGTTCTCCGAATTACTCAAATTTTCTGCTACCGATTCTCCAGAACTGGTCAGAACCTACTGAATACCACCTCTGGAATGGACGCAGTTTAGCATCTCCACCTACATGCCATCATATATGCAAGTTCAAATTTGGATGAAGTTGGATTCCTTTTGTATTGTGTTTGACTGAAATATACCAGATGAGGAAAAAATGTTTTAAGAGGTCCACAGTACTGAGTTAAGAGTTAGGTTAGTTTGTTTTCAAAACAAAACTATCTTTTAACTAGCGTTCATGCCAGTGTCCCCAGTTAAAACCAATTCCCACTATTGCCCCCCTTTTCTGTCACATTCAATAGGAGGCAGAACCCAGGAAAGAAGAATAGAGTAGAAAAAATGGGGCAGGATCATGTAATGGCTCTTCCAAGGGAAGGAATCAAGCATTGAACTGCAAACTCTGTTCTAAGGAGGGCCCGACACAGTAGTATCTCATTCCCTTAACATTCCCTGAACACTGGTGTAAATAAGGATGCTTTAAACCTGTCTCACTAATGGGCTGGGGGTGAGATGAATGCTGCATCATATGGGCATAGCAGGGGGCGGGAAAAGGATGTTGCCAAATGTGTTTGCTCCATAATGAAATGCCAGTGGGAAAAGCCAAGAAGCCTAGTCAGATACATCAGAAGAAAAACCATTCACTTCGGCATCTGTTATGTCCCACAGGGGTCCATTTAACTCCAAGACATTTGAGCAGAAAGACTTCAGCAACCAGATTAGCATATAGCCCAGCAGGTGGAGGTATAAGACTAAATGTTTGCATGCTGTACTTGCAAACATTTGGGTTCTCAAACTTCCAGTGCTGTGTAGACTAACTCATCCATTATTTCCATGTACTATGGATTTTAACTGAATGTTGTCTTATTTCATTGGAATCAATCCTCACCCCACGTCGCCTATTGTTATTTGGACTCTGTTATAATTAAGTTAGTAGCAATTGTAGACAGGGGCCTGTATTAGGCTATGCTATGGTCACCAAAAAATAAACTGAGTTTATTTATGGTAGCATCTTTCCAGACTAATAACCTTTTTTTGGAAAGGTATCAGCTTTTGTGAGCTGCGGCTCACTTCATTGGATGCCTGGAGTGACTTAACTGAAGTAGAGTGGTGATGAAGAAAATAAATTGTCTCAGGTGTAACCTGAATCTCCCTGTGTTTTCCTCTTCCTTCTCCCCACCCCCCAACTCCTTCTCTCAGCCTCACCCCAATATTATTCTACTTCAGCCCAGCTGTTCCATGCATTTGATAAAGAGAACTGCAACTCATAAGACTTTAATAAAATTTCTTAAGCTGAGAAGGTGCTATTAGACTCCTTCTGATGTTCAGATTAATAGCAAACCTCCTGCCCATGCTAAAGAAAGCAAATGGAAATTAAGAATTCTTATATTCAAATAAACTCTTAAGAGGTATCTGGGACAGTAGGATATGCTGTTACAACTCCATTTATCAGGAATAACCTCCTTTCCTTTCTTATTTTTAAAAGGTACACATATCAAGATGGGTTGTACCTTTGGCATTATCTAGATATCCTCCACCAAACTACTCTATGAAAATCTGATTTTAAATGACAGACTGTTAAACTGTTAGGTGGTATTTAACTTATAGGAAACTGCACCCAGTTCTGAATATCTGCATAACAGAATGATTGAGGATCCAATTCATCAGACTGCTATCTCCCACTTGAGTGAGATTTTCCCCAATTTAAATAATGGTTTTTAATGTTGCATTTCTGCATATGCTTCAGCATACAGAAGGTTAACCAATAAATGTTTTCTTTTGCCATTGTATCTTGAGGATACAGTTCCTCTTATTTCCATTACAGGATTTGACTCCAAAAACATGCTTCAACCTTGTGAAAAGGTATGCACTGTTTGCAGCTCTTTCAAGCAGGCATTTTTGCCCCCTTAACTGATCTCCAAAAGGATGCAGCATCCTTTTGGAGATCAAACCTGAAGCTCTGCTGTAGTAGTGCTATATAACCTACTTCCTACCCAATTTCAAGGTAAAGGTAAAACAGGAGCTGGACAGGGATGGCATAGCAGGTGTTGGCATATAGTTTGGGCATTAAAGCCAAGCTTAAAGCCCTGTTTAAGTGCCAACTGGTTGTGAAGATGTTGCTTTGAGATGGAAACTGTTATGAAAATAGTAATGCAGATTTCTTTTTTAATATGAAATAAAGAATGACTGTCAGGGTGCTAGCGTGAATTTTGTTTGTACAATGCTTGAGAACCTGTTGCCTTTACTTCTATCTGTCTATTTCTCTTTACAATACCCTCTCTTTGGGCCAAGTGTCCCTTCAGAAAGAATATTTATGCATTCCTCTGCAGTGACCCCAGTTTAAAAATGAGAATTTTTTGAAGGGCAATCTCCATTTACGGGTGTGAATAAGGCTGTCGCTTGGATTTATGGACCAGGCAGCAATCTCTTTTCATCTGCATCAGAGCAATAGCAATGCACTCAAGACCAAAAATGATATAAGACTAATTTAAACTAAAATAAATAAATTAAAATGACATGCTACCTTAGCAGGATTGATAGCTCTGTATGATTGTTTATTACAGTAATCACAAAGAGTGTGCATTTACTGAGTGGTTTGGAGAGATAGGGTGACCCTAATATGCGATTGGCATGGGGGCTATCTATTACAGAACCTCTGAACAGAGACATCACTCTCCAAATACAAAAAAATTCAAGTCAGAGAAAAAGTCATTGCTTTCAAGCTGCATTTCTATGCAGAATAGCCAAAGAATGCCTGCCTTTTGAAGCAAGATGCTCATCTAAGAAGCCTGGAGGCACTTCACACAATCTGTCAGCGTGCCCATAAACTGATATTCAACACATTTTATTCCACCTATTCTTCACCTGCTCAAGATCAGTTAAATATGTTTCCTTCATTTAGTTCAAGCAGCATGAGAATGAAGGACAGTTTCACAGTCTCTCCTTAAGATAATCTTGCTATCTGAGGTCACAGCTCCAGGGAGGGAACTCTCACTTATTGCATCATTATTTTTCTATCTGACAGGTGACCTATGAGTTTTGATGTCTCTAAATATTTTAATGAAAGCTGTTTTCTTTCTACTGAAGTGAAGATATTAGATCAGTGGGATTTGTTTTTGTTTCTTTCACTTTTAGATCTCCCTGAGGATGATTCATAAAATAAAATAATTAAGAAACACATTTCCTTTACAATCTTAATGTTCTATCTTTTCCCCATAAGTGGGATAGGTTCCAGGCTCCAGCTATGCTTCACATATAATTGTTTTCCAAAACTGCTCATTTCTTTAATTTTCAATGAAGCTTATTTCTGAGTACTGTACAAATATATAATTATCCTCAGTTAATTTCAGTTAGTCTCAGAAAAAGACACTTATTTGGAAATAGGCTTTATCTGACACACTGAAACATAATAATACAGGTAGCTCATTAGATATTCCGAAAAATAAATTCTTCATAATATAGCCCAAAGTCTCTTTTGTAGAACCGTGTATTACAAGCTACATAAACTGGCTAAGCCAAAGCCAATATTTGAGCTCAATAGAGTAGCTCTTTTGACTATAATTTACTTTTTCCTTAGGCAATGTGATCTTCCTACATCTACTATACTGTATAGAACAGCAGCTTTGCTGATGGGTACATGTTTGGCATATGGTAAATAAAAGAATATCATTAGGAAATGTGTATCTAAATGGATATATTCTATCCCAATGAGATCCATGTTCAGGTGGATAGCAATAGCACTTAGACTTATATACCATTTCACAGTGCTTTACATCCCTCTCTAAGCGGTTTACAGGGTCAGCATATTGCCCCCAACAGTCTGGGTCCTCATTTTACTGACCTTGGAAGGATGGAAGGCTGAGTCAACCTTGTTAAATTCAAGAAGTGGTAATAAGAGATTTCGTTAGCCTTCAATTTTAATATTTTTACTTTCAACCCATTGAGGCATAATTCTATCAAAAGTCTTCATGGTTACATTATACAACATGTGCTGTGTATTATTTGTAGCTATTAATAGAGTGGAATCTATCAATCTATCAATATTTTCAATATTTTCCCACGCACTAAATTAGTTTTATGTAATAGCAAGCAAATAAGCAGATTGGCACCAATAAATTTGGCATGAGGTGTTTTTTTTTATTATGCCAAAGTATGGGAAACAAGACACTGCTGTATGATGCTGATAAACCTTCAGAGAAATATATATATATTGACAATGTTTTCTTTTCCTGGACACTAATGTACACGTAAGGAAAATATTAAGAATGACTTAAAGTCTGCCCTTGCTAGGGAACTATGATGACTATTGAGCTCATTTCAACTTTCTGTACAGAGCTGTCCTGTACAGAATGAATATACATACATACATACATACATACATACATACATACACACACACACACACACACACACACACAAATGCATACATATGATATAATGGGAGGAAAGTTTAAATACTTTGTTAAGTATTCCTTCCACAGACTCTTCACTGTTATAGACTGCTATAGTTCTTTATTTACAGCAAAAAAAATATTTGTAATGGAGCATGCTATGATGGAAAACTAAACACACCATTCATTAGAACTATGTAGTAGAAAGCAAAGCAGATAGGTAGTGCTTCTTTGCATTGGGAATATGGCCTAATTAAGCTTATTGGGTGAATGTATAAAAAATAATCAAATCTCTGCTCATTCTGTGCTAATTCATATTTAAAGTTTCTCTTAGTGCCAACACCCCTACTTTCCTACATATAAGACAAATCATATTCAGTGGGTATTACTTCCTGGTCAAGATGTATATTGTTACACTCTACAGGATATACATTAAAGTGTTTCATCTTACTGAAAGAGTCAGGCAAACCTCAAAGACTGAAACATCTGGTTTTCTTTGTTGGGTTTACTTAGTTTTCAAATAAAACAGGGATCTCACATTGATCTGAGGGAGATGGGTGGTGAAGAAGTAAGAAATGTGAAATATAAAATTTGTTGATTATTAAAAGGTTTTAGTTTATAGAAATGTGGACTTCAGCGTATCTACTATGGATATACAGTGCACTGATGTAGTAGCAACAGTTGATGTTAAAAAAACCCAAGAATATCCCATTCTTTAACTATATCCCATTCTACAGAATTATTTCTGGGCAAAGGGAACTATAGGATTAGTGGGATGGGGACTATGACCAATTATTCGCACACTATATTTCATGAATGCATTAATAAGTAGACATCTCTAAAGCAACAATGTTCCAGTATTTTCTCAAAATAAAATCTGGTACAGTATGTTAATTGGAGGGGGCTTCAGCTCAAAGAAATTTTGAAGAGCATATTTTATAGAAAAGCTTTACTCATAAGCAAATCCTATGAGTTCATGGTCAATCTGAGAGCTGTTGATACATATTTACCCAAAGCAGTTCAACTGCATGAAAAGTGGGGAAAATTACAGAAGTAAACATGGAAATTGGATGAAGAATAAACAATATTATACTTTTAAAAAGTCCAACACACTCTTAAATATGTTCCCATTTTCTGTTACAGATGTAATTACTCCAATGGAGGTTCAGGCTAAAGATTCATTCTTAAGATAGGAGGAAAGATACTGTATTAATGCACCCAAACATTTAAGAAGTTACATATATAAAGCAGGACATCCATAGTCGTGAACCACATTTTAAAAATGGCAACCAAGAGATGCCATGTTTTTGGAGGTCATGTGAAGGCATCACCAAAGTGGGCAGGGCATAAATGTCCAGGGTTTTGCAATGGGGGTTTTCTTCTTCCAAGTATCTACATGTACATTTTAAGCCTAAAAAAAGAGGGTACATGACTTCTTACAACAAAGGTATTATGAAGTCATACCACTAACTCCTGACAGTTTGTCCTCAAAATTCAACAGTGCAGTTTCCAAGATTTTTGGGAGTTCAAAAAGTAGTTCTGAAACTGCCTGTGGTCATGCTTCTCCATGATCTTAGTGGAAACTTCTCCATTTTAGTCTAAATGGAGAGCAGATATGTTCTCATATTTAAATCAATGAACAATATTTTTAGAGGGTTCACTGAAGTGCAAAAATCAGGTCTAAAGAAATGTGCTAGATTTTCTGAGAACTGGTAATCAGCCAATTTTCTCTCCTCCTCTTCTTCCTTAGTACAATGATGCCTTCTATTGCATCTCAATTATACCAGGTACTTTACAGAGAATTAAATGTCAGCCTCTGTTCTCACATAGAAATCCATTCATTAATAAAGCAACATTTTCTGAAAAATAAATGGGATTACTGACAATCTCTCAAATAATTGGAAGTGCATTAATGAGATTTTACACACGCACACACACACACAAACACATGTACATAAATAATAAAGTGGGTTTTTCTTTTAAATGAATTGATTTACCTGCACTTGAGCTGTATCCTTAAACAGAATTCTTTTTTCCACATTTAATCATCACATGAACCATCAGAAGAAAAAGGAGAAGAAGGACCAGGAGATCTGGACACAGGAATCCCCAAAAGAGAGAAAGTAGCCTGGGATCTGCAGACTTCAACTGGGCATCACAACTGTGAGAAACTTGGGCTGAGCTGCAGCATCGCTGAGGTGTTGAGCTCTCTGGGAGGTGGGTCATCTCCTTGACGCTGCCTACACCAATTTTCTGAAGCATCAGCTGGTCCAGGCGGAAGGTTGGGTGGAATCTGCAGCTTCAGAATGTCTCCTCCCACCTCTCCCGGGAGGATGCCATGTCTTTTCCTATGGATAGAAAGATTCACGTGCAACATATTTGCTTGCTCTCTCAGCCTCTGCATCCACGCAACACAGCAAATGAGCGCAACACAGCAATGAGCTCGCTTCTCACCAGAACTTAGAGAGGAAGCCAAATCGCCTGAGCTCTGCAAGGAGGCAGGGTTATCTCTTCCCTAATACGTAGGGTTGCCTGTATCGACCCAGTAGAAGAAGATAGGGCTCTTTACCATACCCCCTGTCGCTGTTCACAGCTATGGTGCTGAAAATAGCAACGCTTCCCACTGTAGCTGTTTTCTGGACCGTCAACGCCAGGGGCAGTGTGGATCGGATTTTTCAATCAAATCTAACTCTTACCGCGCACTACCCCCTTCTCCCTCCTCTCTTTTTCTGCCTAGCAAAATTATCAATTAATAAGGAAGTGCCTGTAGGGAAGCCCCACGATCTTTCAAGTCGCAGGGGGGAATCTTTAAAAAATACAGCCCGTTTGACTCTCAGAGGGAGAGATGGCACAAAAAAGCCTTCTAATAGGCAGAGGAGGTGGAAGAAGGGTGGGGGGAATAAGGATCATTGCTTGCTCTCTGCCCCTGTCTTGTTTCTTTGTTCCTTGATAGAAAGTGTTTTCCCAGAAAGCAACCCCTACCCTCTCATTCAGTGCTAAGAAATCAGAAGTAAGAATGGAGACAGAATTCTGGCATTTGTTAAAGATCTTTAGTTTCAAAGGATCCTTTCTGTGGGTGTAAACATTAGAGGGAAATAACAGGAATGAGATATAAGTAGAAGATGCTTGTAAAAGGAAGGTGGTAGAGTCAGACAAAAGCTCTGTGTTGTTTAGGAGACAGCAAATAAAGGGGATTGTAAAATGAAGCTAATAATTTATGACTCCACTAACTTCTCAGTTTAGATTTATTAATGCCAAAGACCAAAATGTCTCATACAGCCATAAAGACCCATCAAGTTATATTAAACTTATCAGGTTCCATGGATCGCAATAATTATAATCCATCCACACTTTGTCAATACAAAAGGTATCTCAAGTGTCACAAGCATGTACTGTTTTTGCTGCAAGAAACCAGCCTGGTTACACCTCAGGAATATTTTACGTTAACTGGTGTAGTTAATAGTAGATAGTCAAATTTAAACACAATATGTTGAGACAATTGAATTTGAAAGTGATAGAAGATACACACAACTTCAGACTAAAAAGGAGATGGAGGGCTAGTAAAACCCAGCGTTAAAAAAATTCAGCTTATGAAAAAGTTGAACCTACTCATTTCCTGTTTTTAATTAGAGTGCTCTCTCTCTCTCTCTCTCTCTCTCTCTCTCTCTCTGTAGTAAAGTGTTCTTCATATTAAGCTCAATTCCTGATGATTATGTAGCCCATAAGGTATTATTTTCACTAATATTTTGGCATCACTTGTTCAGCCCTGATACTCCCTGAAAATCTTCACTTTTTGAGCCCACACTAGGTCGGCCAGGGGTTACCAAGGTCTACAGCATATGCACTATGTAAAGTCATATATTTTATTCTACCTTAAGCTTTCCCTTGATATAGCAAAGGCGGCCTGTTCTGCATCAATGCTTCCCTTTAGAAGTGTATGTGGGGGGTGGGGGTGACCTCTCTTGACCAACTACCTCACTTCAAGAAGAGCATCTTCAGTACATGACTGTGCAGAGACCATCTTTGTTGAGAGAAGTGGCAAAACCACTTCCATGCAAAAGCAGGTGAGGGGCTTCTAAAAGATTTCATCCCTCACAACTTTCACAAAAGCCTAAAAACCCATTCTGTGCTTTGAACTGTCCTAATATATATTCGTGGGTTAAAGCAGTGAGGTATTTTGCCTGCATTCTGAACATCTTCAATCTTGACCTCAGCACTACACCACCACTTTACCATCTTAGTCAACTACTTGTCGATAGCAAACCATTTTTCTGTCTAGAGATCAGCTGTAGAAATACATGACTAGAGGTGCTGCTTCACATACAAGAGAAATCCAGGGTCATTCCAGTAGTAATAATAGTCATATTTATTACAGGCAAGTTATTACATTTATAACCTGCCTTTTATTCAGGAGCCCAAGGCAATGAACAGAGCCCCCCCTTTCTCCTATTTTTCTCACAAAAATCCTGTCTGATAAGTTTGGGTTGGGAGGAAGTGATTGGCACTTCATTTCATCACACAGAAAGCTTTTGTGGTTGAAGTTAAGTTGTCAAACTCGCGGCCCATGGGCCAGACTCATTGCATGCCGGCCACACCCAAGCCTGGTTTAGCAAAGGAGAAAAAAAGTTGCGATATGTCACGTGATTCTGTCATGACACCATGAGTTTGACACCCGTTGGTTAGGCTGATCCCTGTTGCTAGTCTGATGCAGTAACTGCTAAACACAAATGACTCTATGACAGAAAATTATTTCTGCCCAACATTTGGATCCGCACTTCTTTTTTTAGAAAAAATGAAAAGTAATCAAGAATTTATTTATTTTTAAAGACAGATTTTTTTTATTGCTAATTGGTCAGGCTGGGACACAGCTTGGGACACAGAAATATATAGACTCAAAGGCTCAAAGAGACAGAGGCACACAACAAAGCAGAACAATGTCCCAGGCTGTGTCACTGTATGTCCTCTGTTCATTGAATGAGTCTGCACTACAGAGGGAGAGAACATGACCCTTCAGTTACTGCTGAATCACAACTCCTGGTGTCCCATGTCAACATGGCATGTGGATAAAGGATGCGAGGAGGGACATTTCAGCCACACTCAGATGGCCACCAATTCCCTATCTGTCCAGAGAGACATCAATCCCACCTATGGTACCTATCACTCCACATAACATCAGCATGTAACATTCGCACTCAATTTTACCCTCCCTCCCAGCCTTTTTAGATGTTTACTGAGACACTTTGGAGACCTGTTAAACTTGGAGTTTTCAGGAACATGATTTCCCCCCCTCTTTTCCCTCTTCATTTTTGCAGTAAAAATGCTAGCTGCTATGATTGTTTGCCAAAGGCTGATAGTTAAACTGATTTAATTTGATAGATGTTGCCTGCCTGAATATGAACAAAATCTTCTGAAACTGTTTAAGTGGACAACACTGGAACAGTGAATGTGTTGCATACTTGGGGAAAACACATTAAAGAACAGCCTATTATATTTATGTTTTTCCCGTCTGTCGGAAAGTAAGATGTTTCTGCAAATATATCATTTACTAATAGGCAGATGTTTCTTACATCATTCAACCATCTTAGAAAGGCAATTTGAAGCTTACTCTTATGAACTCTTTAATCAATAAAAAAAATGCTATGGATTCAAATGTGACTAACTTCCAGTATCTCTGCAGGAGACTAAAGTTTGAGAATTTTCCAGCTAAACAGCATTTTATTTCCAAAACTCCAGAATAACTAGACATTGCAATGAAACATATACCATGGATCTAAAGCACTTTATCTATAGGATGCTTATTTATGTAGGAAATCAGTTATTATAACATTATCCATTCAGATACATTATATTTCCTTGATTCTCAAATCATTTCCACTTTTAGTTTTTTGGAGTAGCAAATCTTTCCCCAACCTATCCTTTTTCATTTCTATTTAATATATTTAATCCTAGGCAATGGCAAATGTTTCTCTATGAGGATGTAAAGAGAAAATATCTACTGTGAACTCCATGTAGGCATCAGGAATGGCATCCAGCCAGTAAATGCTCAGGTCCAGTCAGTCATCCCGACTTCACCCCAGTAAATGGGATTACAGAGTCATAAAAAGAAAAAAAAAGGTTGAAACAGATCAGGCTATGTTTTCCATCATTTTAATAATTTTTCCCCCTCCAATTTTTTGTCTATAAAATTCCATTAGTCCTAAATACAGTTTCTTTCCCACCCGCATTTATCTTCAGTGTGATGAATGACAGAATTAATCACAGGGTCTTTTCATGATTACTTTGAAAAAACAAGAGCTCATTTAGTTTTGCAATTTGCTTATGATGATATTACCAAATTCAGCATGATGGCTCCCAAGAGTAGCCACAAGAACAAACTTATTTTACCTTGGGAGATATCTTCCTGGAGTCTAATGGTACTATTAAAACAAGCTAAAAACCAAACAGCACCCATTTAGTGTCACTATCTCATTACCCAAGTTGAAAACATCAGCGCTTGGAGAGGAAGGTAGGGCAGATGAAGGTTTTTTCATAGTTCTGTGATTTTTCAAAATGATGCCTAGTTGATTCCCTGTTCTTTTACATTCTGCATGCTGTCATTTTTCTGCAAGAGAGATATAAATAGTCTATGAAGCTCTCTTCAGGAGAAGAATGTTGTTGGGTCATTTATCAGGAAGAGACAAATATTTTTAATTAACTTGCTAAGATTTCTCTGCCAACAACAGTGTTTAACTCCCAGACATTCACATCTGCAAACCAATTAGCAAAGCAGCTGAATTCCAGTTATTCAACCAATCCTTTGAGAGAGATATTCCCCAAATCGTTGATTAGCTGGTGATTGCCACTATTTTATTATTTTAGGAGAGACCAATTCATCAGCTAGGAGAAAAATAAAATAAACTATAGAAAACTAGCAGCAATTACAATAATGTGCCCCCATTCACACCACTTGCTATGGAAGCATAATATGCCCTAAACTGCATGTCTGTATGTTTGGATTTACTATTATTTCCTGAACAACTGCACATTTCTTGTTAGTGGTATCTTTAATCTCTCCATTTGATAAATTAAGCTGATTTATTCACAAAGTAGTTCTCAAGATCATTGAGATAATGCATGCATGAACACGCACCTGAACAATCAGAAAGTCCTCCTAAATGCTTAATGAACCAATTATCTCAGACTTCCCTCCAACAGCTTGTAAAGACAATAGAAGTAAATTTACAAGATTTTAGGAGACATTATTTCTAAAAGCTATTGAAGGGGCTAATTGTTAATGTCCCCCTTTTTTGTTAATAAAGAATATCACCTAATAAGACAAGCATGGAAACTATTTCTTATATACTTATAACAATAGACACAGTTTGGGGTATTCCATCTAGTACATTCATGAAAACTATATGTTGCAAAATTATCAGCACCTTTTACTAAAGTATTTGAAAGCTGGCAAGCAGTTCTCTAAATGAATAATTTACATTGACAATTACAAATATCCTCAGTCTTTTAAATTCATCTTTCTTTGATCTAAGGAACATAGGCAATTAATTTCTATCTAATAAGGTCATTACCTCATCTATATCATCTTTGCCTACTCTAACAGGAACAGAGGTTGAGAGATTTCATACAAAATTTCCTTCCTTCCTTCCTTCCTTCCTTCCTTCCTTCCTTCCTTCCTTCCTTCCCTCCCTCCTGGCACTTGGATCTTCTATATCTGTTCTATTAGTGAATTCTGTCCTTTATTAGTTTCTGTTATAGTCATATTTATATATGCTTGATATAGAAATCAATTTAGCTCTATGCCAAGCATCTATATTGTGTGACATATACCGTGTTTCCCCGAAAATAAGACCTACCCCCAAAATAAGACTACCCCAAAATAAGACCTACCCGAAAATAAGACCTACCCGAAAATAAGACCTAGTGTGTTTTGGGAGCCAAAAAATATAAGACAGTGTCTTATGTTAGGGAAACACGGTATGCTATTTGTTCATGGTTTTACATGAATAAATGTACATTGTTCTACATGAATATGGTAAGTGTTTTTTTCATTAAAAAAATATATAAGACCTACGAAAATAAGACCTAGTGTGTTTTTGGGAGCCAAAAAATATAAGACAGTGTCTTATGTTAGGGAAACATGGTATGCTATTTGTTCATGGTTTTACATGAATAAATGTACATTGTTCTACATGAATATGGTAAGTGTTTTTTCATTAAAAAAATATATAAGACCTACTGAAAATAAGACCTAGTGTGTTTTGGGAGCCAAAAAATATAAGACAGTGTCTTATGTTACGGTATGCTATTTGTTCATGGTTTTCATGAATAAATGTACATTGTTCTACATGAATATGGTAAGTGTTTTTTTTCATTAAAAAAATATATAAGACCAAAATAAGACCTAGTGTGTTTTTGGGAGCCAAAAAAAATATAAGACAGTGTCTTATTTTCGGGGAAACACGGTAGGATCATTGGATATGATGATCATGGTATCCTATTCAGTTAGTTCCATTATAGCAACTGAGTGCAACATATTGAATGCACAGAGAATATGTATCAATATTGCTATCACTTAAATAGAACATGATCCGATACATCTCAGATCTGCTTCTGGTTTTAATGTGACATACGTAATACTTTTACTTGCCAGTATTCCATGACATAACACTTAATGCAGTGTTTCTCAATCTTGCCAACTTTAAGATTGGTGGACTTCAACTCCCAGAATTCCCCAGCCAACCATGCTGGTTGGGGAGCTCTGACTATTGAAGACCAGATATTTTAAAGTTGCTAAGGTTAAGAAACACTGACTTAATGGGTGGCATAAAAAGGAAAGATCACAGCACAGGTACAAGGGGAGAGTAAAGAAACCTCTTTCCATTAAAGAATGTATTGAACTATCTCTCATCCGAGAAATGCTATTTATCTAGCATAAACTTTATAGAACTAAAAATTGAAAAATATATCAGCTTTAAAATTCATTCATGGGGGATTATCCAAATATTCTTCCAAGTAGTTAAAGACAAATATTGCTTTTTATTTTCCGAACTCTTTCACTTCCCTCTTCCAAAGTAGAGTTTAATACCATTATTGTATGATTCACAACCCTAGCGAATAGCACTATGAACATTTTGCAATGTTTGTAGCTCACAAAATTACATTATAGCTATTGCTATAAGAACGTCTATCTGAATGCAAAAGGGAAAAAACAGCTTTCTCTTTTAATTGCTTTTACTGGTTGCAACAATAAATACTACTTGTTTATGACAGCTGTGTTTGGAGATTCTGAAGTTTAAGTCCCACAAACCTATTAATTGTGCCTTCACTGCCTAGAAAAGTAACTTTGGTAGGGCCAATTAAAGAATTATTTCAAAAAGCCTTTGCAAGCAGTGAGTATAAAGGGGAAAGCACAACAGAGCAGATGAGTAGTGCCAATGTTAGAAGCATTTATCTATTCATTCTCTTTAAAAAATCTGATCTGGAATGGCTGCTGTTATCAAACTTGCAATGAGTCCCTACCATCACCTCCCTTTTTTGAAACAACTTTCTACTCCATATCTTTGTACTTCACTACTCTCTACCCTCTGTTCCTTTCTCACTGTTTTACAGCATCTCTCTACTTCCTAATTTTAATGGCCTTTACATCTCCCTATTCTTCATAATTTTTCCTCTTCTGTTCTTCAGATGGGTCTCTGCCCTGCATATCATGGGATGACTACTGGGCTGCAATTGCTTCTTGAGTCAAGATTCTCTAACTGTTTTAATAGCCCCACAAACACAAAACAGCAGGACAGATCAACGCTTCTGGTCCCCTGACATATAAAACTTCAAAACCAGTTCCCATTAAATTGGATGACAGGGTTGCTGAACTTCAGGGCAAAATAAGACATCGTTCCAGTGGTGCAGATAATTAAAAACAAAGTCAAGGGAGACAACACAACTCCTTGTTGCTCAGGTAAGAAAAAAACAAGCTGTACCCCAAAATTTCTTTGGCACTGGATTATAATACTGGCTAGGGAGGTAAACTTTTGTTACAGTCTTTGACCAACAGACACATACAAATGGCAACTGAAATAACTTATATGAGTTAAAGAAGAGGAAGTGAAGGGGAGTGATCTATTATAAATTAAGAGAATTCCCTGATGATCTAGGTTAGTTCCTTTGATCCAAACTGAGATGCCTATGATAGGCTATGATTAAGGAAGGATTAATAGATGACTGTGGTCATGAACAATTATATTGCTCCAAATCATTGAGGTAGTAGGAGGTAGTCCACTTATCATAATGTAAAATTTTCCCTTGAATTCATATGATAGCTAGAACCAGGTCTTCAAGCAACTATGTCAGGGTGCTAGTAGGAGCACAAGCTAACTCAAGCTGAGGGAGAAGCTTCATCATAAAGCTATATCGACAAAATAATAAGTGTAATAACATTAGTAACATTGATTGTCTAAGCATAATAGGGAAAAATTAACTATGGTCTTGACTGACTTTTAATTAGAAATAAAAATGCTGGAAACTATCCACATTTTTTAAAAATTACAGAATGTATAACAAAATGCTGTGAGATATTTTCTGAATCAATTCTAGTGCAACAAAAATGGTCTATTAATCTGTTTCTCAGTGGTTCTAATTTATAGGATTTATGTCAGTAGGAAAGAAAAAAGTAGGAAAGAAGAAAGATGCATTTGCTCAATTAAGATTGTAATGGCAATGTTACATATGTACCTTAATAATGTATATTTATTCCAAATCTGTTATTCTGTCTGGTAGTTCTCAGACTCCAGCTATAACCTTTCACACATACATGAAAATAACCTCATATTGTCACAGATACCTGTGAATTACTAATTTATTTATATATACTGAGAGTATTTGCACCAAGACAAATTCCTTGTGTGTCCAACCACACTTGGCCAATAAAGAATTCTATTCTATTCTATTCTATTCTATTCTATTCTATTAAGATTAATTAACAGCACAACTGCATAAGTAATGTCATAACTGGGTTAATCCCTGAACTGTAAGATAGCAAGCAGAACTGTGTTGGAATAAGTAAAGTTTAGAGAGTAGCCTGATCCCATAAGACAAAAAAAAGATGTGATTTCAGCCACAGTGTATTTGGCTTCCAGGTTTCATTTTCAATGGTGATGTTAGTGGATTAGATCATCTAAGTCAAGGTTGTCCAACCTTGGCAACTTTAAGACCTGTGGACTTCAATTCCTAATGTTACCCTAGCCACCATATTTGTCATGAATGTGCTTCGTTGGAGAATCTGATATATGACACACCCAGGGGGGAGGGGGAAAACAGGGTCACAGGTGACTGTGAATTACATGTGTCAGAGTTGGCTTCAACTGGGATAATGCCAACATGTTGCTTCTAATAAATCTTTCAGGTTCTTTTGAAGTTTGGCTCGAGGCTCATGATTTAATTAGGGCAATCACTGGAACCCTGACAGCTGGGGAAATCTGGGATTTGAAGTCCACAAATCTTAAAGTTGCCAAGGTTGGACACCTCTGATCTAAGTGGAGAAGGTGGCTGTTACTACTGCTGATTATGCTACTATGCTACTATGTATTTGCTTCAAGACTGACACTGCAAGATTATTTTGAGCCCAGTGCTGCTTAATTACATTTTCTCAGGAATATTGGCAATAAGCACCATAATCAAGGATGTTCCTAGCAGTCTCCCAGGAAATCTATGTGAAATATGACAATTAGAGCATTTGCACTGTGTAACAAGTAACCATATAGGATTATGGTTAAAGAGCCTCAATGGCACAGTGGTTAGAGTGCAGTACTGCAAACTACTTCTGCTGACAGCCAGCTGCCTGCAATTTGGCAGATCGAATCCCACCAGGCTCAAGGTTCACTCAGCCTTCCATCCTTCTGAGGTGGGTAAAATAAGGATCCAGATTGTTGGGGGCAATATGCTGACTCTGTAAACCACTTAGAGAGAGGGCTGTAAAGCACTATAAAGCGGTATATAAGTCTAAGTGCTATTGCTATTATGTCCTTCACAGACTTATCTGTCTGTGCTTCTTACGATCAGAGGATCCACTATTCAAATGATCCACTGTTTGCCATCCCCCAAAACCTGGATATGAAGGATAATTGTCAAAATTATCAACTCTTTAATCCCTCAACCAGATACTCTCCCAGATATGTTAGAATAAAGAATTTCCAGCTAACTATAGCTGTGTAGAATTCTAGGAACTGTAGTCCCAATATATCTGGATGGCATCATGTCAGAAAATCTAATCAAATTTTTGTTTGTCTGTTCCAGAGCGATGTCTTCTTTAGTTCTTGGTGTTCTCTGAGCTTGGTTGTTTATTGCAGATGTTTTGTTGCCAGGCTAAGTAACAACAATCAGTGCAACTGATGATAATGATGCACAATTGATGCTGCTTAGTGTGGTAGTAAATAACCTGTAAGAAAACATCCAAACTCAGAGAACACCAAGAACACCAACAGTTTCACTCTGAGCTATAAATGTGTTGTACTACTGGAAGTCATCCTTCTCTAAAAAAAATTTTCTCTGTGACAACATGCCTCTGAAAGTCCCATCCACCAACTTTTTGCAGCATCCTTGTTCAATTATTTTGAAATCTTGGACCAAAATTGAGGAACCGTATTTTCTATCCAGGAAAGACATCACTCTCCATTTAACCGTCTATATAGTACATATGATGGTCCCATTTTTTGATTAATTTTCTGTTTTCATAATTTATTTCATTGGTTGTTCAGCTTGTTCAAAGCCTCTACAGCAGCATAACAGAGAATAATCAGCAGTCCTTCCTGCTTTATCTTGTTCAAGTTCCACTGGTGCCTAATTTTATGGAGTATAGGTTGTTCCCAATTTATGACTATAATTGAGCCTAAAATTTCTGTGGCTAAGCAAGACAGTTGTTTTGCCCCATTTTATGACTTTTCTTGCCATAGTCGTTAAGTGAATCACTACAGCTCTTAAGTTAGTAACACAGTTGTTCAGTGAATTTTGTTAGAGTTTGCAGCAGAAATTCAAATCCAGAAAACACACACAGATGACTGATTCAGCAGCATTAAATTCTTTATATACATAATAACATTTAAAGTAAAGTTAACAATACCAATAGTAGATTCTTCCAATGTGGTAAAAGTTATAAGCAAAACACAAGCAGCAGCTTCAGAGCTTAGAGCAGATTAGTTCTGTTTCAGCACTTTGAGAGCACAGAGCTTTGAGAGCACAGAGTAGAGATAAACCGTGCCCAGACTCTCTCTTTAAGTTTCAGCTCCAATTCAGCTCTCATTGGTTGACCTTGTTACCTATGACTCTGCTAGTTCATGAATATTCTGACAAGTTTGGCTTCCCTGTTGAGTCTCCTTCTCAGAAGGTCACAAATGGTGATCACATGACCCCCCAAGACACTGCAATCATCATAAATTCGCCAAGAGTCGCCAAGAGTTGAAATTTTGATCAGGTGATCATGCGATGCTGCAATGGTTGTAAGCTGAAAGTGTGGAAAATGGCCATAAGTCACTTTTTAAAGTGCTGTTGTAACTTCAAATAGTCACTGAACAAAGGGTTGTTGTCAGAGTGTATTGATGAACTGGACCAGAGCATGGTAACAAGGTCAGCCAATGAATAGGCATAGCAAATAAGTCAGCCAATGAGAACTGTATGGAAACTGAAACTAGTTTCAGGAAACTGAAACTAGAAGTAGCCTAGGCATGGCTCTATATTAAGCTCTGTAGCTCTGCAGCTCTGAGTCTGTCTATTAAAATGAAACTGCTTCTCTCCTCTTGCTTGCCTGCTGAACTAAAGTAAAAGAGAAACTAACTTGCTTGCTGGCTGAAGACTGGAGCTCTATTCTGAACTTGCAACATGTTTCTGTCTGAGTTTGCTCCATGTTGGAGGAATCTACAGCTGGTTTGTAAAATCTACTTATTGTGTTTATAAAGATGTTAAATGAAGCATCAGCCATCTGTATTTACTTTTCTGGCGCTAAATTAATGCTGCAAAACTTTGAACAGTTGTAAGACGAAGACCACTTGTACTCCACTGTTTCTCTTAATGTTAGGAGCTGGGCTGCTTCATTTGCATGAACTTTTAGTGTTTACAGAGCTCAAATCTGGGGCTTCTCATGATACAATTTGGAGAAAGTTGCAATGTACAGTTGATGATTATGCAGATAATCCTCAGCTTATGGCCACAACTGAGCTCAAAATTTATGTTGCTAAGTGAGAAATTTGTTAAGATTTGTTTTGCCTCATTTTATGACTTTTCTTGCCATATTTGTTAACTTGCCAATTAGTAACATGGTGGTTAAGTGAATCTGGTTTCCCCATTGATTTTGCTTGTTGGAAGATCATAAAAGGGGATCACATGACCCCAAGACACTGTAACCATCATAAATGTGAGTCAATTGCCAAGCATCTAAATGTAAATCACAGGGATCATGAGTTTATATAAGCATCTGAATATAAATCACACTTATGACCATGGGAGATGCTGTAACGGTCATAAGTGAGACAAATATTACTTTTTTCAGTGCTGTTGCAACTTCAAATGGTCACTAAATGAACTGTTGTAAGTTGAGGACTACCTGTATACTCAGAGAGATGCCTTCAGAATAGGGATGTTCGAGGGCTCAACACTAATTGAGATCATAGTTATAATCGATAGGTCAGAGATAACAGATTTGATCCAGAAGTTTAACCTTAATAATGAAAAAAATAGAGTAGCTAAGAAAAACTCACATGCACAAATAATTTCATTGAATGAATAATACAGAGTTAGAGTAGCTTGACTCATTTCCTGCAAGATATTTATGGAGGATGAGCAGAAGGAAATTTAAATGCTGTAGTAGTATTATAATGTTTAAGGCTTATTTTCCTAGACAGAAATGCCACTACGTTAGATAACATTAGCTGTCAGTGCCATACCATGGGGAAAGTCAAAAGAACATAAAAGAGATATAAGAAATGTATAATAATTGAAGTCAGATAAAGGATAATGAGCATTACGCCAGCTTAGAACAAAAAGAAACAATAAATTTAATAAGAAAGGAAACTTTCATAGGAAAACATGGTTGAATACAGTGAAGATCCTCTTCATTCTCACCGCAGGGGTCAACTAATACTATAAAATAGCAATTGGTGATGGATAAGAATGTGTTTCTTTTTATGTAAAGTCTCCACAATTGCCAGCAATCCATTTCCTTTCCATTACAGTGAGCTGTTGTTAAAGAAAATAGTACTAGATGTCTATGTGCCAGGGAGAGTGGGGGAGAGGGGAATGAACTCTCCTCACCCGTTGAATGGAATACCAGAAAAGAAAAACCCAAAGCTTTGGAGAAACATTTATCTGGCTACAGGTTTGGGGACATCGATGTGGGAGCAAATCTTGTGGTAATTAACAGAACTCACTTCCATTAGAACTATGCCGTGGCTTTAAGCATTGATAGAATCCTTTGAGGCATGTCTGTCAAGAATGATCCTCCCAAGGTGAGCACAGAGGTAATTTTGCTCTAAGAGCACTTTCTCTGGGGCCAGATGTGTTTTCTTTCTGCCTTTAACCTTCCAGAAGGAATATATATCAACGTAAATGGTATGAACTCCACAGGTTGCCTTCTGCAAGAAAGCCAAACTGTGTTGATTTGCTGTAATTGGAGCAGTAATTGGTTCACTCACCACTGTCCTTCCCCTTTATTCAATGCCCTCCAAACACCAAGTATTAAACTGAAAAAATGCCAGGTTGGGATTAGGGGTTCATGGTTAATTCCTGTCATGTACTAAATGTTTGTTCTACCAGGACTTCTTCTAGGACTCCAGGAGGTAAATAATCCTATGAAACAATTTCATAGATATTGTCACCCATAGGACTAGTGATCTCCTGGGAGATTGATAGCCATAGCACAGAAATAGAATAGTAATATACTGATGTCAAACAACCCATCCCAAATAAATTGTTTGACCATGGGAGGGACAGGGTGGAGGGGGCAGGGGCAGCCAGTCGGTTCAAATATCAGTTCGGTGAACCAGATGCAAATTTAACATCCGGTTCGCTCTAACCAGTCCAAACCAGTAGAATCCCAGCCCTGCCTTGGAGGCCTTTGCTGAGGATGACTGTACCCCTTTTCTTCCTCTTCCTTTTCCCCAACCAGAATTATTGTCTCTGCCACCTCTTGTTGTTTTCATGTTTTTGTACTGTTTCTTATTTTAAAATGGGTTTAACGTTTTGTTTACCGCCCAGAGTAGTGGGAATTTGGAAGCATATAAATGTAATGAGTTATTCAATTATTATTCTTGCAAGACTTCCCAATCGATGAAGTCCTCCAAATAAGCTGTCATCTTGTAAACCAATGTGGCCAACTCACAAAACTGTTGGTAGGATGGATCCCATAAAATGTTTTAACTACTAGGTCAAGTGGTCAAGTGGTGAGGAATGGCTCAGCGGAAGGGTGCTTATACACCAGTCTCTGTGTGCTTTTGATCTGGCTTCATGTAAGTTAAATTAGTCTCTCCCTATGTTTAAGAGACAAAGGGGAACTTCCCTTCTCTCCCTTTGCTTCTTCTTAGATGCAGTTAAAGAGATTTGTGAGGCTTTTTTCTTTCACTTAATTTCTTTTTCTTTTTAAATCCATGGTTTGCTTCAAATAGAATTAAAGTCTGTGAGCATTCATACTTAAATAGAAAAGCCCATACTCCACATCCAAGATATTTGTCTTTTTAACAGGTTCTACTACTATTTAATCATCCAGTATTCTTTCTGCATTCTACCCAGAGGTGGTATTCAGCAGGTTCTGACCAGTTCTGGAGAACTGGTAGTGGAAGTATTGAGTAGGTAGGAGAATCGGCAAATACCAACTCTGACTGGCCCCACCCCTATCTATTTTTTGCCTCCCGAGTCCCAGCTGATCAGCTGGGTCTTCTTTTGTTGCCCTGCACAGAGGTGGAAAGCAGGTTAGTGGGGTGGGGAGGGAATGGGATTTTGCAGTATCCTTCCCCTGCCACACCCACCAAACCATACCATGCCCACCTGAGCCAGTAGTAAAAATTTTTGAATCCCACCACTGATTCTACCTATGTTCAGGAGCACACCATCAAATAAGGGCTCTTGTTGAACTGAAAATTCCAACATATAGCAATAATAATTTACATTTGCTGGCTGGGGGATACTGGGAGTTGAAGTCTACCCATCTAAAACTTGCCCAGCTTGAAAAACACTGCTCTAAATGCTGCTTTCTAACCATTTTCTCTCAAGTGAAGAAAATAATGTTCTATAGTACCTCTACCCTAGTTTGATTTGTATAATTTTTTTTAATTTGACTTGTATGCTGCCCCTCTCTGAAAGGACTCGGGGAGGCTCACAGATAAAACATAGAACAATAAATAATTTTAAAAGAGATTAAACCTAAACAAGCCAAACCAAATAGTTAAAACCCAATTAAAAATCCCACCCACCCCAGGAGGTCAGTCCATCCTGGCCTGTAGAAACAACCAGGTTTTTAGATCACTCCGGAAAGAGGAGAGATCGGGAGCCAGCCGGAGCTCAACGGGTAGTTGATTCCATAAGGCGGGAGCCACTACAGAATAGGCCCTTTCCCGGGGCACCGCCAGCCGACATTGTCATGCGGACAGCACCCCAAGGAGTCCCTGCCTGTGTGCTTGAACAGGGCGATCGGTATTTGATGTCGGCAGGAGGCTCTCCCACAAGTACCCTGGACCCGTGCAATGAAGGACTTTGTATGTTAACACCAAGACCAAGCTAAGTTAACAAGTGAGTCTATTCTTGCACATAACAAGCCTTTTTTTCCCCTGTAGAATATGCATAGGAGTGGGATGTACTAGATGAACTAATAAGATCAGATGAGGAAATTTAATTATTTGGGGTGTTGCAATCCAGGTATCATTGCAGAAAAGCACAGAAAAACAACGAATTCATTCATTAATTTATTTCTTTATTCAATTTATATCCGCCTATTCACCCATGGCGACTTGAGGCAACTTACACAATATAAAACCATATTTAAAACAAAAAATAAAAACAATAAAAACTAACAAAAAGAATCAAATAAATTAGTAAAGTACAATAGAACAAAATTTGGGAAAACAAAAAACAAAACAAAAAACAAAAAAACAAAAAAACCAACTCCCACCCCCTGCACCAATGACAGCAGATCACACTAGCCATTTGATGGGCTCCATCCCACTCTGGGTTCCCCAGGCCCACTGGCAAAACCCAGATGGCACTTTTCTCCCTACTTCATAAGCATAACCTGGCTGTTTCTACAATCCGGGCTGTGCTGACTCTTTGGGGTTTGTTGATTTTAACTTTGGGGTTTTAATTCCAATTCGGCTTATAATTGTTTAATATGTTTTTAGGTAATTGTTGTATTTTAGCTGTGAGCCGCCCCGAGTCCTTTCGGAGAGGGGGCAGCATATAAGTCAAATAAATAAATAAATAAATAAATAAATAAATAAATAAATAAATAAATAAATAAATAAATAGCATGTAACTTTTCTTTTCTTTTTTAATATTAAAAAGAAAACTTTATTAAAGATTAAAAAAGAAAAACACTATGTACAATACATTGAATACAACTTTACATTGCAGACAAAATCTATATATACAAATACATAATAGATAAACATATAAAACATAAGTTTCTGATCAACTAAGATGGTGTGATTTTTAAATAAATAAATACATGGAATAAAAACGTTAAAGAAGTTTGAGAGAAATGGCAGTGGTGGGAGAAACTTCTTAATTTAGCCACTAGACTCTGCCTCAATAAATTAGATCTTGGGCATCTGATTATATGCAAATAGTAAAGCCAAAGGAAACAGTGTACTTTGTCTATGCTACTATCAAAAATATCAGAAATGTTAGACAAATTTAAATATATAGTCATACCTAAATTTATTTTACTGCTTTGACACTAGGGTGCAATTTATCAGGTATTTTTTTTTCAAAATTGGACATACTTATTCAATTACATGGCAATCCTGTGCATGTTTACTCAATAGACCAACTCCACTTAGTGAATTGGACTTCAGCCACAAAAACAAATTAAATAGCTTAGTTTTATAGAAGCAAAATTGCAAATATCCAATAGTTGAATGGGGTTTGGGACAGAGATCACAAATGCATGCCGGTTTTATGGATCCATGATTCTGCCTGATAGTTTGTCATATAGCTATTGGCAAGTTAGAACATTGGCCAGGTAATAAAGAAATGACATAGAACAGCTGGGGAGCAAAAAGTGAAGAAGTGGTTGGTTGACCAGAGAATGAAAATTATCCCTGAAGACAGCGATTCTAGAAAGAAATAACTTAATAACCTAACAATTAATTTGAAGCCATTTTCTAGCCTCAAAGAGACAAAGTTTCCCAAATACTTAATCCATGTTTTGAATAAGGAATGAGTTTGCCAGTGGTGGTAGCTTCATTATTGGCAGTTCATTTTTAGCTCTTCTGGGTGAACCAGTCTAACCATTCTCACACATAGTCAGGATCTGATCACAACTGGGAGGACTACAACACATGCTCCAAATGACGGCCATACATGCAATGTTGAATTCGTGAAAAGGCATCCACTTCTCATTAGAATTTTAAATTAGTAGACCTGTAACTCTCAGGTGCATTAACAATCTTTAAATTTAATCCAACATGGACTTTTTTAATTAACTGAAACCAATTTTTAATTACAAGTCCATGTCTTCCACTTGAACTATCTATGTAGTTGATATATCTCAATGTCTTGATTAATGCTGAATTGATTTACATGACCTTTTTGTTCAGAAAAAAATGGCAATGTGGCATATGTTGCACACATGAACACTTTTTATTTTAAAGTTCTATGTATTCTTTCCATTGGGGCCATCATTACAAGTCTAGATCTGATTCTATTCAACAACCAATACATTTGAAGAAATTCATTGTTCATTCCTTAGTTAACTTTTGTTGCACAATAAGGAGCAGGAATATAGAGAGGCAGTTGCCTTAAGGCCAAAGGCAACAGATTTTTTTAGCAAAACTGATTGCTTAATGGAAGGGCATTATACTGTACCTTAAATGCAAAAAAATATAGATATTATACACCTCTTTGTTTCTATTTCTCATGCTTATCTAGGATTTTGCAACACTTATATGATAGCTCTAGTGTGAGGAAGGAAAGGAAAGGAAGGGAAAGGAGAGGAGGAGGAGAGGGAGGAGGGGGGAGGGAGGGAGGGAGGAGGGAGGGGAGGGGAGGGGTGGGGAGGAGGGAGAAAGTTATCACCTTCTGTTATCACCTTCTCTTTGCTGTCACTCCCAAATCACTCATCACCTCAGCAGTACATATCTTGGAAGCAGAGTCCTTTGAAGTTCTTGATCGCCTTGAGACAGGAGAAAACAACCACTTCTGGATTGTAAAAATCCAGAGAAGTATTCGATGGCAGCAAAGAGACACAAAGAGTGGGGTCATTGAGATTTTGGCAACCCACATAAAAGGTTTCCCTAAAACTCAGAGGCTACTTTTGCCTTTCATTATACACTGAAAAAATGAATATGGTAGTGTTGAAGGATACATACCAAATACCGTGTTTCCCCGAAAATAAGACACTGTCTTATATATTTTGGCTCCCAAAACACACTAGGTCTTATTTTTGGGGTAGGTCTTATATATTTATGGTGCCAAATAGTGGGTGTGAGTGTGTAGGGGGAGGGTGTTTCGTGGGTGCACGGTTGCTCCCTGAAAAGTTTTCCTGGAACTGGAGATTTACACTAGGTCTTATTTTCGGGGTAGGTCTTATTTTCGAGGAAACACGGTATGTATATACAATACTAAGTACATAACTTAGAAGGCTGGTTACAGATTATATCTGGATATGTTTTGCCCATCTTTAATGTCTTCATGTGACCATTATGGTTTCTCTGTTTTCATTTCACAATGCTGGTAGACAGTTAGATGTTAAGTGGTTAATTGCATGGCATAGCTTTCACCATCTGCCCACTTTCTTCTCTCAACAAAATCTCTATTACTAATATGTAAACTGTAAAACCTGAAACAATTATATTGTGGCAGAGTTGAAATCGCCAAGGCAGGCACAGAACAAAGCAGAATTAGAAGCAATGAACAAAAATTGCAACCCCCCCCCCGCCACAATACAGATAGTCCTCAATTTATGACACAATTGAGCCCAAAATTTCTGTTGCTAAGTGACTTTTGCCCAATTTTATGGCCCATCTTGCTACAGTTACTAGATGAATCACTGCAGTTGAATTTTGATCACATGGCCATGGGGATGCTACAATGGTCATAGGAGTGAGAAAACTGTCACTTTTTCATGCCGCTGTAATTTCAAACAGACACTAAGCAAATGGTTGTAAGTCAAGGACTACCTGCAGTGAACATTCAGCAATGGAACTGATGATCTCAGGAGTTATCAAGTATCTGGTAGTAAGCCATCTATTAGTGATATTCTGTATACTTTTAACTATGAAATAAACTGTGTGCTTCCACATTCTTCATCAAGACTACCGTCATGCGCTATCAGTCAGGAAAAAATAAAAACAGCAACTCGATTCGCAAGTACTTCATGATGTTTTAATTATAATCTGTTGAGATCACCCGTGGCTGAGGACACACATTATGTCATGCCCCCATCGGAGTCTGAATCTGAGACGGAAGACAAACAACTGACAGAGAGCGGGAGAGTGGCTCCGTTGGCTGTGGAGGAAACTGGGGAAGGACAATGTCAGGCTGTGTACAGCAGGGGAGAGGTAGAACAAGGGAGAGGGGGTTCAGATGAAGACCAAGGCCACTCCCTCCTCATCCTAAGGCATGCAGGGAAGAACACAGAAGAGAGCAACATGGGTTGTGTGGCTTATGAGGAAGGAAAGGGTCCCAATTCCCTTCACAAGGCACACCTGGGGATGGAGTTTAAAGGAGAGGCAGTTGGGAGGGGCATTTGTCGGGAACAAATGCTGAATTCATCTAGTGTTGAGAGTTGTGGCCTGCATTCCTGGCATTCCTCCTGACTGTTTGAATTATTGCCGTGCTTCTGCGTGCTTATCTTGTCTTGCTGGAATTATTGCTGTGATTCTTCACTTCTGGGACTCATTATCTTGCCCTGCTGGAGTAATTGATTGCAGTCATTCTGCTTACAGCGTTTGCACTGGAGTATCTGCAGCCAGAGTCTGCTGCAGGTTTTTGGGAGAGCTTTTCTCTAGGCCAGAGAGTAAACAGGATGTTGGGGGCAAATTGGTGCCAATAAAGGGACTCATATCAGTTCTCTGGCTGTGTTGCCTTCGTGCCATGCCCCAAGTCATCACACATTATATTAAACCAGAGGTGTCAAACTCAAGGCCCAAGGTCCAAATCCAGCCCACAGGGTGCTTAGATCTGGCCCATGAGGCCACCCTGGAAACAGTGAAGGACCGCCCCGCAATGCCTCTGCCAGTGAAAATGGAGCTCACGGCCCTCCCAGCTCTGTTTTCTCTGGCAGAGGATTGCAGGAAACCATCACAGCCAAAATCGGAGCTCGGGAGCCCGTTTTCGCTGGCAGAGCGCTCAGGCCACTACAGGCACCCCCAACACGAGTGATGTCGAGCTGGCCACACCCACCATGACCACGGCCACCCCAACCCCCTCGAGGTCAAACACAACATTGATGCAGCCCTCAATGAAATTGAGTTTGACATTCCTGTATTAAACCATAAGCCATGATTTACAAGCTATAGTGGATAGGTTTGCACCACTCAAACTCCAACCTAAACAAGGCCTGCTCAGGCTTAGTCTGACACATGATACACAGCTGTGGTGCCAAACTGCTTCTGGACATTAATCTAAAGAAGCAAGGGCTCTGCAATTTTTTCAATAGAGAGAAGCCTACCTGAAGCTTGTAGCTGCAGTTTGCTGAGAATTGTGGCAGATGACTCAGCCAACGCAACCACATAAATATATAGCCTTCTGATGGGTCTGGGTCAGTTTAAATCCTTCAGGGTCCCTACCATCAATGTTGTCTATCCTGAACAATCCAATTAAAAGGGAAGACAGCTGGCTTGAGAGTGTGTGTCTAATAAAGCTGATTTCAGTGCAATTTGATTTTCAGCCACATTGCAGACAGAGGCCTTTTTCTCCCTTTAAAGCATTTTGCTAGATGGTATTAATAAAGACCACAATGCTACCCAAGAGGGCCTTTTGAGTCCGCCACCAAAGAATTTACGGATTCACTGCTGTTTTCTAACACTCATTTCTCAAACAGTGATGAATATTTTATGTCCTGGGAGTTTCACTTTCTGCATAATGTAGACAGCAAGATAACCTGTAAAATTAAGATAAAGCCCCTTTTGGGAAAAGCACTCTGGGGAGGAATCAAGGCTGGCATGTTGCATTGATGTTGCATTGAAGTCCCACTTCAAAATATGTTGCTAAGGAAGGGTTGCCAGTTAAGTTGCAAAAGAAAAAAGAAAAACCCCAATATAGGATACTAGGGCCCACTACTTTCTTAGTGGGGGTCAGGAAACCAAGTGTTTGCAATGTCTCACAAAAATACAGTGAGAAAAAATATTCTAAGATAACTACCACGATAATTATCCTACTTCTGCTTTCTAAAATCAAATCTCTTGTGCTGAAGATTATAGAAATTGTGCCCTATCATAGAGGGCATCAGATAGTGGGAAATTGTGGCCAGCCAGCCATCTTATTCATCTCGGACCTATGCTTATCTAGTCTAATCTAGGTAACTTTAACCATTTAACACACAAACACAGTTTTAAAAGTACCTCCATTTGTTTTCCTTTTATTACACATTCTGTTGTCCCCAATTCAGGTCTGAGCCTGATGCCCGGGCCGATGAAGGACGCCAGATATGAGGTGCAGGTTTTGTTTCCTTTTTTTGTAGTGCTCCAAGATGCCAAGAAAACAATACAATTAAGAAAGCTTTATCCATTTTCACTAAAGCAGAAGGCAGGATAAGGCAGGATATATTATTTATTTATTTATTTATTTATTTATTTATTTATTTATTTATTTATTTATTTAGACGTGTATGCCGCCCTCTCTCCCTAAGGACTCAGGGCAGCTAACAATATAAAATCCACACAAATTTACAATAAAAAAGAATTAAACTAATTACAAGGCTAAACAATTAAAAGTCAATTAAAATTTAAACCCTCTAAAAACAAACCCACCCCCCTTTGTTAATCCAGACCGGCCTGTTCAAAGAGCCAGGTCTTAAGGTCACAGTGGAAGGAGCGGAGATCGGGGGCCAAACGATGGCCCAAGGGAAGTTGGTTCCAAAGGGTGGGTGTTCCCACAGAGAAATATCATCTAAAAAGTATTTTAGTAACGATCTAACAATTATTCTATTGGTCTCTAGTCAGCCCTATTCCTAAGCCTTGGCTAATGAATGCTTCAGGAGTTATCTAATACACATTCTATTTGCTCCAGGCCATCTATCTCTATTCCTAACTTCTAGCTGAGGTCTGCAAGGTGCCTAACTATTTGTTACTCTTATCCGCTTTCTAGCCACCCAGAATTATTACAAGCTTTATATGTGTGTATTCTCTGTGAATAAGCATTCTTTGTTCTTGCCAGACAGTCTCAACAATTACAGGCTTCCCGGTCTCCTTCAAGTGTATGCCATAACCTTGTTTTGTTTTAGCAGAGAGTCCATCAATTCTGTTCAACTGAAGTGTGCATCTAGCCAGTCAGGAATCTCCTTGACTTAGACAGATACTAATTTTTGTTTGTATTGAAGGAGTTTGGCACAGATAGGCATGATGTCATTTAATCCAACTTCCCCATGACCTAAAATGCCACTTTGTAATAAGTGATATTCAAAAACTTTCTGCACTATACATAAAATCTTATTATGTTAAAAGCATTATCACTGAATTACTGTCCATCATATCCAACATTTGATATCTAGTTTAATAATTTGATGATATTCAAACATTGGAAATAAATATTAGGGAAAAATATACAATCTATTTGTGTTGGCTGCTAAGAGAAGAGCTTGAAACATTTGGATCAAAGGTCAAAATAAACACAAGAAAAGTATAAGAAGCAATGACAATGGCAGGTTGATCCAAAACACTAATAAAATGTCATATTACAGGCAGAATTCAAAACAAAAGAATATAGGCTCCAGAAAAAGCAATTCCCTGTTGATAGATTGCAGTGGTTATGAGGAAAATCATGATATGTTATATTAAAGTGAACAACACTTTGTTTGCCATACCAAAGGCCATATTTTTTTTTCAACACTGAACATGCAGGAAATGAGATGTCAGAAAGTGTTTTCAGCTGAGTCTTTCTACATCCCTTATCCACTCTACATGGGGCAACAGGCATTCAAAATTATAGACATTCCAAGAGTGAGGGTGCACACTTATGCCTCCTTCAATCATTGCAATTTTATATTGGCTCTGTATGCAAGAAAAAGAAACATAGGTGAGAAACTGCTAATTTTCCAGAGCTCCATGGGCAAAAGTCTCCAAAGTTATTTCCTTTCAAGAGCAGAAATTGATAAGAGCAATTATGGCACTATGTTCCTATTTTGTTCCTTTCTTTGTCTGGAGAACTTTCATATAATGATGTCTGGCTCTGATCAATTGTAGTAAATACAGAAGCAGTTGTGTAGGCATTTATCAAAACTCAATTATGTATATTACCTATGCATCTTTGAATATAATAAAATTAGTTAAAATGCAGAAGAAACCACCCCATCCTCAATATTTGCTGCTGAAAGTTTAATTCAGCATTTTTACGTACCTAGATTTCCATAGCATAATAATACTTATATAAATGTACCTCCAGTTATAATTCAAGGGACTAAAAAAAATTATTTTGGCTGTGTTTTTTTTAAATACAACTATTAGTATGTAGTACTTGCATACATGCAAGCTCAAAATGATACAGACAAATTTCTATTTGTTCTTCTCAATTCTAGCAATTCTGATAACATCCTGTTCAGCAGCCAGGCAGTAAAACAAGGGTCTTAGGTTATTGATATGTATGTTATTTTAAATCATGCATGACCTGCTGCATTGTATACAGAAAAGTACCCTCATAGACCTGTAAAAAAATGCATTCAAAACTATGGGAAACTTTTCTCCTAGCCTACTTTAACTTGATGTTCTCTAGATGTAACTGGAATTCTAGAAATCACAGTACAAATTCATTTGGAGAGCCATGAACAGGAGTAGGGGCTCTAAGTAATAATTTATACTTTTTCAAATGATCCCTACATTTAGGCTGCAGTAAGGCATCCATATCCAAGGGGAGGGAAAAAGACACTCCCAAATTTGAAACATAAAAACCAAAAAGAAATTGACTGAAAACTTGATAACCAAAAGCTGATCTCAATCAACAACAGAGATCAGACTTATGCAGCAGTATAATTTCTGGAAGCTCGGTGATACTGTTTTGTGAACCTTCTTTTTTTCTGCTGTCATTAATTCTCCTTGTCAGCCCTCTCTTCCCTTTCTGTGCTTCTGTTCGTTGTTTCTCTTGCCTTTGTGGCTTGGCTCTTCAGGGTGATAGGATCTCCGAGACAACACTCAGATCTTCCAGTTGTTTTTGAAGAGCTGCTGGCAAGCTCTGTTTGCAGGATAATCACCAAGGCCTTTTGCTCTGCAACTGTTCTACAACAGGGATATAGCTGAATATAGTCTGTACAGGTTTGAAAGAATTAAGAATTTTATAGGACTTTGCAAATCAGCAACACTGCAGCAAATTCTGAAGTGCAGATCACAGTGATAGCTATCACTCACTTTAAAAGATTCCATGCATTTGGCAATTATTTTGGTTTTACTGGCAACTAAGTATAGGTACATCTGTATGTTTGTACTCCTGCATTCTCATAATTCTGGGAAGATTTGAGTTTATATTCCTGATTACTGTGGGGTGTTTGGTGCTCGCTGAGCTTGGTTGCTTTCTTGCAGACATTTCATTACCAAACAAAGTAATCATTGCTAGAATGGGGAGGAGTTTGCTCTTTTTAAATACTAGTGGCTTATTCTATCAGTGTTGGTAGAAATGTTCTTGGTAGTTTCTCGATTAGACTGTGGTTTACTGCTGGCTTGTCAGAATTGGCAGTTCCTTGACTGGGGTATTGTTTATTTCAGTTGTTGGTCTAGTATCAGTCTTGGTGTTAATTCCTGCTTAACTTGCTGTTGACTACTGGTGATGAGATACTTTGGTCTTTTTTTATGTCTCCTTTGAATGCTATGTAGATGTTCTTTATTTCTATGAGCCTGATGAAAGCTGATGTATCTGACTGCCAGGCTTCCTGGAATTCTCTAGAGTGTTTGGTCTTGGCCTGGTCTGGGATGTTCATAACTTTCCAGCTGAAACTATAGTTTTAGCTTTAGTTATAAAGCTATAGTTATAGCTTTAACTATAGTTAAATCTGTCCATGTGTTGTGAAATTATGGAGTTTTCATCATGTCTTCTGACTGCTAGATGGCATTCATGGAGTCCTGCTAGTCTTCTGTCTGTTTGTCCTACATAGTTATTGTTACAGTCCTTACACTGTATGTTGTAGAGCAGGGGTCTCCAACCTTGGCCACTTTAAGCCTGGCGGACTTCATCTTGGATGAGAAGCGAAATATCCTCAAAAGAAAAAGAAAAAAACCCAGAAAGTCCAGTTGCCTCTTGAAAAAGCACCTTTGGGATTACTATTTGGATCTAACCTACCTGATAATGTGCTGAATCTGAAGTTTATACACAGAGGCAATTACTGATTTGACACATGCCAAGAAAAATCCTATCAAAACTGCTCCCTCAGGTTTACCAAATGATCACCAAACTCTTTCCTGTGCCAAGAAAGCCATACTGATGTACTTTCAATCTTGAAATGCAGATGTAAATTGACAACTGCTTGCCTCCAATATTGTTCATAATAATAGCAAGCAGCTTCTCTTTAAAATCAAGGATATTTTAAAAGGGTTTTCCTGAAAGTTCGCACATGGCTTAAGCACCTCCGCTCAAGTCTGAATAAAGAGAATTTCAATAGAAAAGAGTATCTGAAATTCAGGGTTAAACTGTGGAGTTCTTGCACTCTCTAAAGCATCATTAGTGCTACCTGATGGATAATAAAATATCTGCAAATAAACAACCAAGCTCAGAGAGCATAAAGAAAATTTGCCTCCTTTGAAAGCATTGAGCACTCAGCTGCAGCTTTCAATTTCTTTTGATAAGGCAAATCAGAATTACATAATTTTTGAAAACCTAGCAACCTGAGGGACTATGTCTTAATTTCATTTCTTTATGCAACAGCTAATTGAGATGACAAATTGCTTACCTGGAGCAAGTAATTAAAAATAAAATAATAGTTTCCCAGTATCTTGCCAAACATTTGTGGCACAATGTATGAGGAAAGAATTCTGCAGAATGATAACAATGTTCTGAGAAAGCATGGAAATGTATTGATAGTGTGTGATATGTGCTATCTTGCTCAATTGAGCAGTCAGAACAATGCAAACCTACTATACAAAAGGAATCTTCTAGAGAATTCAGATGAATCTACTTTCTGTTCAACAGTCACGCTAGCACTTGACTAGAAAAGTGACTGCACTTTTATTAATTTTTGTTGTGAATATTAATTATATTGCTTCTTACAATTCATTTTAGACCTATTTATTTCAGGGAGTTTCAGTATATGAAACCTTCCCTGGATCCAACCCTGTGCCACAGAAATTACATACCATTTTAATTTTTAGTTATTCTCTTAAGTGTAGCATACCATAAAATGTCAGAAGAAAAAAATTCCTTTTAAAATGTTTAACACTTTTCCATTTTCTTTGTTAAAGAGGCCATTTATTACAAAACTCTGTGTTCTTTATAACTGCTATTAGCACCATGAGAAGATACCCATGATTAATAGAATGAGTCAGTGGTGTTATTCAAATTTTTTTACTACCGATTCTGTGGGCGTGGCTTGGTGGGCGTGGCAGGGGAAGGATATTGTAAAGTCTCTAGTCAGAGGTGGTATTTGCCAGTTCTCCAAACTACTCAAAATTTCCGCTACCTGTTCTCCAGAATTGGTCAGAACCTGCTGAATACCACCTCTGGAATGAGTACTATAATATAATTCCCCCTTTCCCTTTTTAACTTATTCCTACAGGTGTAACAAACAAGCAGCTGAGAATTAAAATTATGATACTGTGCTATACATGCTGAGCTGAGCTTATTCATCTGTGTGGTTCTACTATTAATTAGCACCTTGGCTGTCAACCTGTAGGACATGGTTCACTGAAACTTTATGGCAGATAATACTATTTCCTAACCTCACTTGACATAAACTTTGACATCATTGCTCCCTCCACACATGGCTAGGATCAATAGATAAATATGCTGGTAAGAGTAAAGCCAGTGAGAGAATCAAGAGGGAAGCAGAGCCTTCTTCCTTCAGCCCTATTGACCAATCCTTGGTTACAAAAATATGGAGACAAGGGTTCAAAATTGAATGAGCAAATTAATATCTACATCTAAAGAACAGTAGGCCAAGCAAAAAGTAAAACTTTTTGATACAGTTCAAAAGGATCGAGAAATGCTCTTTCTACAGAATTGCAATTCTCTTATCTGAAGCTACTATTGTTAATGTAGATATTTGTCTTAGAAATATGGCTGAACAACTATTCAGGACAATAGACATTTTTCTGTTCTTATGAATCTTGTTTTATCTCTCTCTCTCTTTCTCCCTCTCTCCCTTTCTCCCCCTCTCTCTCTTATCCAGGAATGATTGAAGATAAATAAAATCTTACAGGACAGTGGTGGGATTCAAATTTTTTTACTACCGGTTCTGTGAACGTGGCTTGGTGGCCGTGGCCGGGGAAAGATACTGTAAAATTTCCAGTCAGAGGTGGTATTTGCCGGTTCTCCGAACTGCTCAAAATTTCAGCTACTGGTTCTCCAGAACTGGTCAGAACCTGCTCAACACCACCTCTGCTACAGGAGTTAAGAGGCAAGAAATGAGGGTTTTTCTTTCAATGAAAACCTGCAGTGTTTTTGTTCTGTCAATAGATGAAAAACCACATCCAGCATTTTCTATACAAGGTGCTAAAATGATTTGACTTGACTGTGATACAGTACTCTGTGTCATGATGAATAGCCATTTCCTGCTCTCCTGCAGACAGTGAAAAAGCTCTGCATTGGTGAGATGTATTTCTTCTCTATCAGCGTGGATGCATTTATGTATAATTAATGTTTTATCACCCTTTTCCCCTTCTCAATTGAGATACCCAAAGTGGCTCACAAAATCCAGTGCCCATTTAAAACAGAGGTACTGAAATAACTATAATAAAATAACAAACCCTTAAATAAACCATATTACGAAACTCTTAGCAAGCTAATCATGAGCATAGTCTGATTGAAAGAGAAGTACATGTATGCCCTTCTTGTGTTTTTATGCCCCTGCACTCATTGTGCTTTGGTTATCTCAGACACCAGAGCCTCACTCAGCAAGATTTCTTTGAATATAGACTCTGCTTCTTCTATCAGGTTGATATTTCATTTGGATAGCCCTCAAGTCAACTCTCCATGTTGCCACGTTCAAATTCCCTTTATTCTTTCTACGATTGCACCATACATTTTCTTCTTTCCAGAAAATTGTCCAGAAACTGGAAGAAAAGGAATAGAAATATAAATGTAGTGGAGAATCACTGTGATGTCTGCACAGACTAGTCTCATTGATGAAGGGTCATAAGGGTAGGTTTCCGTAAAGGACTTTTAGCACCAGTATATTTTCTTCCTGTTGTAAGGATGGGAGAAAAACACATTGACTTCACTATATTGATGCCCTTTTTTATTTTAGTGAATCTGCTCATTTTGGTTTCACGTGTGTGTGTGTGTGTGTAAATAAATGTTTGCTTTTCAATTTTGCCTAAGGTCTTGAAAACAGTTTTACACAATGTGTACATTGTGTGCACCTTCCATCTGAGATGACCCAGAAGGAAGCTGGGTCCCAAAACAAAAGGAAAGAGGTCTCAGGACATTTGAAGAGCCAGAGAAAAGATGGTGGTTGATGGATGGAACAATGGCTGAGACCGAGGGAGATGCTCCAAATTCTGAAGAATCCAGGAAAGAGACAATGATGAATTGTAGGGAAGAAGAATCCAGAGAAATAGGCCAATGTTAAAGGATACATACAAAAACAATGGCAAGTTCTTAAATGTAGGTGGTCTGTAAACAAAATACATGAATAAAGATAAAAGTATGGTGGAGGAGAGCAAGAGGAATAGAAGGAAGACAGCATACTATCAAAGCTGGCTTACAAATCAAGCCATAGTTCTGAAGGTCTTCCCAAGCCTAGTAAAGGCAAAGAGAGGTGGAAAGTAAACAGAACTCCTTGTTAGAGGTTTACTGGGAAATAATAAATGGATGAAGCAAGATGTCTGAAAACAATCAAAATTGTAATTAAAACACCTAAGAAGCATGCAAACATAAGAGCCATTAAGGAAATAAAATACTGCAAATAAGAATTGAAAAAATGATGGTTAAATTAAACAACAAATTTTATTTTGGAAATAATCTTTTGCAATCTCCAAAGTAATCTTGTACATTGTTTGGTTATAAACTGGGGGAGGAAGGAGGAGGGGGCTTTTAAAGGGGGGAAAGACAGGGCCTAACTTTAAAAATAACACGTTTGTGGAGATAGATTTCCCCCTGTCGTACTTCTAGAGCCATATTCTCCAAGTATTGCATCTTAGGGATTAAAATAATAAAACTTTTCTCACTTGCATGTCTTGTTTAGGAGCATTTGCTTACCTTTTTATTAAAAACAGGATAGTAGTGGATTAGACAGTCTGATCCAGCTATGTTTTCTCTGTGTACCACATGATGTGGGGGGCTATGTTGCTGTGGCAACACATCTAATCAAATTTTAATTTAGTTTGCAGAGTCAAATAGTACAATAAATAAAAGAAACAGCTCTCTCACTTGACCCATTTTAGTTCTTCTTTTCCAAAAACATTTCTCCGAGGATCAAAGTTAGAGATCCACTTGTTAGAATGAGGTATGTATTATTTCATTTTGGGCAGGAAATACAAACAAAGAGCAGAGATAACAGCAGAATCAGTTCTAATTCAGACTACTGGGGATTATTACTGCAATATCCTTATTCTCCCCAATACTGACAAGAGTGGGTGGACTGTATTGCAAGTCAATTATACTCCCACACCGCTTTTTAATTTTTTTTCTTAATTTGAAGATTATCACCCAGGCATAATTCAGGGTCATTGCCTGGAAAATAGTAAGGAACATTTTAAATGTAAAAAACAGTAATTATACAGAGCAAGTAATCAAAAGCTGATTAAACGTAGGCTTCAAAATTTTTCATTTATTTTTTTAAAGCATACAATTAAATGATGTCATAATTGTAGGGGCATGTTAAACCTTCTGCAACAATGTAATAAAGTCTTCTTATTTAGGTATGAAAGAAAAGCTTAGCATGCAGTGGGCAGATGCATGGGTTATCCAAGCAGGGAAATTTGTATTACCCAATTTATAGTTTGATTAAACCTAATCACAATGAAAGAAATATTCCAGATTTTCCTGGTGCACAATCTGGATTAGGCATGCCCAATAACATAATGTTAAAAGTTTACAATCTTGTGGGCCACATGCAGACCCACAAGATTGTAAACTTTTAACATTATAAAGAAAAAGAAGGTAAACATATCAAGGAAGCCCTCAGAACATGTGGCTATCCGGAATGGGCCTTCATCAAATCTCAAAAAAGACCCTACAGGAGGTCCTCTGTAGCAGACAATGACAAGAACAATAAACAAAGCAATGTTGTCGTTCCATACATTGCAGGCATATTGAAAGAGCTCAGAAGGATCTTCAGCCAACATAACATACACACACACTTTAAACCCAAGAATACACTAAGGCAGAAGTTTGTACACCCCAAGGATAAAACACCCAGACAGAAACTGAACAACATGGTATATGGAGTACAACGCAGTGATCCATATGCAATTCTGACATTGGGAAAACAAAACAACCACTTCATAAATGCATGGCACAGTATAGGAAAACAAACCCATCAGGACTAGATTTAATCCATCTGCATTTTAAAGACACAAGTCACTCTTCTGAAGACAACAAAGTTCATATTTTGGGCAGAGAGGATCGCTGGTTTGAAAGAGGGGTCAAAGAGACCATCTATGTCAAAATTGAACAGCGTTGTCTCAACAGAGGGGGAGGGATACAACATCATCTATCTCCAATCTACCATGCAGTTCTTTCAACAGTTCCAAGAAGGCTCCACACCAATTTGCACCATTCAGGTGACCCTGATGGCACAGATAAACCTCCAGGTGACCTTCACATTTGCTAAAGAATGCAAATATCCAGCTGTCTACAAGGAGTATAAATCCTTCCATTCCCCACCATCCAATCACAGCTGAAGAAGCTTCTTGGATGAGAAGTGAAACATCTTCAAAGAAAAACCAGAAAGTCCAGTTGCCTCTTGGGGCAGGGGGAAGCACCTTTGGGATATCTTCTAAAAGGTTGTCCAAATTGCATTTTTTTTTCAACTGTTCTCAAGAATGGTGACTTAAACAGTCCTTTTGCTTCCTTCTGTATCTTCTGCCAGGTATCCAGTGTTATACTAGAGAAGGATTGTAATAACCTTCAGAATTCTGCAGAATTTGGAGCTGACAATAAATTCTCTTGTTAAGACTCCTTGTTCGCAAATGTCTCAGTGATGCAGCTAACAAGATGTTGCAGATTCATCGGCAGGGCTGAACACACAAAGGAGAAAGCAGTACAAAAGAAACAGGACTAGCAAGGAAAATAATCAACACTTAAAATGATTGAAAAGAATTGGTGCTCCTTCCAGGAAGTGCTTTGGATACAGCTCTGCCATAAAATAACTGTTAACAATTCATACAATATAGGTTGTAGAGTTATAGATATATACATAGTGTTCATATTTTGTACCCCACAGAAAGACACATAACCAGAAACTAACCCTGAGATCCAAATTAAGAAAATAGTTTAGAAGGACATTTTTATCTGCTTCATTAAAATTTTACCTTGGGTCAGTGCTTGGATTTGTGATGTTTCAGATCCAAAATACAAATCAGAAGGCATCACAAGATGAAACAAAGACTAAACCTTCCCAATGTGATCCAAGGGTATGCATATTGCTGCAAAAAATACTACCTTTTCCCAAAGTTTATTTTCTGAAATACAGCTCCAGCTTTTAACAGAATGGCCCTGTTAGAACTCTCCTAATGTAGTACTTTATATCATGTTATTTATGTACAGCTTAAATGCTTTTCATTTTGAAACAGGCCAAAACATTTGTAATTATAACAAGTAGAAATGCCAAAACACAAGAGTTTAAAAATCAACAAATAAATAATGAGTGTTGCTGGTAAAATCAAGGAGGGCTGGAATAAAAGCCCTCTATAAACAAGACTATACAGGGGACTTGCACAAGCTTATTCTATAGTAGTCATTCCCAGCTTTGGCAACTTCAAGATGTGTGGACTTCAACTCCTAGAATTCCCCAGCCAGCATGGCTAGTTGGGGAATGCTGGGAGTTGAAGCCCACATATCTTAAAGTTGCCAAGGTTGGGAAACACAACAGTCTTTGCACTCTCATGCAAACCAAGAGACAATCAGCCATTCCTTCATTCCAAACACTAAATAACCCTATGCAGAAATTTAGATTGTGTTTTAATGTAACTTGTATCTTAGCTACTTATGATCTCATAAACATACTAAAGACATATATTGCATAGATATTCCAGGTATCTTTGCTAGCTTTCTCTCCTGAAGCAAGAGTAGATAATTTTGGGGGAAACCATAGAACTTGGGAGAATATTGTGCTGCATTGTACTTAAAGAAAACATAGACCTCCAGATAGTCACCAGATGTCAGTGAAGAGACATTCCCACCAATCTAACATACTGCCATCTAGTGGTTGTTCATATTTTTACAGCCCCTATCTTTCGAATCAGTAGTGCATTAAGTGAAGCAAAATTGAGTGTTTGAAATCTTATTTACGGATAATTGATCTTCAATTTAGTCATTTCCTTCCTTTTAAAAAAAAAATAACTCAGCTACACTTATTGCAATGAACATCCAAATCTATTTTACGAAGTTACACATCTAGTTCACAATATTGATCATTCTCGTTAAAGATTTTGTTAAGGTACTGCATGTATTCCAGACACAATTCTCAGTCTGCTGAGTGGAAAATGGTGTGCTCATTATTGAGACTGCAATCTGCTGGGATGAAAAGTCAGGAATGACTGAAGCTTTGTTAACTTTTGTCTCCATACTAAGAATGCAGTTTAAAAGATTTCCCTCTAGAAAGTTCAAGTTCATTTACATGCAGCTACAATTGTTGTGTTTGTTCCCTAGGATGTATAAAGAACTGAGTTGTACTTAAAGAGGCTGTCCCTTGTCTTACCCAAATAAGAGAAACAGCGCATTTTTTAAATATTAATATATAAAATGACCTTTGTGTTCAAGAATCAGCATAAAACTAGTATATTTTGAATGGGAGGAAAATTATTGCCCTTGTTAATATCATCTTTACCTAGGGGCATCTGGAGTGGTGGGTCAAAAAATTTCAAGATTGCATCTATGACTGCTACTGTAACCCATGCCTGTATTTTACTTTTTTTAAAAAATTACATTTATATGCTGCCCTTCTCCGAAGACTCAGGGCAGCTTACAATTTTTGGGATACAACCCAGTGTGCTCAGCAATAGCCTTCATTCCATTGTATATGCCAGCTTATTACTAAGCAGCATTTTTACAAAGTCAGCTTATTGCCCCCAACAATTTTGGGTCCTCAATTTACCTACCCCGAGAGGATGGAAGGCTGAGTCAACCTTGAGCCTGGTGGGATTCGAGCCTACAGTAATTGTAGGCAGCTGGAACTTAAATGCAGGCATTTAACAGCCTGAGCCACCAAGGCCCTGGGCATGTGACATATACAAAAAAGTTGGAATTTTGATCCCACAGTCACAGTTACTTTTGACTTTTTTTTAACACACACAATCACACACAGCAGGCAGGTGCTCTTGTGCTTGCCCCTCCAGACAACTTTTTCATACCCAGCAGAATGAAATGCCCAAGATCATTTGGAGACATTTTGCTGCTTCAGGAAGAACAAGTATTGCCACATAAATTCAGGACAATGTTTAGCAATACATCGCAATATTGCAATTATTTAGCAAACTATTACCTTTTAAAAAACTAAAAGGTCAACAACTCTCCTGTAAAAAGAGCTCCATTCCTGTTGACTTCCTAGCTGCGTCCATGTAATTTTCTTAGCTGAAATGTAAAAGAGTTTGCCACTGCTTCTAAAAGGGTGCTTGTTTTTTCAACTGGATTTCAGATTGGGCATTTCTTTGAGAATGCCACCTAAATGCCAATTAGAGTCAACCCTAATTTCTGACACCCAAATGCTTTTTGACTAGAATCTATTTTAACTTTGATATAAAACAGCACTCATTGTGATGGATCTATTAGAGCTACCCTATCAGGACTGCAAAAATTCAGATAAATGGCAACAAATATGCCTTTTCTGAATCTTTTTGCTACTGTTAAGAGGTCACCCAATTTTTGTCATCCAGATATGATACCTTATAGTTCTGTGTGAGGTAGCCATACCTCAGACAGATCTGCTATGCAATCTGGGGTCCCTTCCAAAGTTGGACTCAAGGCTCCTGTTGGAAGGCTCTTCTTTTCTAATCTTTACTGCAGCCTGTTCTTCTTTCCTAATCTCTATTATATGCAAGAAATATTTTTTTTAACTTGAAGTCATTCCATTCTAGCACCAATTTATTCAGGCCCTATAGATTCTGCTAAACCCATTCGGGAGCACAATAATATAGGCAGATGGTCAATATTTCCTTGTTTTGCTTTGTGTTCTTTATGCACATACTGTTTTGTCTGGAATGGATTTTGTTTTTACACCCCCAGCCAATACTCTCTCTGTCTTTCTGAACATTAATGAAATTGGGTATTTAGCAACCAAGAAGGCATAAATGCTTTAAGAGTCTTCCTCCCAAGAAAGCAATATATTAATTGATATGTCAATACAGTGTGGAGACAGTGTGGAGAAGGGGAAAGAAAACCAAGGGACCCAAGAAAATGAGGTTAAAATACACTTAAAATTTAACTTGATCCAGGTGATCGCATTCATTCTATGCAGATCAACTCCATTTTTTAAAGAAATGGGAACCTAAATTTCCCCTTGTACTATATCTTTGGGCAGCTCTAACCTCCCCCACCAGTTTGTCTCAAATGTCAGGAGCCAACGAGACTGGAATCCTGGCTGTTTGGGATCATATACGCCTGAGACTGTAAGCAGGTGGGTGTGATTTTTGAACAAACCTTTTTCAAGATGCGTTACTGTCTTACTGTGTCTTTTGGTGTTCTTTGATATCTGTCCTGCAGATTCTCAATTAAGCTTCGACCCACAGATTAAGGGCAAGAAAAAGTTATTACAATAACTCATCATCTTCTTCTGTTATTGGAAATATATGCAATTAGCCCCAGAGTTCTGATATATTGATGCATTCTGACACATTGATTGTCCCTGTTGGCACAAATTTTAGGATAGTATCTTTAATACTAGTCTGGGCTAAATACAAAATGTTGAAAACCATAACAATAAGTTCTCATCCTTATTTTTCATTTTCTTGCTACACCTTCAAATCAGTTTTTGGCTCTTGGCAACTGTATGGACTAATCCTTACAGTTTCCTTGGCAAGGTTTTTCAGGTGTACCTTGCTATTGCCTGCTTCCCAAGGCTGACAGAGAGAGAGAGAGAGAGAGTTAGAGTCCTCAAATCCATGTTTGGTAAACATATAAGGTGGGTGAATTAGGGTGCAAAGGAGTAACCATATTAATAGTGGCCTGATATTAAAAGTTGGCCTTGCAGGGGGAAATAGTTGATATGAAAGAAAAACTTCTGAAAATTTGCAGAAAATGTAATGATTTCCCTAATGTTAATATGCTAATGAATTTCAGACTTAGAAGAAAAAATACAATCTGAGTACAAGTTTTACCTGCTGGGTAAAGGATAGTTAGATTATTGGTAAACATCAACAGAGGGGCTGAGTGCAGGTGTTTTTCATATTGCATGTTATTAAGGTATATAGAACAGTAATTCATATAATAAGCTAAGCTCCTGCAGAACAGACTGTTTCTTTAATCAAGTCTTTAATGAAGTCATACAATAGGTCTTCAGGCAACAACAGCTAAAAATAGGTTGCCGTGACTCTAAAGCAGCACTCCTGCCATTCTTGTTACATAATAATAAGTCAGGCAAGATTACTTGAATCAGGCTTCTATGCTGAAATATATTCTTACTCCCTGAGGAAAGAAGGAGGGAAGGAAGGAAGGAAGGAAGGAAGGAAGGAAGGAAGGAAGGAAGGAAGGAAGGAAGGAAGGAAGGAAGGAAGGAAGGAAGGAAGGAAGGACTAAGTTCCACTAATGGCTAATGCAGCAGCAAGACAACATTTATAATGTATTATGTTCAATAAATTTTCACTATCATTTAGGACAGATTACAGATAGGACTTTTGCACATGCCTCAAATGACCCTCTGAAAACTTAACATTCTATTATGCTATCTTTTTATGCTGTCTTTTCTATAGGCAGTTCATAACACCATGTTTTGGTCTGTGGTCCATCTCTATTTTGACTTGCCCAGGAAAGGCAGGTTGGGAGTTCAGACACCAGCCTAGGAACCAGGAGATATGAGTTCTGCTGCCTCAAGCTCCAAGCCAGCTGGGTGATCTTGGGTCAGTCATTCTCTCTCAACCTTAGGAAGGAGGCAATGGCAAACCACTTGTGAAAAAATTTGTCCCAAAAAACTGCAGGAACCAGTTGCCAGGAATCAACACTAATAAAACAGTGTTCGCCAAAGAGTTTCAAGGCTCACTGAGCATTTGAACACTGGGTTCCTCAAGCCTAAAGTTGATTCCTGACAAAAAAAAACATATTAAGGCAGGCATGGCATTTTCTGTGCACAAAAAGAATTTAACCAGGTAGCTTTCAAAGTCTGGATTTTTCCCTACGGATTGCTTTATTTCAGTAGGACAATAGTTAAAAAGAAACATCAACAGCAATTAAAAAGAATGGAATGAAAGAAAGAAGATATGTTGAAGTAACTAAGAAAAACATCCTGGGGATAGAATCCCACATAAAAATATATACCAGAATCCTCACTTGTAGAAATTATTACTTTGATTTAAAGGTAGAACTATAAAACCTGAAGAAAATGTGTTGTGGTGTTTGGGAGGGATACCCAGGCCTATGTTAGAAGCATACTTGCTTCTAAAAAGAGAAAGCCAGAAGATTTTCAGAGTTTTGAAAGAAAGGAGATAGTTTATTCCTCAAATATGTCTATTTTTATTCATAAAGAATAGATTCCCTTTAAATAATGATCCATTGTTTTTACTCTGTATCAATCTATCCTCATGCCATTTGGAATTGTTTTATCTGAACAAGAGATAATAGGCATGCAGCTTTCTTGTTTGTGGAATTCTTGGTGTTCTCTGAACTTGATTGTTTGCTTGCAGATGTTTCATTACCCACCTAGGTAACATCATCAGTGTGATTTAACACCACTGGTTCCTCCAGAGTCCAGACTATTTTAGGTCAATATGATTTTTTAAAAAAAGAAGCTATTGGCAAGCTTCACTCCCACCTAGGACTCTCATCAGAGAGACCTTACACAGGAGGCTTTGAAAGTGCCAGAAATATTCTAAAGCAGTGGATCTGAGATATTAATTTTCAAATCGGTCTAAGGCTGGTTCTTTAATACATAGTGTATGAGATTTTTTTTTAAATTGGTATGCACCAGCTTTCTACCTTCCTTCTATTACTATTTCAAAGCTTCAGTATACATTTACTTTGTCTAAATATCATGAAATATCCTCAACTGTTTTGCTGAGATGTTTCAAATAGATTCTGTTATATCAACACATATATCCTCAGAGGGAAGGGTCTTTAGGCCACGTGGTTCTCTTTTACCCTCTTTATAGGGAAACTCAGATTATTTTCATCCATCCCTTTCTGGTGAAATTCCCAAGTGGCGAGCATAATTTTTTTATCTGGCTCTCCTTGAATCTTATCACGATTCAGGTAGGTCCACTAGGACTCTATATTTGATTCAATCTTTTGTTGCTACAGAAGAATTGTATTTTTTTTTCCCTTTCCATTCAATCATATCTTAATTCTCAGTGCTTGCCTGGACAAGTCCCCATGGTTTCTTGGCAAGATTTTCACTATTTTTTTCAAAGAACTTTATATTTCTCCATGTTCACATATGTATCCACGGAGATAAATACAGATTGAAAAAGGCCACGGGCCCATTTTTTTCGCCTGCATGGGTGACCCTTAAATTTTTAAAAGAGAGATGAAGGTATGTTGCACATACCATAATGTGCTATCATTGCTTCTGCAGTAGGCCAGTTTCAAATACTGGTAATCCTCACTTACAACAGTTTGTTTAGTGACCATTCAAAGTTACAACGGCACTGAAAAAAATGGCTTATGACCATTTTTCACACATACAACCACTTGCAGCATCCCCATGGTCACATGATCCAAATTCAGATGCTTGGCAACTGACTCGTATTTATGACAGTTGCAGTGCCCTGGGGTCATGTGATCACCTTTTGCAACCTTCCAGTCCTTCACATTCTATTTAACACGTCAGTTAAATATATTCCACAGTCGGTATTTGATATTGTGAGATGAAACAGGCTATATAAAAAATAAAGCAAATTTAGCTGAAAAAATATACAGTATCCAGAAGTTCTATTCACTCTCCATCTCTCTCTTTCTCAACACACACACACATACACCTTATGCTCCTCAGTTAAATTGTATTCTCTGCACAAAGCAACCTCTTGACACAATGCCATTCAGCTCAAGTGAATTGTGAACTCCGTATTTTTATTTGGCTCTTCCTATTGTATCCTGACAATGCATATCAGGGAAAAGAAGCCTGCAAGTTTCTGAGTCTGAACCTGAAAAAAAAATCATATAATCTCTTCAATATTATGTTAGTAACAACTAGTAAGAAATAAGTGATAAAGCCAGGCATAAAAGGGAAGCTTTTCAAGTGGGCACCAACGTACGCTTCTTTGGAATTGTCAAACCTTTGGTTGCCATGGTAGCATGTTCCTAAAGAAACCAAACTAGATGCTTATGCCTTACCAGGGGAATGGTCCACAAAAAAACCCATAAGCACTAAGAATTAAGCAGGAAGGATTCTTTCCCCAAACCTCAAAGAAACCTCCTTTTTACATATCATTCACATAATTAGATGCCTTGAAAACATAATGCCAGCACAGATCTAAGATGGATTCTGTTAAGTTTGCATGAAGAGACAGATGCGGAGTGCTTCAAGCTCTTAGTTTATTAGTGACTATAGCTCAGAACGGACCCAATTTGGCTGGGCTGCGGCTGCTACTTATAGCCAGCAGCCGCAGTTGACAGCCAATCAGAGTGCAGGGTTTTCCCGCACTTTTTAAACCAATCATTTCCAACATTTTACAAGAACAGTTCAAACTAAACCAATGACTTCAAACCTACATACATAACACCCCTCCCCGCTAGGTTCAGTCCATACTCAAACCCCAACCTATCTAATGTATTCTTTTAAATAGGTAGGGCTCTTACGTGTCGTTGAGACCTCGTGGTTCAGATGTTTTAAGGTTCTCACCTTGTGAGAGAGGAAATGTGTCTGCTGACATTTCCTTACTTGGACTTGTAGTAATGGTAGAACCTGTTTGGTTACTACAACCTGGTCTCTCCTCCCAATCCATCTCCAACCCAATGTCAGCACCTAAATCAGGTAGTGATGTGCAATCTTCCATTTGTGAAAATGGTTGTTGGTATTGTGACAGGTTTTGGGATGGTTCCTGTCGAGTTAGCTTGTTACACATGAGGTTGATTCTTACTTGCTGATTACTCTCATAATCCTCCCTTCCCCTAGAAGAGGCAGTAGGTATGGGAACCAGAGAGGAGCAAAAGCGATGCTCCTGAGGCAATCTGGATCGTAACTGATCAATGTGCCTGCTCCAGAGGACACCATCCTCCATTTGTACCCTGTGAGACCTGGGGCCTGTGATTTGGGTTATCTCAGCAGGAATCCATAATGGTTCACCCATGAGGTTCTTAGCATAAACAGAATCACCCACAGTGAAAGTGCGAATTTTACTAATGGAATCTAGTGGTGCATTGGGTGCGTAAGTGGGATAGAGGCGGTCAAGGGGAGACCTGAGTTTCCTACCCATCAACAATTCAGCTGGGGTTAAATTAGTTGAGGGGTTGGGAGTGATATGCTGAACACTGAGAAGTTTTTCAACTCTCTCAGTGATATCCCCTGGACCCAATTGCTGAAGTTTCTCCTTGGTAAATCGTACCATACGTTCAGCCCGGCCGTTAGCCGAAGGATGCCCAGGGGCTGTCAGGGCATGTCTGATACCCTGTTGTGCTAGATATGATTCAAAAAGGTTGGGTGTAAATTGAGGGCCATTGTCAGAAACAAGCACATCAGGTAACCCGTGAGTTACAAAAGGCTTTTTAAGCTGTTTGATGACAGCTTCAGTTGTGGTGGATGCCATAGGGATAACTCCAGCCATTTGGAATATGCATCAACTATAATAAGGAAAGGGTGCCCTCTGGTAGGGCCAACAAAATCAATGTGAATCCTGGACCATGGGCCCCTAGGACATTCCCATTCCTGTGTGGGGGCGAGAGGTGGGGCAGGCCTGACTACCTGACAGTTGGGACAAGATGCAACCCAGTTTTCAACCATTTTGTCAATACCTGGCCATCATACGTAACTCCCGGCCAATCCCTTCATTCTGACAATTCCCAGATGACCCTCATGTAACATTTCCAAAACCTCTTTTTGTAGTTTTGCAGGAATAACCACCCTGTTACCCCACAAAATACATCCTCTTAATACAGATAATTCAGTTTGCCTGGATTTAAAAGGTTGGACGAGTTGAGGTAGATCTTGAAGTGGCCAACATTTCCTAATCCAGCCTATGACAGGAGCCAATAAAGTGTCTTTGGCAGTCTCTCTGGCAATTTGAGCAGCATGTATTGGAAGTTTGGCAACAGTTTCTAGAAAAAAGGTGTGAGTCTCAGGAACAGGGTCCTCAATGTGTGAAGGAAGTGGGCAGCGACTCAAAGCATCTGCATGCCCAATGTCTTTATCAGGTCTGTGGATCAATTCGTATGAATAAGCAGCAAGAAATTCAGTCCATCTCACCATTCTTGGTGACAGGATCGTGGGCGTTGGTTTGTCCCCTGCCACAATGCCTAAATGAGGTTTGTGATCTGTGACAACAGTAAATGTTCTCCCATATAAATACTCATGGAATTTTTTGACAGCTGCTACAATCGCCAAGGCTTCCTTGTCCAGTTGGCTGTAGTTCCTCTCTGCTTTAGTCAAGGTACGAGAGTGAAATGCAATAGGAGCTTCCCTCCCACTGGGAAGCATGTGGCTCAAAACCACCACCCCCACTCCAAAAGGGGAGGCATCACAAGTCAGAACAACAGGAAAGTTCTCAGAGAACTGTATCAGCACAGCATCAGACGTGATTAGTCTCTTGATATTGTTAAATGCAGCTTGTTCCTTCCTCCCCCAGACCCAAGCAGATTTTTTGTCCAGAACCTATGTAGGGGTTCTGCAATGGTTGCCTTCTGAGGTAGAAACATATGATAGAAGTTAACGAGTCCCAAGAATGCTTGCAAATCTGTTTTGCATTTTGGCCTGTGGGCTTCTTTGATTGCCTGAACCTTTGCCTCTGTGGGGTGGATGCCATGTTTATCAATCATGTAACCCAAGAATTGCACTTTATCTGTTCTCGGTGTGCATTTTTCTTCTTTGACTTTTAACCCCGCTTTTTTGAATCTAGTTAAGACTTCCCTGAGTCTCTCGTGTAATTGAGTGTCATTTTCAGCAGAAATTAAAACATCATCAAAATAGGACACCACCCCTGGCAACCCTTGTAACATTCTTTCCATAAGGCTTTGGAAGATGCCTGGTGCCACGCTTACTCCAAATTGCAATCTTTTGCATTTGAAGGCACCTCTATGGCTCACAATGGTTTGGGCTTCAGCAGTGGCATCATCAACTGTTGATATGCCTGTGCCAGGTCCAACTTGGCAAAAACTGTGCCCCCTCCAAGAGAGTGTAATAAATGATGCACTACTGGAACTGGATATGCGCTCTGTTGTAGCGCATGGTTCAATGTCCCCTTGTAGGCTCCGCAGATTCTCACAGACCCATCAGCCTTGACTGGTGTGACTATGGGTGTCTCCCACCTGGAGTGATCAGTGGGCTCTAAAACCCCTTGGGCTATTAGTTTATCTAATTGTGCATCAATTTTTTCCTTTAAGGCAAATGGAACCCTTCTGGGTTTTAAACGGATTGGTTGTACCTTGGGATCTAGGTTAAATGTGATGGGGGTCCCCAAGTACTTGCCTAATCTGTCGCTGAAGACCTCTGGAAACTCAGACGTCAAGGCCTCTTCCCACTCAGTGTTGCTCATGTGATTGATGCCAGTCACCTTGATGCCCAACGGGTTGAACCACTCAAGGCCCAGCAGACTTGGGCGGTCCCTGTCCATGATGGTAAGTGGTAGGCGTTTGGTGTGGCCCTTGAATTTCACATTGAATTCTCTTGTTCCAACTACTGGAATCTTGTTCCCTTGGTAGTCTTTAAGAGTCAATGCTTGCTTCTTGAAGTGCTTCTTCTGGATGTTGGGACGAAGTCTGTGAATAGTGTCCCATGACACCATAGATAGGTATGAGCCTGAGTCCACTTCCATTTGGCAAGGCCTTCCTTCAATAAGTACCTTGACATGCACTTTTCTGCTTCTTAAAGGTGATGAATGACCAATAGTTACTGTTTGATGAGTTTCATTCTTCCCATTTGCTTCTGTGCTGCGCCCCATTTTCTCACTGAGATTGTTGGGCCTGAATTCTTTGTCTTTTCTTGTAGCAAACTTTCTTCTGTTGGGTGGAGTTCTGAATGATTTGCAGACTCTTGCTAGGTGTCCTCTTTTATCACAATGGAGGCAAATGGTGCCTAAAACTTGCATTCAGTGCGGGGTGGCTTCCCCACAACCTCTGCAGTAGAATTCTTGCCTCTTTCTTCCCAGGTCTTTCTTTTTCCACTCCATTCTGAGTCTGTAAATTCCTTCCTCCACCTCACTACAGTCTGACTCAGAATCTATTTGCTCACAATGAGTTGTTGTGGACTTTTCCACATCAGGATGGCTTGTGGCCTTGTTGATTTTCTTCATGGCTGCTGCTGAGGACTTGGTAGCTTCTGCTGAAGAGGCCTCTTCTATTGCTTCCTTCAGCATGATCTTAGGTTTCAGTAATAACTTGCTCTGTAGCACCTTGTCTTTAAGGCCTAGAACAAATCGATCGCGCATGGCCTCTTCTAAATTGTTAAATTCGCATGCACCCCCAATATCTCTTAAACTTGCCACGAAGTTCTTTACGTTTTCGCTTTCCCCTTGATCACGATGGTAAAACTCGTGTCTCTTAATGAGGCACGATACTTGTGGCGCATAATGGGCTCTTAACAGTTTTTCTAAGTCAGGCCAGTCCATTACCTTCACGTCTGCAGCTCCCACCAATGCCTTCACCATCTTGAAAACTGCCGGACCGCAGTGTGTGAGAAAGACCGCCCTCTTCCGCTTCTCGGAAATGTCGGCAAGATCGTTTCCCTCCAGATACATTTGGAAACGATCTGCATACAACTCCCAGTCTTCTGCCATCAGATCGAACCGGGCTGGGGGGGTGTTCAGTGCAGCCATCTTGCTCTCCTTCTGTTCCGTGTTGCCGTCTTCTTCAGGGGAATCCCACCTTCGTTGCCAGTGTTAAGTTTGCATGAAGACACAGACGCGGAGTGCTTCAAGCTCTTAGTTTATTAGTGACTACAGCTCAGAACGGACCCAATTTGGCTGGGCTGCGGCTGCTACTTATAGCCAGCAGCCACAGTTGCCAGCCAATCAGAGTGCAGGGTTTTCCCACACTTTTTAAACCAATCATTTCCAACATTTTACAAGAACAGTTCAAACTAAACCAATGACTTCAAACCTACATACATAACAGATTCTTTTCACACTAGTATCGTGAACCAGTGGTGGGATTCAAATTTTTTTACTACCAGTTCTGTGGGCATGGCTTGGTGGGTGTGGCAGGGGAAGGATACTGTAAAATCTCTAGTCAGATGTGGCATTTGCTGGTTCTCCAAACTACTCAAAATTTCCTCTACCGGTTCTCCAGAACTGGTCAGAACCTGCTGAATACCATCTCTGTCGTGAACCAGAAAGAGTTCCCTCAGTGGTTGATTTATGCCATGTTTCAAACTCGCTGCATCACGTGACGTTTCACAATATCACATAGCAGTCATGTGATGTTTCACAATATCTTTCTCATTCGCGGAACTGAGGTGGGCGTGACCTGCGCATGACACAACTGGCTCATGGACCACCAGTGGTTTATACTAAAGGATGACACCCCTGATTTATACTAAAGGATGAATTATCTGACCTAAGGACACTGATAAAAGTAGCCATTTCAAAACACTACCGAATTTTTGTATCACAACAGGATGAAATGCGGTACTTATTAGCTTCCCTCACTCACCTCAATGGTGAACAAACCTCACCTTATAACAATAGTTCAGTGGGTGAACTGGAATCAAAAGAAAGCAACAAGCCAAGTTGGCGGTTTCACCTTCATGGTCTGATATTAGCTAAGCAGGATGAAAGGGAAAAAATCCCAAAAATTAATGTTTGAAAGGGTTCATGAGGCTATCTTTTTCCTATAAGCAATTTTTGAAATTCTAAATGTTTCTGTTTTAATTACTACACTTCCTAAACTGACTGTTGAAATGATTGTCAGCTTTTAATATTTATTGTCATTTTGGTGCTCCTGAATTTACATGATCCAATCATAGACTCCCTGGAACAATTGCATAAGCAGACTAAGGAATACAATGCAGCACCAGCTTTTGTATTCCAGATCCAAATATCAGCAATTATTTCTATTTTAATCTATTCTATCATTTATTTTAATATTATTCTCTGTGTTAGCCTTAACTGTATAATACAGGGGTGGCGAACAAGTTTGACTCAAAGAGCCGCAATTTTAAACTGTGCGAGTCAGAGAGCCACACCACGCTCGCTGGCTCGTGCAGTTGTTTCCGAGGGATGGGAGACGGGATGACGCAGCCGGGGGCGGGACTACGCGCTCGGAAATCTCTCCTCAGAGATCCCTCCTCAGAAGCAGCATAACAAAATTCAAACGTGGCAAAGAGCCACAGTATACAAAATAATATAATATAATAATAATATAATAATAATATAAGAGGCAAAGAGCCGCATTCATTTTGGCCGGAAGCCGCATGCGGCTCGAGAGCCGCGTGTTCGCCACCCCTGGTATAATATGATTATACATCAACAGAAGACTATGGATTTTTGTTTTACAGAGAACACATCTATCTTATTTATTATACAAGATTATTAATTTTATTGTACCTCTTGTACTTCAAGGTTTTGTCATTATAATTAAATCTATAAAATCAGGGAAGATTCCTGACTCTTGATGGTTTTCCAATAGTTTGGTATAAAAATTATGCTGGAGTTTTTCTTCTATTTTAGTAAAAGGATATGGTTACAATTTTTCATACAATAAATCTATTTTAGTTTTAATAAGGAAAATAGCTATTCTTAAACTGGGCAAGCATTCTACTACATATTCTAATTATAGACCTGTTTCTTTATAAATATGGATGTTAAGACTTCAACCATTTATTATGCATTCAGTATAGATTTAGGTAGGGCTGTCAAATGTCTAAGGATATCAGGTTTTTAACTGATGTTTGAAATCAAAATAAACTATTAACCCTAAAGATGTTGAGAAGGCCTTTGGAATAATTCCTTGGATGTCTTTCAGGTGGGTTTTTATTTATTTTTGGTTTTCATAGTTTTTACAGGTAGTTCTTGACTTACGACCATTCACTTAATGAGGGTTTGAATTAATGATGGCTTCAGAAAGGGTGCTTTATGGTCTGCAAAGGATTTCTGCATGCACACACATACACAGTAAAAAATGTTCAACTATTTCTTAAATCACCTTTGCATGTCAAACTATTATTCAATGACATTATGTATAAAAAAATTACAGTATATTCTGTGGAATTATATTTCTATGTCTTCAAGTTTATCACAGTTCCAATTATATATATGGAAATATGAATATCAGAATTTGGTTCCATTTGAACTCAGGAGTTATTGAGATCTCAGATTTTGTAAAGAACTGTTCTATACTTGCACTTCATTCTTCACAATAATACCTGTAGTCCTCAACTTACAATCACAAATTTATGTTGCTAAGTAAAAAATTTGTTGAGTCTTGCCCCATTTTACAACTTTTCTTGCTACATTTGTTAAGTGGATCACTGCAGTTGTTAAATTAGTAACACAATTGTTAAGTGAATTTTAAGTGATTTTGCTTGTCAGAAGTTTACAAAAAATGACCCTGGGATACTGCAACTGTCATAAATTATGAGTCAGTTGCCAGGCATCTGAATGTAAATTATGTGACCATGGGGATACTGCAAAATGGTCATAAGCCAATTTTTTCAGTACCATTGTAACTTCAAATGGCCACTAAGCAAACTGTTGTAAGTCAAGGACTGCCTGTATATAAAAGAAATAGTTTGCAGGTATTATCTTGATTTATTTACCTACAGTATTAAGGGATAACCCAAATTTAAAAACATCTAAGCCTGGTTTGGGATAAACTAGATCATTCTTAACATTATTTTTAACAGTGCAGTTCAAAACAAGCCATTTCTAAAGTTTCATGGGATAAAAAGTTTTATTTGCCTCAGAGGGCTTACTGGCAGCTTACTGAGTTTAAGTATCTGTTAGTCTGCTTATTTTTTCCCAGATCCTATTGCTACTTCCAAAATTCTACAATACTTAGTAATTTTGGAGGCATTAACTGTGGTTTCCCACCCAGCAATGCTATTTGAAATTGAAATAAGTTGATGAAATTGGTATTATTTATGAGATTTCAACTCCTTCCCTCAAAATGACGCTATGGAGCACTGCACACCAGAACAACTAGACACAAGAACAGTATTTTCCCAAACACCATCACTCTGCTAAACAAATAATTCCCTCAACACTGTCCAACTATTTACCAAGTAGTCTGCACTACTATTACTATTAACCTTCTCATCACTTCTTATCATCCATCCCCCACACTTGTGACTGTATGACTGTAACTTTGTCGCTTGTATCCTTACGGTCTATATTGACTGTTTCCTAGTATGATTTGATTGCTTATTGTACCCTATGACTATTATTAAGTGTTGTACCTTATGATTCTTGACTCTTGACAAATGTATCTTTTCTTTTATGTATACTGAGAGCATTTGCACCAAGACAAATTTTTTGTGTGTCCAATTACATTTGGCTAATAAAGAATAAAGAATTCTATTCTATTTCTGTAATAATGAACAAAATGTGTTGTCTTGGTAAATCAGTGGTAGGTCACCAGAAACTATATGAAATTGATTTAAAATAAGGTTAAATTTAGCAAAATGGTATTTCACATCTATTGGACATGTTAGATAATGCCTAATAGTTATATTTACTTTGTTGATGGAAGTGCAGCTCAGGAATTAGAACATTAGTTGATATGGCTTTGTCTAGCCCTATTGTATTATTATTTGGGACTGATTTACTCTACATAGAAGTATTACTATCTAAAACTGTATGTATTCTCAAATATTTTAATGTTTGGAATTTATCAAGACACCAGGAAATGTTCATTTGGATCACATTGGGGTTACTAACCAATTACTAACTTTGAAGTATTATTGTTATGGTAGGATATTAGTACTATTGTTATATATCTGTAAACTTGTTAAGTAGCTTAAAGTATGTACTTGTAATCCTTGTTTAGCAACTGCAATTGGTTCCAGCAACCTGGTCATTAAACAAGGCTGTCACTAAGTGAAAAAATGTGACCACAGCTGGACTTAAAATTTTACTGCAGCTTTTATTCACTTTACATTGTCAGATATGACCTCAAAGAGTCAGATGAGCCCAAACAGCAGGGAAGGTTTTCCAGCACTCAAGTCAGAGGGAAACCAGATATAAATGGGCAAATCTTACTGAACATTTTTTTTATTTTTATATTATTATATTTTTATATTATTTTTTTAAAGAATTTTTATTTTTTTAAACATACATACACAAACAAAACATAAAACCAGCTACATACAGTGTGTCGTATGGTTACAAGTCTTTTGTGCTTCATCTCCATAGAAGAACGAAGCTGAAGACACCAGCCTGAAGATGACGGATGAGATTTCGTCGAAACGTTGCCAAGGTATTCTCAATCTTACATGGGACAAGACCCAAGTACACCAAGACCTACACAAACACACACACACACACACACACACACATACATAAAATTATTATTATTATCATTGTTAAATCTTACTGAACTTTCACCCCACTCCGCATCCTTTGGAATTCTCACTCCAGTCTTGGGAAAATTAGCTAGTAATGTTTGTATTTACGTTCATTAGAGAAGGGATTACTAATAAGTAATTAGGAACGCAGTGGGAAATACACATAGAAAGGAATTTGCTAGCTCCAGCTGTTTACCTCAAGCCACTAATACCATAGGAGGCAAAGAAAAGCCTTTAGTGTGAAACTGATTAGGGTCTTGTCAATTTCAGGCAGCAGATGGTAGCCTTCAGATTTTAATCAACTAATTAAGGTCACAAACCTGTACTTGTTAACTTGTGGTTAGCACTTTTTTTAGGGACATGCATGCTGTGCTCTGAGAAAGGCAGCTCCAGATAGCTAGTTACTTTTTTATCACTGTAATTGAATGGTTGTTTTCCAAGGCAGTCGCTAAACAAGGACTACCTATATTTTAAAAGTGAACCATGTTTCTTTCAAATGCTAGGGGTGTATCTTGTTTTCACTGTTTGCCACCATGATTTATCGCTGTCCTTAGCTTTTGAAAAGATTTAATCAGGAGAAATGTGAAGTTCTGAATCTGAATAGGAAAAATGGAAGGCACAAGTATAGGAAGGAGAAGGGCTAGGTTTTGAAAAGGATTTCACTGTTCTTATTGATCAGAAATTAAACTTTTGCTGAGCGCATTGGGTTGTATCCCCCCCAAAAAATTGTAAGCCACCCTGAGTCTTCGGAGAAGGGTGGCATATAAATGTAATTAAAAAAAAACATGAGACAATAATGTGATGCACTTGCTAAAAAAGGCATAACAACTTGCTGAATACTTACAAAAACTTAGAATCCATCCATATCATAGGAAGGAACTGTTCTGTGCTCCACCCTTCAGATACCACTTCAAAAACTTTTATCTAGTCCTCGCTACCACAGTTCTACTGGAGCAAATTTAGAGACTACCAAGATATTGAGGGATCTAGAAACCAAACAGCATCAAGAACAATTCAAGATTCTAGATATGTTTAATATATACAAGAGACCAAGATACGACAATGGTCAGTTAAGTATTTGAAGGCCTGATACATAGAAGGAGTAATAGACTTATTCTCTATTGCTTCAAGGTGGTTAGTTTCAATGAATTAGATTTAGGCTAGATGCAAACTTGAGCTGCTAGTTGAGATTTCTGGAAGTCCACACATCATAAAATTGCCAAATCTGAAAACCACTGTCTAAGATCCAGGGTTGAACAGTGGGTTGGATTATGTATTTTTTTTACAATCTTTACAACTCTATCTAAATTATTCTATATCTAAATCAGAGTAGAAACATTGCAGTGTATGCAATTGTCACAACCCAGTTCTGAGAAGAAACCGAAGTAAGCTTAATGATTTTGAAAGCCTCTTGAGACAATGAAAGCTGTTAAGAGAAACCTTAAGAGTTAACTAACTACATTTTGCTCTAGTTTTATTTACATTTCTTTTTTCCAAAATGGCATGCTTTGATATAGAGTTAAAAATTATATCTGTAATCTAGACATACATTTATAATATTTTAGTTTTTACATTCTGTATTTTGAATTTTTATCTTGTTTTTATCTAAATGTGATGTGAATGTGCCATACAATAAATAAATATAGAATTAGCACTATCCCCCCTCCCCAAAAAAACCCTTAGCCGAGTTTCTCATTTTCTCTCTCATATATATGCACACACAACACTCACACACTCACAAAGATTTTTTGATCTTAATATTAGAAACAACTCTGGCATAAATCATTGGCCAGCTTTTCTGTGACATGATGCAGAATGCTGTAAAAAGAAGGGTCAGTGTCCATTATATAACACAATCTTTAAATTTCAGATTGTGAAACCGGGTGCTGCTTTTACTACACAGATCAATAAGGAAGCAAACTAGTTTATAAATTAGTCAAATTTAATTTTCATTACACTGTAATAATGTGTCATATGGAGATATTTCCTGAGTTTATCCAAATGCTTTCACAGTTAACCATGGAGTACATTACAAATGTAACAATAATTTAACAGTACTTAAAAACCAACATTATTAAATGTACAATATATAAAAACCTTAAGCGCAGCACCCTTTCTACATGTTTTTATCATTGCTACTAATGTAAAAGTGTACAAAATATAGAAATTATATTTAAAGGCATGTGAAGTTATTTGACAAGGCAAATTTTGGAAAACCTCAGCATCTTTCTAAAGTTGTTGAATTTATCTTCCTACTCCTTCGGTATTAATACTGATCTTCAACTATTAGATAAATCCTGCTTTATGTAATGCACTGGCCTAAATTTCCAACTGTTACTTTTTAAATGAATTTCCATGAGATGAATAGCTTTCAAAGGATTTGTAAGATGTCCAATTCCTAAATTTAAGTTTAAAATGACTATTGTAATCATGGGTGATCACGAGAACTTAACCACAATAGTACACTATATTTTAAAATAAAAACCTGACTTTGTAGCCCTAAGTTGTCTTGCCATCCAACATTACACTGAACTAGGTCTTCCAAGGTTCAAGATGTAAGACTGCTTAATTTATGCATATATGTATATGTGTGCATTTCTCTCTGAATGTGTATGAGAGGCCTAACATTAATGCATGAGCAATTATTTGCAACCAATAATGGATAAATCTCACTATAAAAATCCTTTTCTCCACTTTCAGCTTTACTGTCCTTATATAAGACTATGAAATTGGAATATATGTCTCAACAGCAAGAACCCTTCCAAGTCTAGCTGCTTGCCTATAGAGATAAAAAAATTGATCAAAATTGCACATACTTAAACATTTTACAGTTATCAATTAAGTGCTTTTTCTCAAGTATTCAAGGTGAGCAGAAAAAGGAAAGGCCCCATGAGTGTATGTTGTATCATCCACTTGTGCTATTTTCAAGTTGAACAGGAGCTGTATTTATTTTAACAGTGATGGTCTCCAATAGCAGATGCAGAATGATTCAAATGATGACTCAAAAGACTCAGGATGATGGACTGGCAAGAAATCCCTCTCTTAGTTGAGGTTTTTTTTTTTTTAAATCTGCTTCGTTCCTTGTTTTAAAGATAGTGAAATGGAGGTTCATGCTTCCTTCTCTGCCAAAGGGTAGCAAGGAGATCATTCTTTACTAGGTCTTCGACTCAAAGATCTGTCACCACTTTTTTTTATTGTAGACAGTTTCTTTAAAAAAATGGTCATATTATCAATGCACTTTCATGTACTGTACCTTTTCTGATGAAAGGAAGGAAAAAAGGAAACTCCAGATTAAATAACCTTCATTCTTAAAATAGACATCTCTGTAATATTATAAAGGGTAACAACATTAGGTGCACCCCAACAGATTAATTATTATTCATGTCCTTTGAAGTTTAACTCTGTTAATAGACAAAGAAAGCTAAAAAAAAGAGCAGAACAATGACTTTTCTCTAAAATAAACCCATTACAATTTTTGTGTGACTGCAAGTAGGGACTTGGAGTGGTAGAAGAACTGAAAGCTCCCTCAATACCCTTTAAATTCAGAGTTCTATTAGTCACAAGGCTTGGCAACAGAGATGTATCCTCTAGTTTTGAACCGGAGTGTGCAAATATTGCCTAAGTGGTTTGTTATATTGCAACAGAGCAGCAATTTCATCTAAGAACTTCACAGAATTCAAAGCATTTATCCGTAAAATAAAAATTCTAAAGAAGCTGTCCTTTATATCATTCTCCTCCAATGTTTGTTTCTAAAGTTTATATGTTATAAAGAGGGCACTTTACTGATCAGTGAGGAGTACCCTACCACAGTTATAACCAAAGCTAACCTTGAATTAACAAACATAAAATGTACATTAAAGAGCTGCCTGAGGAGCAGGCTGGAAGTCACTGGATTTGGTAGCCTGAGCCATGGCTCTACGTTTGGCGAGGCGGGATTTAGAGGGAGGAGAAAGCTTCATGGAGCATATGGCCTGTGTGAGACTTTCCTGTTCTTCACTGAGTTGATTTTCATGCTGGGAGAGTTGGCGGTTCAGAGCAATAGCTTCAGCAGCAAAAAGAGTCAACTCTTTTGTGCTGCTATTCCTGTGGGAAAATTGAGAAAAGAAAATTAGCTTATACCAGAGGAACTAACAATCTAATTGTGAAGCTCATCAGAAAAGCACAAGTTGTCTCTTCATTACCTTCCTTAAAACCGAGTTAATTTTGTGATTCATCTCCAAACAAGAAGTGATGGGAACAATTAATAGCTCTTCGGACCCAAGAAGCAATGTTTTCTGGGAAAGTTTTACCAATTAATACAACTCTCTGCTTTCTCTCAAAATTCCTTTGATTGCAATGGAACACTGGTCTAAGCCAGTGTTTCTCAACTTGGTTTAGAAAATGGATCCATTGCAGTGTTTCTCAATCTTGCTAACTTTAAGACATGTGGATTTTGACTCTCAGAATTCCCCAAGCAGTGTGGCAGGATGGGGAATTCTGGGAGTTGAAGCCCACACATCTTAATGTTGCTAAGATTGGAAACAGTTCAATCATTTTTTTCAATTCATTATGACAAACTTCCAGAAAAGCTTACCTTTGAAGAACCTGGGGTGTAGGTAATCCTTTTTCAGAAGCATGCTGAAAGCAACAAAAAAATTGCAGTGTAAGTGAAGCAACCCTGGAGAAAATCTTTACTAATCAAAGGATACTCAATCTTCACAGTTCATTACTTTGAACACTTTTCTGAATAAATCACATTTTAACAGCAAGATGTTATGTTGGCTGACTAGATATTGGCAATTACAATGTCCAAAGAAACGTTCATTAAAGAACAATATACTTATATAAACAGAAATTGGTTCTTCTAGTGTCAAACAACCATTTGCTACTCGAAGGAAAACTTTTAAGTACTCAGTAATAAAGAATATTTATAGATATAGGAAACCAATTGTAGATCCATCTGTTTTACTTAGCTAGAATAAGAGAGGTTAAGTAACTGCACTGGGAGATTGTCTGTACCATCACAAGCCATTAGGGATCTGGACTCATGGTATAAGACAGCATAATTGTTTTCACATTTTTAGCCAAGGTCTTTACCCCCCACCATAGTTATGGTTTTGATGACAGCTGTTCTCCATTTATGTTATTTTGTAAGATTTGGTTCACATGCACAAATGGCATATAGAAAGAGAGGGCACCACTTACACCTTGTACCCAGGGATGTTCTAGAACCTGGGCAGCGCCAAGCCTCAGTTTAGCATCACGAACCAAGAGCTTTGAGATGAGATCTTTGGCTTGACTGGAGATGCCAGACCAATCCTTGTCAGGAAACTCATACTTGCCTTCCTGGATACTCTCAAAAAGCTTACTCTGTGGGGAAAAAAGTATATTGGGCTTTTTTTTCAGAGGCTGAGAGTTCAGAATTAAAATTTTATTTTTTTCCAGTCCACAAAATATTATTTATTTAAAAGCTCTTTAGAGCTCCCCACCATTGCCTCCCACTATGCAGATGAAACTTTGGAAATATTTTTGCCATATCTTTGCACTTAAATTGCTTAGGCTTTAAAGGAAAACTGCATTTCACTGTTTCTCAGAATATATTTTTAAATATATTTACAAATATTTTTAAATGGATTAGTTTTTTAAAAAGTATTATTCCCCCTCTACATGCAACAGAGGTCACACTAGGAAATATACTTTTAGTACAATTCTTGAGAACGTAAGACTGGAGAACATGATCTGAATATAAAACCTTAACATAAGCTTATAAATTCAAACTGAAAGAGTTCTGAAAACAGTTTGAATTGCCTTCATTCAAGTCCATAGATGTCTCAGAGGATCTCCAAATAGTTTTAAAGAAGCTCAATCAAACCTGCTACATCAGGGGTGGGGAATGATAGCCCTTTTATGACTTGTGGACTTCAACTCCCAGAATTCCTGCAGGAATTCTGGGAGTTGAAGTCCATAAGTCATAAAGGGGCCACAGTTCCCCACCTCTATGCTACATTATTACATGTCAAAAATATACTGATTACCTGACAAACTTGGCAGACTTCTCCCCTGTCCCAGCCACAGTCTGTACCACAATTACCCACAAATGGAGGATAGCCACTTAGCATGATATACAAAATCACACCTAGGCTCCAGAGATCACATCGCTTGTCATAGAATGTGGCTTCTTCTGTGAAGACCTCCACCACTTCTGGTGCCATGTATTCTGCAGACCCACACTAGCAGGATACAGAACTCGTATCAGTCAGTTGCAGAAAAGGAAGCATTCACAACACAGGTAGTCCTCACTTAATGACTGCCTCATTTAGTGACAGTTCAAACAGTGTAAAATAAAACAGCTTTGCAACCAATCCCCTCGCACTGACTTCTCTCACAGCATCCCGCGGTCACACAGGAAGAGCTAAAGGAGACCCTGGAAGTAATGCTGCAAATGGTGGTCACATGATATCTCACTTAATGACCACAGTGACTCATGTAATGGCTGGACAGGAAGTGATTCCATAAGCCCGATGTGATCATATGATTTTCTGCTTAGTGACGATAGTGCTTTGCAATGGAGCTGCCGGTTCCAATTGTGGCCATTAAGGGAGGCTACCTGTGCCATAACTCTTTTTGGAAAGCCAGATCCACCCAAAACCTTGCATGCAGTACTCATGGTTAACGTCAATGCACTACAGGTAGTCCTTGACTTACATCAGTTCATTTAGTGACCATTCACAGCATTGCAAAAAGTGACTTATGACCGTTTTTCACATTTGCAGCATCCCCATGGTCACATGATCAAAATTCAGATGCTTGGCAACTGGTTCATATTTACGACAGTTGCAACATCCTGGAGTCATGTGATCAGTTTTTGCAACATGACAATCTGGGGAAGCCAGATTCACTTAACAATTGTCTTACCAATTTAATGACTGCACTGATTCACTTAACAACTGTGGCAGGAAAGGTTGTAAAATGGGACAAAACTCATTTAACAAATATTTCACTTAGCAACATAAGTTTTGGGCTCAATTGTGATTATAAATGTTACAAATTATATGATTAGTAACATCTCATTTGGAGTGGCTATTTATCCCCGACAAAGCTGGCAGAGTATTAAACCCAATGCAGGAAATTCTGCTGCTGATTTTAAATCAGTATCAGTTTAGTAGCAGGATACTGGCAGATGCTGAAGAAGTCCAGATGGATGGAGGAAGGAGAGGACGATCTAAGCCAGGTGTGTCCAACCTTGGCAACTTTAAGATATGGGGACTTCAACCTCCAGAATTCCCCAGCCAGCATATATTCAGTTCAATTCAATCTTTATAGATTGGCCCTTGGACTGTATCAAAGTGCAGAATTCCAGAAATGAATTATTACTAAAATTTGATGAAAGCATTTTTATCAAATTTTGATCTGATAATTGATTTGAACTGGATAAAATGCAATTTTAAATGAAATTGGAATAAAATATGATTTAAAATGAAATTGGAATAAAATACAGCATATAAAGATTCCAGAGTTGGGCACCCCTATCTAATCAGTTCTAAACAAGTTACTGTGATTATTACTGTGATTATTACTTCTCATCGATACAAAGCAGTTATCTCTCTGGAAATTTAGACTGCGCAACTCATTCAGACTAACCCTGGCAGATAAGAGATTCCCAGATCCAGGCACGCTGTAGCATAAATTTAATTCATATTTGTAGCACAATACAAACTGAACATTTTTAAAGCCAAGACTTTTTTTTAAGTGAGGGCAGCATTTTACACTTGATGGAAATAAGCATAAGATTGCTGGTCTGCCTCCCACAACCCTGGCAATAAACTATGGCACAGTTGCTGGGCAACAGCAAGAATTATGAGAAAGCAAAAAGGAAATTGAGAATGTTAATTTGTAGATGTTCTCAGTATAGAGTACATGAATATACACACTATTTCAGAATGTTTTTTGCGTGATAACAAACAGTTGGCTTGGTGATACAACTTAACCTTGCAGATTTTAATTAAATGCAAATATACCCATTATCTTCCCAAACCTCTGCAAATCAAGTTCTGGGATAGGTTGGGTCAGGCAATGCATAAAATCTCTTTTAAATACATAGTTTAAAATTCTTGCAACTCTCTTTGAAATGTCTTGTCCAATATGAAGTGACTTATTCTAGTACCGTTTCATATTCACTCATCATTTCCAAAGTTTAATCTCTCCTGAACCTTTAATATTTGGTCATGGCTTAGGAGTTTTGGAGAAACATATACAGTAAACCACATTCCAGAGTCTGTATACTCGGGATTCCATACTATGTGTTGCAACCATCTGATAGCAATAGCACATAGACTTGTATACCACTTCACAGTGCTTTACAGCCCTCTCTAAGCGGTTTACAGAGTCAGCATATTGACCTGTGTTTCTCAACCTCAACGGCTTTAAGATCCCAGAAGCTGAAGTCCACACACCTTAAAAGTTGCTGAGGTTGAAAAATACAAGAAAGAAAACAAGTAAAAGTAAAATCTGAATCCTTCCAATGTGCATTGATATGGAATTGTTGAGATGGTTGAGATTGAGGTACCCAATATATTTGATTGTGTTACATTTTATTTTTGAAAATAACTCTTCATTTTCTCTCTCCTTAACTTTCTAGTAATTTGATTACCTAGCCTGGATAATGATTTTATTTAGCATGTGCAAGCCATTTTGGAATTTGGCGTGTGACTGTGTTCACAGGTTAACTGTCATTAATCATATGAGTAGTTTCAATGTTAAAAAAAAATCTGAAATACATTGCAAAAGGACTGTTCAGTATTCCTATTTATACAGCATTAAAGGTGCAAGTTTTGTTGGCTACAATGATCTAGGAAAATAAACCAGTCCGTTTATAATTTTTCTTATTTATTTGCAGTCTCTTGTGTACACTCACAGGGACTTGTAATGTAATATGTAATATGTAATTCTGCTTTTGCATACTACCATTTTCAGCAATCTTTAGGTCTCCTGCTTCCTGGTGCGATTCCACTCATTTTCTTATGCTGCCCCTTACTGGATTGAATTGCCCCCAATAATTCCCTTTTCTATCAAACTTTGCATCCATTCAAGGAATCTTTTGGAACAACTTCCTCTTCACACTGAAGTATATAAAACTGAATCTTATCCCGTTTACGCCACATTTATTTCAGCTTCAATCTGCCTATCATGCAATCGGGATTTCCTGTATCAGATCTGCAGGGCTTTTCCATATTTTACTTTCAGGTATCCTGCATATCAAATGAATATATATAATATCAGCATGAATGAAGATACTGTGATGTCTTTCAGAACAAACAAATACAATCTGCTTTTTCAAATCAATATCTTATAAAATCACAGCTAAATTGTAAGAACTTATTATACGAAGACTGTTTACCTGCTTGAGAATACTGCTGTAGCAAGAAAGCATAAAAAATACATTTCCAAATATTGTATGTATGAAGCCGAACGATACTTTACATTAGGACTAATGTCAAGATTTCCATGGTCTTATTGGGAGCTATATTCTTATAATTTTCAAACTTAAGAAATGCAGCTTATAGAATCATCTATAATTCCAAAAAAAAGCAAGACGTTGTCTGGAAAATGCAATACTGACATGCTTGATGTTTCATTTTTTGCAATTCAACTAAACTCCAGCTAGGTTGTGCATCTGAGCAACTCTGCAGCACAACATATTGAATTGTTGCCCTCTATTCTCACATCATAGTCAATTCTTCAAAATACAGGTGCCTACATACCGGAGTAGTCAGTTCAGGAGTAGAGATTGGAGTACATGCACTGTTGAGTTTCACCCCACTTCCAAGATCAAAGTCACAAATTTTTACAGGTGATACCTAAAATGGAGGAAGAAGGAAAAACACATATACAGTAAGTCTGAGGAAATAAAGTAAGCACAATGAAATGTAAACAGGTAGAATTACAAAACATAGGCGCACCTTATTGGGAGATTCACAGAGTATATTCTCAGGTTTTAGATCTCGATGTGCAATACCTAAGAAGCAACACAGAAAGACAATGAGTCATGTCCAAAACAACATTGCCAAAAATAGAGAAAATATTTGCTTTTGGGTGTCTGCGGTAACTACTAATTCCATTGCACTTAAATCATATCTTAAAGTTACATTCAAACTTTGTGAAATATTCCTGGATATTTTCCAAATGATTGTACAGGAGAAATAATATGCATTAAATAATGGCATTAAAAATGAAATTAAAAAATAATTCAGAGGGAGCCTTTAGCTCTTCACATGAACCTTGAAGTCCCACAAATTACATATTACAATCCAGGCATTTCAGAAACATTTCTAACACTCAAAAGAAAAGTACCTGCTAATGGACTATTTTTTTTAGCTGTTTGTAAGAGATGTGTGTATACTTGTAATACTGGTACATTTTTTAAAGAACAAAAATAAAATGTTCCCTTTATAAGCTCTTCATGTTGTCAAGGTCTCCGGAGAAGGGCGGCATATAAATGTGAATTAAAAAAAAAACACAGATACCAGCAGTGACTGGCTCCTTCAAAAGTTAACCCAGAGTTCTAAGGAGTCCTGAGGGGTGATAGCATAACTTATAGTCAGTGCTTGGCTTGCTATTTCTACCCACACATTAAGTATTCACAACTGTGAGAAGAAAACCTATGAATCTAAGTTTCCAAGGGAACTGAAAATGTGTAAGGATGTGTAGGTCTTCAAAAGGACAGTTTTCTTTTTTTAGAATTTTGACCAAAGCATTTGTTCAGCTGGAAAACAAAAGGGCGCCCAACTTCTAACTAGAAGATAATGGGGTGATTGCATTGTGTTGCCCAACTGCTGGCTGGGGATGAACTACATAGGCCACTGGTATTTACTTTTGGTACTGGTAAGAAAAAACTGTGATAATGAAGGGCAGGCTGGCTTTAAAATACCTTGTAATTACATTGTCATTTCAGTGTTCCCGTAACTGCATGCAGATATTACAGATGTGTGAGAAGGAGAAACTTTTTACTCACTTCAAATTTAATTATACAGGGGTTGTTGTTTTTTACTAGCCACAGATTACATAGAAAGAATCTGAGGGTTTAAAAATAAATGTTTTACTTAAATATTTTTAAAAATTTTGAATTTATCATTTGTACCATTAAGTGTCACTGTTAAGGTAAAGAGGTGAGCAAAACTTACATGACTTTGATCCGTGTCATTAGAAATGACCATTTATACAATTAAAGACTCCCCAGCAGATGGCTGTCTAGTTTGCATTTAAATACATCTAGCAGAGAAGAACTACTACCTCCCTACATAACTGGATCAATTTTCAAATCGCTCATATTCTTATGAAGTTTGTTTCTAATATTCAGCTGCATTTCTGCCTTCCTAAACCTTAAATCCATTGTCCCATATCCCAGAGCAGGTCTTGACTTTCTATGTGACAGTCTTAGCTATTTGAAAAACTCTTACCAGAATCTTTTCTTCGCAATTCTCATTTCATTCTGTCTTTCTTCATCATAAGTAATTTCTAATTCCCCAATCATCCTTACTGCTATTACTTATGCTCGTAATATTGATTTTAAATTTCTAATATTAATGAATAATACTGTGCCACTCTCAAGACTGTAATGGATTGGAAACTGGAAACTTAGAAATCTTTATAACCTTATGGTAACCAGGTTGGGTTGCATACATAATTCTGTTTTTTTTTAATTAAAAAAAAATCATAATTCAGATCTGTTGCCCAGCCTCCTCCACATAGTGCCACATATCTGCTTACAAGGCATGTGGGCCATCTTTAAGCGCATAGTTAATATGAGCATTATTTGTCTTCTACAAATCCCCTGTAAGTGTCATTTATATTGAATCATCGTGCCTGCGCAATAGCTCAATAGGGATTATGTTCATTCACTGTACCTCAAAGCCAACAACCACAGTGTCAAAACCTTTGTGCTATTCATGTTAGAAAAAGGCATCCAAAATGCTTAAACGCAGAAGTAAACTTAATTTCATGCTGGTCATGTTTAAGTATACAAGCAAACCTTTCCTAGCCTGAAAGCTGATGGCTTGGAAATAGAGATGTGTATGTTTTTACCTTTTGTGTGCAAGAAATCCAATGCACAGGCAATGTCTCTCACCACCTGGCTGGCCTCCCTCTCATTAAAGTGCTTTTGCTTCTGTATATGAGTCAGGATAGAGCCTATAGAGGAAAGAGAGCAGGTAGATGCTTTTTTTTTAAAGACAGTGATACATTTAGGCAAAATATCTGAAGACACCAAACTCTATAATAAGTATAGACATATTTGTGACAACCAAATTGCGCAGATTCCTATCTCAACAAAAATAGCAGGAAAGACAATTTACAAAAGAGAAATTGATTTTACAGCCCCCACATCACAGCTCAACAGGTTAGAGACCATGCAGACTGGTCTGTTTTCTTCAGAAACAAGTGCGATATTTACTCCAAAGTTATTAATACAAGATTACTATTATAATCAGGAATGAAAGGCCAAAAGTTTAATCAAGACTGTTCACATTTTCTGAACCTCCGTCCCCGCATCAAAGACAAGTTTTGAATAATATGTAGTTGTACAAATTTTTACTGTGAAATTGTATATGATTTTTTGTCACTGCAAAGGGAGACACGTAGTCTGTTTCCTAACTTCATATTTTTTATATCTGTGACCAATTCTCAAAACTAAAAAACACAAGTCTTCTGCACTTTAATATAATGACTTCAATTCGTTTTTTTAAGAACCATCCCAACATTATCTGGATAATATGTATTTCAGCTTCATACATGAGTACAATAATAATCTTTAAAATAGGCTAAAATCCAAGTGTTATATAATGTAAGATAAAACTATATATTTCTGTTAAAAGTTTGAATAATTAAACTAAGGCAGGGTCAATGTTATCACAAAATTGGGAGGGGGGCAGAGACAAAGGAAGGGGAACACATACTTACCTCCTCGCAGTTTTTCAAACACAAGGTAGTACCTTACACTATCTTCAAAAAACTCTATTAATTCCAAAATGTTCCTTAAAAACAATACACAGGTGATCGTGATAAGTCTTATTTTATTACCACATCAAAAGGCACAAGTATCCCCATAAGTGTTATTTGAAATATTCTGACGTTTTCAGATAAACAATAAAATAATCACATTGGTCTAATCCTAAAATCATCAGTATGAATGTTTCTAAAATTAATTGGTATCTTTAATAAATATGAAAAATAATTCACTTGTCTTGTGCTATCTCTCGTTCCCAGGCATGCATTATTAAATAAATAAGTAGGAGCCAAAAGGACCTGAACAATTTTGGTTGAAGCAGTTCGGTTGTGCTTTATAATTTAACGAGGGATGTTATTTGAGCTCTGCTTTCTACACATATACCAAGAATAAACAACTGCTGCAAATCTTATTTTGTGGAATTTTTAACATAAGGGGTTTTATAATTTAATACTTACTTATTGCCCTGACACTGATACAATGTTTCCACCTCTCGAAATACCCGACTCCGACTATGGCCAGCGTTTTTTTCAATTATCTGTTGCCAAAAATAGAAAGTTTTTTAAAATGAAAAACTTCTTGCAGAATGATTGTTGCATTATATCCAATTCTGTCCGCCTGACAAGACTGGGTTTTATTGACACATCAAAATCACTTCTTGCACCATGTTACAGATCCACTCAACCCTACGCCCTCCAAATGAGCTTTCAGAAGCCTCATGAAGCACTGGGAAGAAAAGTGAGAGAAATTCCTGTTGCAGGAGTAGAAAACTTGGCATGATGCCAAATGTTGTCACTGACACAGTCTTTTAATTTTAATATGTTGAAGGGGAAAAACCGATTAGGGCTAGTTATCGGGTGGGGAACTATGGCCCTTTTATGACTTGTGGACTTCAAATCCCAGAATTCCTGAAGCAGTTGAAATCCATAAGTCATAAAGGAGCCATAGTTCCCGAACTCTGAACTAGTTATTAATATAGTTGATAACTGGGTTCTTGTTGGTTCTCGCAGAGGAAATCACATTTTTAAGCAACAACACTCTTAATCAAAATGAAAATTGTTATGCTTTCCTCACCTTAACTGCATATTCTTTTCCAGTCTGCAAGCTAACTGCTCCTTGAACCTTGGCACAGGATCCTTCACCAAGCATCTCTGCAGTGAGCTTGTACAAATCTGCCCAATAATATAAATAATAAATAAGTAATAAATAATAATATAACAACTTTCTCCAATAACACCAGTGGAACTACAAAAAATTGTGCTGCTCAGAACAACATACATTTTAAGAAGATACTTGGTTGATACCTAGGATGCTGGCACCAACCTGTCTCAACCATCAGCACCAGTCAATGATATTTGTGACATACTTTTAAATGTTCAGTTGACTGAGTTTCATGTTTAATGAGTAAGAGAGATATAATAATAGTAGTAGTAATAGCAGTAGCAGTGGTGGTGGTAGTTATGTATCGGTAATATAATAATAACAATAATAATAATTTTCAAAAAAACATCCAGATTTGCCTATCCCAGGTCCTTGGTAATAGGTAGACAAAAATGCCAAACCCAATCTGGTTCCAAACCCAAACTTCTGGCTGACTGTGCAACAACAACAACAACAGCAGCAATCCTATATGCAGAAGGAATTAACAGTGGACAATTCAGTAAACTTAATGCCAATAACACATTTGCTATTAAACAAGAAAAAGTTCATCAAGAAATTAAAGACAACAACAAGGGAGAAAAGTTTATCCAACCTTCAAACCTTCCAGGGAAGTGATCTGTAGCTCTTGTTCTCTTTTTCTTTTTCCTTTTGCCATTGTCTGATATGGGAAGAGGCTGGCTGTTGATTATCTCTACGCAACAACAAAAAAAGTACAGCAGCTCACTCTTTTGTTTACAGCAAATATGTGAGAGAGTAGTATGACTTCATACTCTTAAATCTCTAATGTTCTCTTTTTTAATCTCCCAATGTATGCCACTAACAAAAAGGTAATATTTTTGGTTATATCAAAGGAATACTATTTACAAGGTATAGGGGCACAGGGAAAAAAAGTAACAATAAAGAAACAATGTACAAAATGTTTGTATAAATGTTCCCACACAGCACATCTTAAGCCCATTTGGAATAGTTTTTTACCATTATTTTTCCCGATTTCAATGGTTACAGCCACGAATAGGACCTTCTTGTTCAGTTACCATAAAATAATGCTTGGTTGGGGGAGCGGAAGCAAGGGAAGGGATGGCTTTGTACCAGGTTGTATCAACTCCGGGTAATGGAGCTAAAGAGACTGTGCAAATTACAGTGTGAAAAATCAGCAGGACACAAAAATAGATATCTGGGATGCAAAAATCCATTCAGCAGAAATATTACTCTACATAGTAAATAAAATTTTCATAAAAGCCCAGGATAAATGACTGGGAATTTATTTATTTATTTTTGGTCACTTGATTCTGAATTTTTTAAGTTCATGGTATAATGTGAGGCTTTCTCCTCATGGAGAAATGTAATTTTTGCTGCATGTCCATTTGAATGGATTTTTTATTTTATTTTGAAAGTTGTTTCCATTTTAAAAATTCTGAATTCAATTTGAATGAAATGCTGCAGTAATATTTGGGTATCATAAAACGATAGCTTCTCAAAATGTTCTGGTCATAATTTATTATTTCTTTATTTGGCTTGCTTACACTTTACAAACATTGTAGTTTATTTAAATTTACTATACCTTTTGTATTTTGGTCTTCAATTTATCTGCATATAGATTTTTTTTCACTGCATTTATGAAGTTTTACTTTGACTTTGTGGTATCATTACTTTTTTTTAATCTTTTGTGTTTGTTCTTTGAATCATAAATATTTGTAACTCTCATCTGAAAATGTTTTGTTCAATTAACTTTACTTCAACTGCTTCCTTCATTTAATTAAATTTACCAACAATGTAAGAAAGGAGCACTAGTAATAAAGATGGCACATTTAATCTAAATTCTTATGTGTTACCCTGATGAAGGAAGGATGGATAGGGATATGATGATGAGCAGAAAGGATTAAGTTGTTCTATTCCATTTTCAAGGTATCTCAGTGGTTTTTGTTGTGATTTGATTAGTTCCTGATTATGGATGATGAATTCTATGATGAATGATTCTTGAATTGAAACTTGGGTTTTTATTCAAGTGCTTCCAGATATTTGCACATTATCCGTATATGGTACATGCTATGACATTATGCTTTCTGAAACTGATGAAGGGTAAAATTTAGCCTACTTTAAAAAGCTTAATATTTCTGAGGTCTACAACGCAGATAAAAAAACTGAGAGTGGTGCAAGACTTCTACCATCCTGTTTTTTAGTTTTAGTATGTGTATCCTGTATAAATTAAATCTTACACTTTAGAATTTCTTCAAGTTGATTACCCTTATGGCTTTTTATGTTTTATAAAAATATCTGAAGTTGAGAGCACTTCATTATTTCTGTTTAATTTTTCAAATTTGATCTGAAAAGAATTTGAGATTCTCTTATGGTATCAAGATAATTAGGTTTTACTGAAAGAAAAAATGAAGCTGGAACAGTCAGATTTCAGTCTCTGCATGATAATTCTTTGCTTTGCCAAGATATTTTTGAAGCAAAGCAGCAATCAGTTCTGCAGTAGTTTACAATGATAACTCAATATGCTTTTTGATTTATGATTGAAACTATACTTAATATCATTACTGATGCTCATAAGAATATCATAAAGGTCTTAAAAATTATTTTTCTTTCATATAAGCACAAAAAGCTTCCACAGACTGATCTAAGATAATTTTCCAGCATTTCTACAAGTATTGACAAACTCTTCATGTCTTTGTAGACAAACTGGAGGAATTAAGTATCACTTCTTTATTTTTTTATGAAATGCAGGATAAAATACATGTGAACAAATTCATCAAAAACTAAAAGACAATGAGTTATCTCAACATGCTGTATGAAGAATTATTATTTGGTTGATTTGGGCATATTATGTTCTGTCAATCTAGAAAATGAGCTTATTTAGTAAACCAAATTAAAACAAACCAATATTTAATACAAAGTGCAAAGCCAGTTTCTAGTATTCACATGCAATAATATTTTCATTTTAACCTTTCTATAGCACTAAATAACCTTCAAAATAAATCCAGATGAGATTTTTTACAATTCCTGAATATTTTTATTTTTATTTCTAAAAGATAAATGTTGTATTTGTTGAATGACTACTAAACTTATAATGTTTAGTGAACTGCAAAAGTGTACTAGCATGTTGAGATTTGCATAAAAGAAAGAAGATTTTTAGCAAACATATTGTTAAAAACGTATTTATTAAGTGAATTAAAAAGTGTAATAACTTCCCATACCAAGTTCATAGTTTGTCCACTCAGGAAATTACTGTTTCATTAAGTTTTGACCAATCTTGGTCCAAGAAATATATTTCTTGTCTATACTATCTGTACTGGGTTAGCCAGTGTACAGGCTATTTCAATCAGTTTTTCCCATCTGACACATCAAAGGTTAAACAGCTTTCTTTCACACCAGAAAAAAAGCTTGGACTCATTGCTATGTCCAAGTTGTGCTCAGACAGCCATAAAACAAGTGTTACTTTTGCTATTTATTCTGCCTGTGGTTTTAATCAGAAATGCAAGACATATCCTTGTATAACCTGTACTTTCCTAAGATATTTTCTGCTAGAATGACCCAGAATGACCTGGCCATTTTTAAAAAATGTGTAAGATGGCAATCAATTGTTTTACCACAATGTAATTATTGTAGCCCCTTCCCTTCTAACTTATCCTGGAGTAGGTTTGCTTTAAAATTGTATTAAATGAGCCTAGGAGCAATCTGTATTCATCTTCACAAATTATCTAAGGAAACTCAAGGGCATTAGTACAACCTCATCTGGACTGCGGTGGGGCTAACTCTTAGAAACTGTATGGACAACTGTCTACAACTTTGACCTGTGCCCAGCAGCAACCAACAATGTTTCCAACATTGCACCGGCAATGAATACATTCACTCCTCTTGTCCATTGTTGTCTCCTTCTTCTTATGCCCCTCAATCTTACCAAGCATAGTTGTTATTGCTACGCTATCATTTGCTGCATTAGATGCTCCAATGATTTAGCTAATGCTTACTAAAAAAGATAGGAACATACAAAATGAAGACTTGATTTAGCAGACCTTGACCTCTAGTTTGTAGCAGAGAACCATTTGGTTCTCTCTGCTGCCATCTAATGGTTATCTGGACTTTTCTGCAGTACAGGTAGTGCTCAACTTAAAAAAACAGTTCATTCAGACCATTCAAAATTACAATGAAAAAAGTGACTTATGACCATTTTTTACACTGAACCACCATTGCAGCATCCCCATGGGTCACATGATCCGCTTGGCAACGGACTTATATTTATGACTGTTACAGGGTCCTGGGATCACATGATCAGCTTTTGCGACCTTCAGACAAGTGATGTCAATGGGGAAGCCAAATTCACTTAACAACTCCATTATTAACTTAACAACTGTAGTGACTCATTTAACAATTGTGGCAAGAAAGGTCACAAAATGGGGCTAAATTCACTTAACGAATGTCTCCCTTAGCAACAGAAATTTTGGGACTCAATTCTGGTCATAAGACAAGGACTACCTATACATTTTGTGCAACCGGTATTCTTGAAAATATTGGGCAAGGTGTGGGTGGCAAAGAGAAGCCTTGCTTCCCCTATCTTCACTATATTTGTATCTCTGGGATATATCGGGATGTGCAGAGGCCAAAAACAGGGCGCACAGAGGCCGAAAATGAGGTATGCAGAGGTGGTGATAGGTGATCCCTGCAGACTGGAACAGCTGATCGTCGGTATTCTGGGAGGCAGATCCAACCTACAATCAGCTGCTCATGCTAAATCAGGCTGTGATGAAGCTGTTTGCTATTTGTTGCAAGGAGACAAATTGCTGGGAGGCAGAGGCAGATTTTTTTTTCTTGTTTTCCGCCCCAAAAGCTAGGTGCATCTTATAGGTCAGTGTCTTATACTCTGAAAAATACGGTAAATTTCCCCAGTTTCCAGCATTTACCAACACTGATACAGCAAGCTACTGCATATAAACAGGAAGCAAACCCCACACTTACTTGCACTGGTGATGTTACCTAATTGGGTAATGAACATCTGCAACAACCAAGCACAGACAGCACCAAGAATTCTGCACTAAAGTCAACATATTGAACACTTTAAGGGCAAGACCCTTGCAAGAAATAAATTTCAGCTCAGTGATTTAATATTCAAAGCAGATACCTGATTTATGCTGGATGGGTTTCACTGAATAGAAGGCTGGTGGAGCCTGGCAACATGCCTCATTCATAAATGAACTTGATGGATTACTTTGTGACTGAAAGTAAACAAAAATGGTCTCTGTTTAGTTCTCCCAGTTAGTTCTTTCTGTGCTCATTCTGGTCTGTAAGAGGAGATATAACAGAGGGCAAATCTGTTCTTTATTAATCTATACAAAACACTATGACCTGTTTATTATTGCAGAATTACTATATACAGTATGCACATATAAAGTAAACCCACAACAAAGTTTCTGCCCCCTCCCTGTTCATTTCTTCTCTATCTCATGTTATATATTCATCAGGGGTAAATATCTCCCTAATGTTGTTAGACATATTCAGTGACAACACAATTTGTATTAGTCATGCCATGCTTCTATGGAGATGGCAACAACAATTTGAAACTATAATAGCCATACTTTTAGAGTTCACAAATTCCAGAAGACAGTTAAAACAGATGAAGTGGACAGGATTATGCGGCGGCTGAGTTCCACCACATGTTTATTGGACCCGTGCCCTTCCTGGTTGGTTTATGCCACCAGGGAGGTCACGTGCGGCTTGCTCCGGGCAGTGGTCAACGCTTCGTTAAGGGAGGGGCTGTTCCCTGCCGCTTTGAAAGAAGCGGTGGTGAGGCCCCTTCTGAAGAAGCCTGCCCTTGACCCAGCCGCGTTGAACAACTTTCATCCGGTCTCCAACCTTCGCTTTTTAGCGAAGGTTGTTGAGAGTGTGGTGGCCCAGCAATTGCCACTTTTCCTGGAGGAAGCGGACTACCTGGATCCGTACCAATCGGGCTTCTGGCCCAGGTACAGCACAGAGACAGCATTGGTTGCGCTGATTGATGATCTCTCTAGGGCTCGGGACAGGGGTTCTTCCTCTGTCCTGGTCCTGTTAGATCTCTCAGCAACTTTCGATACCATCGACCATGGTATCCTGTTGCGACGTCTCGGGGGGTTGGGAGTGGGAGACACTGTTTTACGGTGGTTCTCCTCCTACCTCTCGGGACGTTCGCAAACAGTGTTGGCAGGGGGGCAGAGGTCGACTCCAAGGTATCTCACTTGTGGGGTGCCTCAGGGGTCAGTCCTCTCGCCCCTCCTGTTCAACATTTATATGAAGACGCTGGGTGAGATCATCCGTGGCTTTGGGGTGAGTTATCATCAGTATGCTGATGATACACAGTTATATATCTCCACCCCAGGCCACATCAGTGATGCTCTCTCCGTGATGTCCCGTTGTCTGGAAGCGGTGCGGATCTGGATGGACAGGAACATGCTTCGACTCAATCCAGCCAAGACAGAGTGGCTGTACATACCGACATCTCGGTCCAGTTTGGATATTCCATCTTTGGTCATGGGGGAGGAGGTGTTGCCCCCCGTGGACAGGGCACGGAATCTGGGGGTCCTCCTGGACTCACGGCTCAAATTGGAGCAGGTGGGGGCCATGGCCAGGGGGGCCTTTGCCCAGATCCGGCTGGTTCGCCAGTTACGCCCATTCCTGGACCAAGATGCCCTGCGCACAGTCACTCAGGCGCTCGTTATTTCCCGACTCGACTACTGTAACGCTCTCTACCTAGGACTGCCCTTGCGTACCACTCGGAGGCTTCAACTGGTGTGGAATGCAGTCGCACGGGTAGTGATGGGAGCCTCCCGATACTCCCATATTACACCCCTCCTGCGCGACCTGCATTGGCTCCCAGTTGCCCTCCGGGTGAGATTCAAGGTTTTGGTATTAACATTCAAAGTCCAGAATGGCATGGGTCCAGGTTATTTACAAGAACGACTCCTCCCAACGTCAAATACCGACCGCCCTGTACGGGCGCACAGACGGGGCCTCCTCGGGGTGCCGTCCGCGACTCAATGTTGCTTGGCGGCGACCCAGGGGAGGGCCTACTCTGTGGCGGCTCCCACTTTGTGGAAACTTCTTCCGCTGGAGCTCCGGTTGGCCCCCTATCTTCGCACCTTCTGCCACGATTTGAAGACTTGGCTCTTTTTACAATCCGGGCTGTGCTGATTCTCTGGGGGTTGATTTTATTTAATTATGGGGTTTTAACTTTAATTCGGCTTTAGTTAATGTTTTTAACTAATTTATTTATTGTTGTATTTTCTTTTAGCTGTGAGCCGCCCCGAGTCCTTTTTGGAGAGGGGGCGGCATATAAGTCGAATAAATAAATAAATAAATAAATAAATAAATAAATAAATAAATACATACATACATACATACATACATACATACATTTTCAATTAACTTCTACATCACATTACTTGATCTTTCAATTGCTCAATAGCTATCAAACATACTCTCCATTTATATCAAACATGCATTGTCAAAATATATATTATACATTACTGGGATAACATAACCTATACATTCCTATACTATAAACACAAAGACTTCAACTTCTGAGCATGATTCAAGGTGCTAGTCCATCACATATAAAGCCCAACATGGCCACCTCAGGTTCTACCTGTTGAGGTATTAAGATTTAAGAGCTGACCAGCAGCAACAGTAATAGCTGCCCAATGCTGTAAGTCTGATGCAATGTTAGGCTGATGAAATGAAGGTGATTCAGCATAGCATGGGGGTTTTGGGGACGGGTTCTATCCCTTTAAAAAGTGTTTACATAAGGCAGCCGTGAGAGGGTGTGTTTTTCTCTCCTTGTGTCCTGTATTCATTGCAGAGTTCTCAGTGTGTTAAGAAGAATTAAGAAGTAGTTTTGCTTACTTGTTAAGATATTTTCCTACCACATATATTTCTGTAAATAACTGTTGTATATAAACCACTGTAAAATGGCTAAGTCTCTGTGTGCTGTGTTTTGCTCCTGGGTTGTCTCATAATGGTAGTCACGCTGCGAACACTTCGACATAGTATGGGACACATGATATATATGTTCCATAGTATCTTCCCAGTCAGTTTGATCTAGCAGGTTTGGCATGCTCTGGGTTCCACCAAATAAACAATGATTATTTTACAATTTTGTAAACAACAAACTAAAAGACTCAAGATCCATCCCATCCCTGAAAGGACCTAATGGTACAGACTGCAACGACAACACCATTAAAGCCAACCTCTTTAACACATTCTTTGGCTCAGTATTTGTAAACAGCAATGCCTCATGCCCAGTATTTCCTAGTCGAACCACAGACAACTACAATGATATAGTACATATCGATGTTACAGAAGACAATGTTGAAAAAGCACTACGCAATCTAAAACCATCTCTATCTACTGGACCGGATGGAATACGTGCCTACTTCTTAAAAAAGCTATCCGCTGACATAGCCGAACCTCTAAGCATAATCTTTGAAAAATCTTTCAGGACCAGCTCCTTGCCAAACCTATGTCACAAGCCACGGTCATCCCCATCTTCAAAAAGGGAGACCCCAGTCTAGTTGAAAATTACAGACCAATCTCTTTATGCTGCGTCACCTGTAAAGTCATGGAATCAATTATTAACCAATCCATTATCCTCCACTTAGAGGCAAACAACCTACTCTTAACAAACAATATGGTTTCAGAAAAAAACTATCCTGTAATCTGCAACTCTTACACTGTAAAAACATATGGACTATACAACTCAATCAGGGCAAAGCAATAGATGCAATCTACATAGACTTCTGTAAAGCCTTTGATTCAGTGGTACACGACAAACTACTACTAAAACTAAAATCTTATGGTATCTCTGGACAACTGCACAACTGGATAGAAGCATTCCTGTCAAACAGACAACAACTGGTCAAAATTGGGAGCGTCTTATCAAATTCTGTACCTGTCAACAATGGTGTCCCCCAAGGGAGTGTTCTAGGACCAAATCTCTTCATATTCTACATAAATGACCTCTGTGATCATATTAAGAGCAACTGTGTTCTCTTCGCTGGTGATGTAAAGCTATTCAACACCACAGACAATACTGCTACCCTTCAAAAAAGACCTCGACTATGTATCAGAATGGTCAAACAAGTGGAAACTTCAAATCTCAACAAATAAATGCTCTGTCTTATGTATTGGCAAAAAAAAATCAGAAAATAAAATACCAACTGAATAGTCAAGACCATGTTGATAATCTAAACTCCATCAAGGACCTTGGAATACTCATCTCTAATGATCTAAGTGCTAGAGCGCACTGCAACTACATAGCCAAAAAGGCATTAAGAGTTGTTAACCTAATCCTACATAGCTTTTTCTCTGGTAATATCACACTACTAAGTAGGGCATACAAAACATTTGCTAGATCAATACCCGAATACAGCTCATCAGTCTGGAACCCACATCACGTATCTGATATTAACACAGTTGAGAAAGTCCAGAAATATTTCACAAGAAGAGTTCTACACTCCTCTACTTTTTCCAGAATACCTTATGCCACCAGAGTTGAAATTCTAGACCTAGAAAACCTAGAACTACGCCGCCTTTGGTCTGATCTAAGTATAGTATATAAAATCATACATTGCAATGTCCTTCCGGTCAATCAATACTTCAGTTTCAACCATAACAATACAAGAACACACAATAGATACAAACTCAAAGTTAACTGCACCCAACTTGATTGCAGGAAATACGACTTCAGCAACAGAGTGGTCAATGTCTGGAATACTCTACCTGATTCTGTGGTTTCTTCCCCAAACCCCCAAAACTTTAACCTCAGACTGTCTACTATTGACCTCACCTCTTTCCTAAGAGGTCTGTAGGGGGCGTGCATAAGTGCACCAATGTGCCTACCATCCCTGTCCTATTGTTTCTTTTATTTTTCTTATGTGTATTCATTTCATGTATTCACAACTATGTTTATCCTTGTAAGCGATTGACACAATAAATAAATAAATAAAATAAAAAATTAATTGTCAGGACTCTGGGTGTGTGACCTCTCTGTAGCGGTACCTGCCATCTGGAATGAGGATCCCCACAAAATTCAAATGTATTCCTATCTACTGCTATTCCAAAGAACTTTAAATATCTGGCTGCTCACCCAGGCTTTTGACGAGGATGATTGATGCCACTTCTTCTTTTTGGTTCCCCTCCAGATATCCTATCTTTGAGTTCATTGTACTATCTTGTACATTTTTCCTTTAAATTTGTTCAACCAAATCAATAGTAGCATTGGTTTCTGTTCCTAAATGTAGCAATTCTAAACCACTTAGGTTCACTGGGAGTTGGGCAGCACATACATTTTACAGTATTATATATTCAAAAATGTGAAATCGGAGTTACCAGTTTTTAGTTAGCCCTGGCACAAATGGCCAGATTCAAATTATCATAATATGGATATATAGGCAGTCCTCGACTTACGACTACAATTGAGCCCAAACTTTCTGTTGTTAAGTAAGACATTTGTTAAGGGAGTTTTGCCCCATTTTATGACCTTTCTTGCCTCAGTTGTTAAATGAATCACTGCAGTTGATAAGCTAGTAGCTCAGTTGTTAAATGAATCTGGCTTCCCCATTGACTTTGCTTGTGAAAAGGTTGCAAAAGGTGATCAGATGATCACATGACCTTGGGACACAGCAACGGTCATAAATATGAACCAGTTGCCAAGCATCTGAATTGTGATCACATGATCTTGGGGATGCTGCAAAGGTCATAACTATGAAAAACAGTCATAAGTCACATTTTTCAGTACTATTATAACTTTGAACGGTGATTAAGCAAACTGTTGTAAGTCGAGGTCTAGTTCTCTGGAAAAGTCTACAATGGTGAGAATGGTAGAAGGAAAGAGAAAAAGATGACCAGCAATAATGGACTAAATTACATCAGCAATGGACACTTTGTTGGAAGATGTAAAGACCAAGTTGGGAAAAGAATGTCATGGAGAAAATCTACCTATGTGATTTATTTATAGTTGGTTGCACAGTCAGCCAAATGTTGATTGAACTTGGCATTTATTTCTACCTATCAAGTCCTTCACAATGACCTAGATAGAAAAACAAATCCAGTATAAACCTCTGCCTGACTGAAATATTATCAAATACATTACAATGTGAAACCATAGCTGCCAGTTTGTTAACTGGTGTTGGCCTTCATACACATCAAATTCTTCCCAAGAACCTAGGATGATGTGCACATCCAAGCAAAGTGACCTTTTGTAGTAGACAGGTGGAAATTTTGTCAATGCACAAATTTTCTAAATGCTGTCCAATATATTTTGGTATGATACCCAGTGTGCTGACAACCACTGGGTCAACCACAGTCAGTTTATGCCACAATCTTTCAATCCTGATTTTTAGATCGTGATACTTTGTGATCTTCAATTCTTAATCTTCTATTCTACTATTCCAGGGTTAATGCCACATCAATTATCCATAGTTTCTTCTTTTTAACCACAGTTAAATCTGATGTGAGCCAAGACTTTATCATTTTTTAATTTGAAAACCCCACAATATTTTGACTATTTTTAACTATATATTCCCACATCCCAAATGTGCTTTTTCAAAAGGCAACTGGACTTTGTCCAGTCTCCTTTGAAGACATTCTACTTCTCATCTAAGAAGTTTATTCAGCTCTGAAGAATGAGAACTGAACAAGAGCTGAAGAAGCTTTTGGATAAGAAGCAAAACGTCTTCAAAGGGAAAAAATAATGCCTCCTCTTAAGATCCAGCTGTCTACAATTACTGTAGGCTCAAACCCCACCAGGCTCAAGCTTGACTCAGCCTTCCATCCTCTCGGGGTAGGTAAATTGAGGACCCAAGATTGTTGGGGGCAATTAGCTGACCTTGTAAAAATGCCGCTTAGCAATAAGCAGGCATATACAATGGAAGGAAGGCTATTGCTGAGCACACTGGGTTGTATCCCAAAAAATTGTAAGCCGCCCTGAGTCTTCGGAGAAGGGCGGCATATAAATGTAATTAAAATAAAATAAATAAATAAATAAGCCCAGTTGCCTCTTGAAAAAGCACCTTTGGGACAACAATGATTTGAATGACTGAGAATCTCCACAGACATATATATTCCCACCAATTTTTCATTAATGGCACATAATTTTAGAGATGTTCCAGAGAATCATATTGGCAACTGAGTTATGACGTCCTTCATAATCAGTTTGTGCAATCTTCTTGCATGAGTGAATATATAATCTATAGCTTGTTTTGCCTCTTTGCACAATATGTACTTTGAATCATTTAATGATTTTTCAATTCTAGCCTTGATTGCATTGGTTTGAATAAGGTAAAGGTTCCCCTCACACATACATGCTAGTCGTTTCTAGCTCTAGGGGGAGGTGCTCATCTCCATTACAAAGCCGAAGAGCCAGCACTGTCTGAAGACATCTCCGTGGTCATATGGCTGGCTTGACTAAACGCTAAAGGCTCACGGAACTGTTACCTTCCCACCAAGGTGTTCCCTATTTTTCTACTTACATTTTTACATGCTTTCGAATTGCTAGGTTGGCAGAAGCTGGGACAAGTAACGGGAGCTGACTCTGTTACATGGTGCTAGGGATTCGAACTGATGAAATGCTGAAGTTTCTGATGTGACAAGCTCAGCGTCTCAGCCACTGAGCCACCGCGTCCCCCTTAGTTTGAATAGTTTCGGTTTTAAGCCCATTGTCATGTTTTATCTTTACCCGTTTTCCACTCAATCATTGGCCATGTTGTTCTATTATAATAATCAAATCTTGTTTTTTATTAAGTTTTATAAAAAAATAATTCCAATATGAAAAAACTATTTATTTGGGCCTGCTTTGTAAGTCCCATTTGTATACATTTTATTGGAAAACTGAATCAAGGATTATAAATTTTCTAAACACTGGAATTCAATGGCATTTTAGAGACTAGGATAGGAAACTCATTTCTGAGAAATAAGTCCCATTTAATTCAAAAGGGTTTGTTTCAAATAAGTATAAGGATTTCTGCTTTAAACTTGTTTTTCAAGCTCACCTGTTAAAACGTCCCAGCCAACTGGTCAGAAAAACAAAACAAATTAAAGATATACAAGCTTTTTCCAATCCAGTATCCTCCAGATTTAGACTACAATTCCAAGTATTTCCATCATACATGTGGTATTACAAGCCCTAGAGATACCTGTACTACTCCAAAGAGCACACAAAATTAACTCCAGAAGCAACTGTTGAACAGAACAAGTTAGGCCTGCGCCATCTACCACCAAGGCATTATCTGTGTTACTCAACCTTAATATTTGTATCATGAGATGGAATTCATTAAATCTGCCTGAGGATTTTTGCAGTTATAAAATGCATTGAAAGAATACGTAAGGTGCAGTGTTATCTAAAAGACAGCATAAGTTTATAAAACTTCAGCTATTTAATCATACTGAATCAGAGGTTTATAGTCTTCATGATGTCCAAACACATCTAATGCCAAAGTATAGTGGTTAGGTATTAGCCAAGCATGACACAGAAATTGTTTCTCTCACTTCACTTTGCAGTGGAAAAATCTCTGCTGGAAGAGGACATTCAGTTCTGGTCACACTTAAAAACCAGACATGAAGCAGCTGGAAAGGATAACAAATAGTCTGATAAATGAGACATACAAAGCTTGACTGAGGGGGCACTGCTCAAAGAAAAACAATAAAGATTTGAAAATAGTTTTCCAAAGCATGGCTAACCTTGAAGGTTATACTTTCACTGGCTAAAGCAACCCCAAATCTAGACAGACTATTAGGAATAATTTAAGAATATTAGCATGCTGAAGTCTGTTTTTACAGCATTTATTGACTGCCTTTTATTCACAATGTATAGAAATAATATTATAAGACAAATCTTTCTCCTCCTTGATGTTTAAATTAAGTGCAACGTTTTGTTGGCCAAACTTAAAGAATATTCACTGTTGTGGTATTCCAGGAATACAAAACAATGCCCTTGGGAGGAAGGGGAATCTCTTCCTAGACATAAAACTTAACAGTCTTCTCCGTGTGTGTGTGTGTGTGTGTGTGTCTTCTTCACTTTCCAAAGAAAGTGAAACAGTTTTGGTTAGGATTTCTATGTGTCATAAACCTTCAATCAAATGTAGTAGTCTCTGGAGAACTCATCTCTAAGAATAAAAAGAATCAACAGCAAAAATTTACCACATTTCCCGCTTCCCAAAGCTTAACTATAACTTTTTAAAAGAAATAATATGGAACAGGAAAACATCAAAATATCCAAGTGAACCTAAATAGTCTAACACAAACAACTGGATGTTCTTTACATTTTACCTTAATGGGACTAGGGAAACTCTTCAGGTCCGAACTATTATTGGGTCTTGTCAAAGTAGACATCTGGAAACAATGAAAATATTAGAATTAGCCCCAACCTTTAGAAAACTCTTAATATAGCTGACATTCTCAGAATGTTATCTCCTTAGGTGGAATCCACAAGATTTGTAAGATACCATTGAGAAAATTGAACATACTTTTATTCCACTACTGGAAGACATAGCCAACTTTTATTCCATTACTGGAAGACATAGCCAACAAATTTACCAGGTGATTTATACCGCGTTATATCAGTTCTTGATATTCATTAACTTAGCATAACAATTTTTGTGATTTTTAGTCTTTTAAAGCAATATATGCGGTTATTTTAATGAATATGCCCTAACCTCCATGAAATTTTTAAATCCCTTGTTCATTCATCTATAGTTTCTTCATCCTTTCTTCTTATCCTTTTAATATTATTTAGATACCATCTTTTAGTAGCTGATAAAAAAAGCCTCCCCAAAACAAGGACCTCTCAATAATGAATACTCTAACATGGTTCCTTTAAAATTAAAAGAAACAAACAATTCATTTTAGTATTGTTTACATAGTAGGCTTATAGCACAAAATGCATGCATATACGCAAATGTGTTTTGCAAGAAGCTAATTTAATACCAAACTGCTTCTCTTACTATTTTTATCATGTTACAGATGCCTGTTAAATCCAATTTAACATATTTTACATTTTCATAGAATAAGCTTCTACAGATATGAAATACTCTTTGAGGAGTTTATTTATTTTAAAATGAACAGTAAAAGGAAAGAACAGAGAGAAATAAAATGAAAAAGATCAAATAATAATTGCCAATAAAAATGGCCATTCACAAAACTGTCATTTGATGTAATATAGATACCTTTGCATTGTGAGCATCTTTTCCACCCCTCTGATCTTTCCTTTTACTATTCAATTTCCCATAACCATCAAAGTAAATATATTGCTCAAAGAGTACTTCATCTTTGTAGAAGAGTATGCTTACTCTATGAAAATGTAAAACACGATAAATTAGATTTAACAGGTATCTGTAACATGGTAAAAATAGTAGAGAAGAAGGTTTCTTATCGCTCTACATGTTAATCGGCTAAAACAGGATTAACTTTCATAATAAATTGAATTTAGCTTCCTTCCATTGAAATATTATTCCAGTGAAATATTTTGCTCAAGGATGGCCCCTTGAGATCTGTAATATAGAATTAAAATGTATTTATTTATGAGACATATGACATAGGTTGCTCACAACAAAATCATTAAAACAACATAAAACATGCTTTGTATCCTTCCTTCCATGGTGCCATGAAAACCCATATTCCATACTCACTGGCTGATCCCCATCCTAGCTAAAAGCTTTGGGGAACACCCAAGTCTTCACAGCCTTCAGGAAGGCTAACAAGATTGGGGATGGAAGGTGCAGATCTCAGTGGAAGCCTATTCCAAAGAGGGACAGAGCCATCTACAGAGAAGGCATGCCTCCAAGGTGCCACCATGTGACAGCATTCAAAGGAAGGGACCTGGAGCATCCACCTATCTAACTTGGTGGGATAGATAGGTTCTCTCAGAGAGGCAGTCCTGCAAAGAAACTGGTCCTTGCCAGGTAGTAGCTTTAATAGTGATAACCAGTATCTTGAAATGCACCCAGAAAGCAACTGGAAACTAGAGGAGGTCATACAGCATCAGCGTAACACAGGTGAACTGTGAGATGCCCAGAATTCCCATCTAAGTATTTATCTATATAAAGCAGGGCTGTCAAACTGACGGATGCATCATGCACTGGCCACGCCCACACCTAGTTTAGCAAAGGGGGGGGGAGTCGTGATTTGTTACTTGACAACGCCATGACAACACAAGTTTGACATCCCTGATCTAAAGTGTCCAGCCAACCACCTAGCAGATTGTGGCTGACCTCAGCTCAGAAATAAATAAGCATGATCAAACCCGGTTAGTTAAACTGATGGGTGACCACCAGAAAATCCACTTGTAGACTAGATTGGGAGATGTTTAAAAAAAATGAGAAAGCAACAACAAACCACTTTCAGATTTTGGCCAAGTGATGTTCACATATGTGGTCATTTCATCACCAGGAGTGAAATTTGAATTGAGAAGACTATCCAAGTACAGATATTTATAGTATAATGTGTTTGGTTTTTGAAGATGCCATGTTTTTTTTGTTTTTATTGCAATAGATTAACACAACCAATCTCCATATACTGCTGTAAAATAATTTGTAAAAAGGCCTTGGCCCAATTACTTGCAAATATATCCCCAGTTCAGACACCATGAGGCAAATTTCTTTCTGTAAAATATCTATCCCAGATTTTTTTAAAAAGTGTCTGAATATTAAAAAAAAACGAATACACGCCCAGGCCCTTTAAATAATGCCCTTACCAACCCCATGGTTAATAGGTAGATTGGGCAATAATATTGCAGCTAGGTTCTCACAACATCTCCTTTCTTTCATCTCTCTCTTGCACACACACAAATCACAATGGCCCCACAAGAACCTGACCTCCTGAGAACACAGGAGTCTGGAGGAAAGCTTGCAAACGAACGCCCCATTTTGCAACACGTGGCACCCCATTTTCTCTTTCCTTCTTCCCCCACCTCACCACAAACTTGCTCAACCAACCCTCTGAATTACTGGAGAAACTATGGCCACTCCCCACTCCAGGAGAAAGCCAAATGCCCCACCCGGTACCCGAACCCCTCCCTTGACATCTCCCAGTCCCAGCCAAGATTTCCCCCACCCGCAGCAGCAGCAGCAGCCCTGGCACCGCTCCTGACTCCGGTAGTTCTACGCCCGCTACTCCCCAAGCGCTCAGCAGCTTCATGCACCTCTGCGGTTGCCAAAGGGCATCTCTTCCTACTCACAGCCGGCTCCAACAGCCACAGGACGACACGCTCTTGACAAAGGAGGAGCTACGAGCAATTGCTCCGGCCCCTTACTACCTTTTCAAGCTAGGAGAAGTGTGCGCATGCTCACACTTGGCCGGGCGTGGGAATCACGCTTTCGTAGTAGCTTTTGGAATCGGTTCCGGGAAGGCAGTGCTGGGTGCTGGGACTGCTCATGCGCGGAGGACACGAAAGTAGGGAGAAATGTTCCCCGCTCTCGGTTTTCTTAATGTGCTCGGGTGGTTTAGAGAGGTGAAGAAACCGGATGCCGTTAAAAAAAAAAGTTTGCGGGTAGGACAGCAGAAGATCTGTAGATTGCTCCCTTTCCTGCTAGCTACTGCTTTAAGAATGGGGAAATGGCACGGGACACTCACACGTTGACGATCTTCTCCAATTTTAGGGTATTATAAGGAGGATCATGTGGCGATAGGAGCGAAAGGATGAGTGTAGCGATCGAATTAGTATTAGTGATCTCCTTTTTTTAAATTCCTAGTCATGCACATCACACCGGTCATCCTTTCTCAGCCCACTGGGGATGAGTTGAAATAGTCTTGTAACTTAAACCAGTATCAAGAGAGTGTAGAGGATACAAAAGGAAAAAATATTCCTTCAGTCTTGTTTTCATGATCTAAGGAAGAAAGTATAGTAGACACCCACAGAAGAGATGGCTCTCAGAACTTAAAGATACTAACAGAAGTGCATGTATGATCTAAGTAGCAAATATTGTCAAAGAAGTTTATAAATAAGAAAACAGAAATAAACTGATATAAGTATTAAAATTGATAAATATCAAAAAGTCAGCAGTTAAAATTAAACGTATTAAAGACAAAATACTACAAAAAGAAAGTTTAGCATATAAAATATGTGTAGTGGTCAAATGGATTACCAAAAGGACATTTCACAGATGTGAGAACCACTACAGAAGCCATTTGTCATGCCAAGTGTATTAGTACTTGTAGAAGAATTTCCTAAGATAACCAGTTTATGAGGTATTGCAGCATGTATGTGTGTGTATTAATAAAATGAAACAAAATGTTAAAAAGTTTTTTCATAGGGGAAGTCCCAAGTGTCCTCAATTTCCAATTTTAAGAAAAACAGCACATAACTCATCCTCGTCTACAAAGAATTCCAGAGAGGACTTGGCAACGAATTAAGCCATTTCAGGCATATATTTCAGGGCTAGCAGAAATAGCCAAATATCAAGAGCACTATAAAAGTGTTGTACCTCTGTAAGCTGGCCTCTGCAAAAAATGTTTTGCACTGCATTTCAATTCATAATCTTGAGAGTAAAATAAACAACAAAACAAAATTCTGCATAAATTGGAGCCCAATCTATAAGAAATCATTTTCAGGGGGAAAAAAGTACAAAAATAGCATTGCTATCAGATATCAGTACTATGTTTTCATTATAGTCGTGTTGTGGGTAGGAATATTTATATGCTTCTTGCTGGATTCTCCCTCCATCTCTCCCTCTTTCCCCTCCACCCCTCTGCATGTGAGACATGGATTGTTTGAACTGTTTCTTTCAGACCTCTAATTACTGTTGTGATTATTCAGAGTGGTTTGTGCGAATAGGCCATTGTATAGTACATCTCAGCAATATACTAATTCTAGATAGTGGTAAACATTTAATCAAAATTTGCATTGCATATATATTAAATACTTGCATTCAAATGCTTCTTTGAATGTATAATAAATTGGTTTATTTTATATGAATTTCTGGGAAATTTATTTATTTTATTTATTTACTTATTTGACTTGTCAATCGCTTACAAGATAATAGGTATAAGTATAAACATAGTTATACATGGATACATACAAGAAAAATAAAAAACAAAAAGGGACAGGGACGGTAGGCACATTGGTGCGCTTATGCACGCTCCCTACAGACCTCTTAGGAAAGGGGTGAGGTCAATAGTGGGCCTTGGTGGCTCAGCCTGTTAATTGCCTGCACTTAAGTTCCAGCTGCCTACAAGTGCTATAGGCTCGAATCCCACCAGGCTCAAGGTTGACTCAGCCTTCCATCCTCTCGGGGTAGGTAAATTGAGGACCCAAGATTGTTGGGGGCAATTAGCTGACCTTGTAAAAATGCCACTTAGTAATCAGCAGGCATATACAATGGAAGGAAGGCTATTGCTGAGCACACTGGGTTGTGTCCCAGGAATTGTGGGCCGCCCTGAGTCTCCGGAGAAGGGTGGCATATAAATGTAATTAAAAAAAATAGTAGACAGCTAAAGGTTAAAGTGTTTTGGGGTTTGGGGAAGAAACCACAGAGTCAGGTAGAGTATTCCAGACATTGACCACTCTGTTGCTGAAGTCGTATTTCCTGCAATCAAGTTTGGTGCGGTCAACCTTGAGTTTGTATCTATTGTATTTTTTTAGTTCTTTCAGAAATAAAATAAAATGTAAAATAAAATGCATTTCTTTCAGAAGTGGTATTGTGTCAAGTGAGATTTATACCCTAGACATTTATTTATGCTTGCAGGCTTCACTATTAAAATATAGTTAATAGTTAATAATAGTTAATAGTTAATAAAATATAGTTATAGTTAATTCACTATTAAAATATAGGTTGCCTGAGGATGTTTGCAAGCTCAGATGGGCTTTGGACTTAAATTTGAAGGATTTCAGTTGTGGAGATTATATGCATGTTGACATTCTTAAAGTGAGAATCTCACTAGAGGAGTGAGGCAGATTTATTTACAGGAAATATATTAGAAGGAACACATGAATTAAAAGACTGGCATATTCAGTAGCCATGGAAAGCTAGCTAGTGGAAGGAGAGAAAAAGATATGAAACCCTAATAGCAGTCATCTGAAACTTTCATCCAAAGCATAATATAGCACAACACATTTGTAGATACTCCAAGAAAGATAATTTTCCAGTATCAAACAGAGGCTATGCATGGAATATACAAAGTTTAAAACTGCCCAATAAGGACTCAACATATTTATTAACCACAAAAACAAAGCTGACAAGGAGAAAAATTAAATAACTTCAAAGAAGGTATGATTGCAGTGCACAGCAAGAACATTAAGCAAAACAATTCATGCTGTAATGTTGCTCTTGCTTTTGAACTTACTCCCATTTGCAAACTTGGATACCACACTGCTCACCCCTGTTAAAAACAAGTGACCAGTACTAATAATAATCCTTAGTACTAAAGGTTTCAATTCATCTTATTAGAAGATACAATGCTGAACTTAAAACAGTGTAATTGAGTAGAATGTTGTGCTGAAAATGGTAAAATTTGCATAAAGTTGTTGGATGCACAATATCAGCTATCAATGCATATTAACAGCCATTTATTACAATTGAATAAAAGGTATGTGTATTAAGATACACAAGAAGACCGAAGAGTCTCGCTTCTATCTAAAGTATATTTTGAAGATAAGGAAGTAAGATTGAGAAAGAGAGCGGTTATCTTGCTTGCACCTGAATATGCTTCTCCTTTCCTCACTTAATCTTCCTGTGAACTAAGGAAGAGCTTGTTTGAAGCATTTATTAATTCCTTGGCCTAGGCTCAAGCTTCATTCCTCCAGTCCTTCAGTGTAATTCCCTTTTCCCCCTGCATAGTGGGACACAATCCTTTTTTCCCTCTGTTATGAATTGGCAAGGAAAAAAATGCAGTCTGACTTATTTTAGGAAATTAACAATACGGCTGTTTCTGTTCTGAATTCCAGGAGAGAAAGCTGCTCTTAAAGCAGCTTGCTCTCGTCTGAGGCTTGCACAGCTGCTTCTTGTACCTTCTGCAATGACCATAGACAGAGGTGTCCACAAAATGTCAACATGACAGCCCCAGCCACATAACCCAACCTTTGCCCCTTTTTCACATTGGTCATAATTCACAAAAATATAGTTCAATAATGTCACCTCAGGAAATTTCAAGGCACTTGGGATGAACTTACCACAGCCACACCAGAAGCTGTTAGATGTTTAGCTTCTATAGATATTGAAGTATAACATCTTTCCCATTGCAATTCTGTGGCTCCATATTATGGTGATTTTATTACAATTTTGTCTTAATTTAATATATTTTCTCCTATATTGTATTGGAACAGTGGTGGCACAGTGGTTAGAATGCAGTATTGCAGGCTAACTCAACCATTCTAACTTTTTTGACCCCCTGCAGACACCTCTGATTGCAGAAAAAACATATAGGTAGTCCTTGACTTACAACAGTTCATTTAGTGACCATTCAAAGTTACAATGGCACTGAAAAATGTGACTTAGGACCATTTTTCACAGTTACAACCTTTGCAGCATCCCCATAATCATGTGATCAAAATTCAGATGCCTGGCAACCGGTTTGTATTTATGACCGTTGCAGTGTCCTGGGGTCATGTGATCACCTTCTGCAACCTTTTCACAAGTAAAGTTAATGGGGAAGTCAGATTCACTTAACAACCGGGTTAATAACTTATCAACTACAGTGATTCACCTAACAACTGTGGCAAGAAAGGTCATAAAATGTGACAAAACTCACTTAACAAATATCTCACTTAACAACAGAAATTTTGGGCTCAATTTTGGGCGTAAGTTGAGGTCTACCTGTACTTAGTTTAAACAGTTTGCAAAAGGTGCCACTAGGCATGTAAAAATCATATATCTCAATGAAATCTCTTCATACTGTCATAAGTAGAGGAATCATGAAGATAAGTGGAAAGCAAAATGTTCCCATGCTGGCAATACTATAAGCAGCCATTCAGAAACATTAGTTTGAATTTTGAATTATAGATTTTAAAGTGATGCTAACCTACTACCATTTTCACAAAAATAATTGCCAACTTCTTTTAACTAAAAAGAAAATCAGAATCTTCTTTGTACTTTATTTCACATCTCCTTCAAAGCACACATTAATTCATAGAGTGGGAATACTGCTTTTAGGAAATAATTATACCAATTTTCTAGCAAAAGAGCAACTCATCCAAAATTTCAATCCGCTAGCACTGCATTACTACTCACGTCATAAAAAACTAATTTCCTACATGGTTTTTGCTAATATATTATTTCTAATTAACAACTTTGAAAAGAATATCTTCACTAACATAGATATTAAAGATGTATCACAAAAATAGACTGGCTAACAATGTAATCCTCTGTAAAAGCTGTTGCTTTTCTTCTTTACATAAATGGAAAACAGGAAATGTCACTATCTGTAATGAAATGCTACATCCTTCTGCTTTTCTCGTTCTTGTAATATATCTAATTTTACAATTACTGAAATTTGGAACAAAAGAAGCTAAGTAGAAGTAACTAAATTGATTTGGTACTTCCTTCCCTCAGAAACGAGCAACCAGTGATAGTCTGTGGAATCTGTTACAATTATTTTGTCAGACTTTTTCCTCTAATTAGCATTAGTGGTAGAAAACTATTTTGCAAAGGGTATGGGCATGAAATAAAATGCTACTGCTTGTTCTTGTCCTGGGTATGACATGTTGATTTAGAAAATGCTAAAAGCAAGGCATATGATACCATCTTTTAGGACAGAGATCCCCAATCCCCGGGCCACGGACCTGTTAAGAATGGGGCTCACGCCTTGTGAACAGCAGGCAAGTGAGTGGAACTGAAACCATCTCCCCTCCCCCCACCCGCCTGATACAAAAATTGTCTTCCATGAAACCATGCCTTGGTGCCATGAAGTTGGGGACCACCGTTTTAGGGCTATTCACAACCAACTGAACTTCAGTAAACAACTAACTTTCTATCCCAAAGATGCTTTTTCAAGAGGCAACTGGACTTGCTTGTTTTTCTTTGAAGGTGTTTTGCTTCTCATCCAAGAAGCTTCTTCAGTTCTGGCAGGACTGAAGAAGCTTTCTGGATGAGAAGCGAAACATCTTCAAAGAAAAATAAGAAAGCCCAGTTGCCTCTTGAAAAAGCACCTTTGAGACAACCAAGACCTGGATGACTGAGGATCTGCATAGACATTCAACTAACTTTCTAAAACAATATCTGAAAGCTGAAGGACACTTCTCACAATTCCTGTGTTATTCATTCAGATATTTCATCCTTCTTGGCAGAGAAAGTATTCTGTGTTCATAGCCTTAGGGCTATGTAGAACAATAACGCTATCTCCAGAGAGAGAGAGACAGAGAGATAGATCTTATTTGGATTCATGACTGGGTTCAAGTTAAAGTTGGTACAAAGAAATATAAGTACACGGCACTTATTTCTAAGATATAAGGTCTTTTTTTATCAAAATCCATTGACCTAGCACAGAAGTTAGTAAATGGATGGGCTATTTACATTTTGGAGAACATAATTTATAAGCGTTCTCTCAAAATGATGGCAATAAGGATTTTTACAAAACAAATATCATAAAGTCAGTCAGGAAGCTCCATTTACAAGAAAGGCAAAACATTAGGAGGGCCTTGAGTGAGTGAGTCATTTGGAACCTTAAAGATATTGGCACCAGGGATTGGTTTCATGGAAGACTTCTTCAATTTTTCTACAAACTGAAGGATGGGGGAGGAGCACACAGCCTAGGTCCCTCACACGCAGAGTTTACAGTAGGGTTTGTGCTTCTATGAAAAACTAATGGGGTGATGATCTGAGGTAGAGCCAAGGCAGTGATGCTAGCAAATACACCAATGCTAAATTGCTGATAACCAGATCACTAATAAATATTAAGCATGTGAATCCATTGCGATGGTTGATAAATCTCATGTAACATTTTTAGCACTATTGAGACAACTCACCATTGCAATGTCTTTTATTCTATGCAGAGTGCTCATATTTCATGGGCACTCAGGAATTAACTTTATATCTTAAGAACTTGAAAAGAAACATTAATTATTGCTTCTTAATTGTAAAATGTTATCCATTAACATGAAGCATTAAATCCTGAAAATAGCAGTCCACTGAAAAAATGGTTTGGCTTCTGTGGTTAAAAATACTGCTGGGTTCAAATGTATTTGATTAATGATATTCAGTATTTATAAACTGTGCCTCCCTTACCTGATTTGCGAACACCAATTTTTCTCATTGAAATGCTTTCTTTTAGGAATTGACTTGGTTTGTCGTATTCTGTTGAATTGATTCATTGTTCAGGGTGCAGTGCATATGAAACACCTCATAATGACAGATTTACCATTTTTCAGCAGTTAGCAATGTTATTGATACAGGAAATAGCCATGTATTTTACCTGTTCTCCAGAGGAAGGAATCTCTTCTTGACTTTCCTGTTTCCAGAATGCCGCGTTACTTTTAGTATTTAATTTGCCAAAAGTCACCTTGATCCCCTTCCTACAACAAGGCTGGTGGGAACATAAGACAAAGAGGAAGCAAAATAAAAAATGATCTGCAGTACTTCTGCAGGTCTGCAGTTGAGTTCCGGCAGTCATATGGAGCTCCAACAACATAAGACCAGCTGGCCTGTCTAGTCCAGCATTTTGTCTCACACAAAAATACAGTAGCTCATACAATGCTTTCTGGGAAACCCATAGACAAAGGCATATTCCCTTTTCTGCTGTTTCTCTCCCACATCTATTGATGAGAAGGATCCTAGTTTTCAGTCTACTGCCAATCCATAGTATGAATTTAAAGCCATCTAATTTGGTGGCTATCACCATATTCCAACGGAGAGGTGTTTAGAAGGTGTTAGGCTAGATTGGCCTTAGGCATGGTTCAACAGGGCTGTACTTACTTTCTTCTTAAGAACACAAAACCTTAATCTAGGAACATTCATTATCTTGTTTAAACAAAAACATTCATTGGGCAAAAATCTCTGGAAACCTTAACTTACAGGAAAATAAGGCTATCTTTCTTACTTTCTAAAGTCTAGCAGGTTACTGTACCAACATGTTTCTTTCTTGCAGACAAATTGTTAGTCCCTTACTGAATTCTTAGCTGTACAGAAAAGGCCAACGCACACTAAAGATCTTTGGGATTTGTAATTCTCACATTAAGACACCTACCATCTCTCTTTCCTAAGTCTCATCCCAACCATTTTTACAAAGAATTAATGTTAAAGCTGTTATTTCATAATGTTTTTGGCTGATCAATTGTGTGCCATCAAGTTGTTTCCAAACTCGTAACGACCACATAGAAAAATTTTCTCCGTGACAATCTGTATCTAACCTGTTCTTTTGAGTCTTCCCACAGTGCACTCATCATCTCTGTAATTGATTTTGTAGTGTTGTAATTGTAATGTTCTAGTTTTGTTATATAATACAGTGCAACTAAAATGGCAAGACTTCCTCCCGTACTTTTTGGTGCCCCTCCCAACTTTTAGAATGTAGGTTGAATTGGATTTTTAAATAACTACTTATTCTTCTGATTCTTTTTCTGAAAAGTTACAATTTTAAAAAATTAGCCAAAGTTAGAAGTTGATAGCCGAACATTATCTAGCTAATTCTCATACTGCTGAAGATTCTGGCACAGGCAAACTGTTTCTTTGCAAGTCTGTTTGGGAAAACATTTGAGCAACATTTCACATATAGCAAGATATTTTATTTTCTGTTTCAGAAATGAGAATGAAAACTGTTCTTTCTGAACGCAAAGCAAATTGTAAACAATAAAATCCAAGCTCAATTTGTTAGGGGCAATCCAAACATTTGCTAAATCTTTACCAGCAAGAAATGTGCACGGAAGGATGACTAAAGAATGAGATTCCAGGTAGCTGTTTGTTTGAAGCCCAGCTGTGGTTCTATACTGTCCCCTGTTGATCTCCAGGTGCTCAAGTTATCATCCTAGGTTCCTTTTCTCTTTTTTTCACAGAGTAATAGCTTAAGAAACTTAGTGCTGGACTACATTAAGTTGTCTATATGTGCCTACAGCACAGCAGTGTGAAGTCCAGGAGACATAGGTTTGAAAACAGCATTGAGGCCATATCATATTTTCATGAATTAATCATACATTAATTAAAAGACACAATTAAAAGTGATTAAATTAAAAGTGAATGAGTGAATGAATGAGTTGGAAGGGACCTTGGAGGTCTTCTAGTCCAGCCCCCTGCTCAAGCAGGATAACCTATACCATTTCAGAAAAGTGACTGTCTAGACTCTTCTTAAAAAGTTAATGTCAATGAATCAAACAAAAAATGTTTTTGCTATTATTAGCCTAATCTGGGCTATTATTAGCCTGATCCATACTCTTTAAAAGAAGATTTTTTTCTAAAATTCTCTAACATTTTCCTACCACCCTCAGGTATAGAATAGATATAGCATACATAAACAGGTATAAATTATAATTATAAAACAGGTATAGAATAGGTGGTACATGGCTCAGTAGTAATAACGGTGAAAAGGATGGGGGAGTACTAATGGACCATCACTTAAATGTGAGCCAGCAGGGTGCTGCAGCAGCCAAAAAAGCCAATGCAGTCCTAAGCTGAATCCACAGAGGGCATAGCATCAAGGCAGTGTTAGTACCATTTTATATTGCACTGGTAAGACCATGCTTGGAATAATGCATCCAGTTTTGATGACCACAATCAAAAAGATGTTGAGATTATAGAAAGAGTGGCAGAGAAAAGCAACAGTGTATTAGTGGGCTGAAGGCTAAAACATGCTGAATGGTTACAGGAACTGGATATGTCTAGTCTAACAAAGAAGGATGAGGGGGTGATATGATAAAAGTTTTTCAATATTTGAGGTCTTGTCACAAAGAAGAGGGGGTCAACCTATTCTACAAAGCACTTGAGGGCAGGACAAGAAGTAACAGATGGAAACTTACAAAGGAGAGATCCAACTTAGAACTATGGGGAAATTTCCTAACAGTGAGAACTCATCTCAAATCTCAAATGATCTAAGTGCTAGAGCCACTGTAACTACATAGCCAAAAAGGCATTAAGAGTTGTTAACCTAATCCTAAATAGCTTTTTCTTGGTAATATCACACTACTAACTAGAGCATACAAAACATTTGCTAGACCAATACTTGAATACAGCTCACAAGTCTGGAACCCACATTACGTATCTGATATTAACACAGTAGAGAAAGTCCAGAAATATTTCACAAGAAGAGTTCTACACTCCTCTACTCATTGCAGAATACCTTATGCCACCAGATTTGAGGTTCTAGACCTAGAAAACCTAGAACTACGCCGCCTGCGGTCTGATCTAAGTATAGTATATAAAATTATATATTGCAATATCCTACCCGTCAATGAATACTTCAGCTTCAACCACAACAATCAAGAGCACACAATAGATACAAACTCAAGGTAAACCACACCAAACTTGATTGCAGGAAATACGACTTCAGCAACAGAATGGTCAATGTCTGGAATACTCTATCTGACTCTGTGGTTTCTTCCCCAAACCCCAAAAACTTTAACCTCAGACTGTCTACTATTGACCTCACCTCTTTCCTAAGAGGTCTGTAGGGGGCGTGCATAAGCGCACCAATGTGCCTACCGTCCCTGTCCTATTGTTTCTTTTATTTTTCTTATATGTATCCATGTATTCATAACTATGTTTATACTTATACCTATTATCTTGTAAGCAGTTGACTAATCAAATAAATAAATAAAATTAATTAATTAATAATTGGAATGGCTCCCCTCCAGACATTATAGATGCTCCATCATTGAGGGTTTTAAAGAAGAGATTGGACAGGTGTAGAGTCTCCTGCTTGAACTCCTGCTTGGACTAGAAACCTCCAAGATACCCCCTACTCTGTTATTCTGTTATCCCTCGAAACAAAAACAGAATGATCCTGAATAGGCTGAAAATACCCAGAATAGAGACTGGAAAGAAATTTCCTTTAAAGTGTACCATCTGAGGACAAAATCCCAAATGTGATGGAACAATAAATAAAATGTGTTAAAAGCACCGTTGGACTCAAGATCAATGAAAATATGCTCAAAAAGGAAGCTGTGTATATAGCTTGTATTTTCTGAAACAGTTTGTGCAATCTCTCTGTATGGATCAATTCTGCATCACACTGAGATGCTTGAAAACTGTTGCAGTGGATGGAAAGCTCTGTGTTCCAACTCTTGCCTGCCAGAAAAACCCACAAGAGGGCATGAAAATTGATCATGCAGAAGCCTCTTCCATATTGCACACTACAGGTTGAGTGAAATTCTATAATTAAAATTATGAAAAAAAATCTCAGTAATGTAATTTATTTGTAATCAAATAAAATAAACATGTGGATTGCCTTCAGTTTTAAATCAATCGATCAATCAATCAATGATATCTTCATAGTCACCAAGATATCACTGATTGATTGATTTAATTCAATTTCTATAGCCACCCAAAGTTTAAAAGGTTAATTGTGGTAGCCACTGAGATTCCCTGGATGACACTAGAAGCTAGCAGCACACTGCAGCCTGGTGGAGGGGGCCTCTTTTGCTACCCCATGATCTCATCCTGTATCTGTTGGGTTGGAAAGTCCCTGATTTTCCAGGTATATAGGTGATCTCATTTACTAACATTACCACTAATCTTAAGGATTGGTTGAGGGGTTATACCAATGTGGTTGAGGGGATTCACCCATGTGGGATCTATTCTCCAATCCAAATGCTGTATCTATGCTACTCTTCCTTGCTTGTAAAAATAGTATAAAAAGAATAAACACTGCCCAGGCAGTCAGACATCTTTGGACACTGAAATGGCTGGTTATTGAATCCCCACAGTTAATATTTGGATATAATTTGCTCGCCATGAGAGCTGTGTAATACTGCTATTTTCTTAGAATTTTATAAATGTATCCACCATTACTAGTTCATTTGAAAAGCTATTTTTTTTGTACTGAAACACAGGTAGTCTTGCTCACTGGCCATTCTAGTAATGAAAATCAAAGATGCAGTAAAAATGGGGGTAAGATTAAATATTCAAAAAGGTGAATAGCTTCCAACTTTTTTTTAAGTTTATTTACAATTGTTAAAAAACAAGACACACAGACTTACAGTCACAAATAACATAGATACATAACAGTGCGTGATTCGTTTTCCCCGTTTGTTTTTTTGGGTTGCAGATCAAATATGCATTTTTTTTAACCTAAAGTTACATTTATACATAACCATAACTATTTTCATTTTCAACTCGCTTGGTTTGGGTTATTTTAGGGTATTTCCTATGTCTTTTTCTAAATTGTTGCATAACCTGTTATCTCCTGTTATCTATGAATTTCTTCTATTTACTATAGTACCTTCCAACTTTTAGAATGAACTGTCAACAGTAAATGAATTGACATGACTTGATAGAGCAGTTCTGAAGGCCTTAGAAAAGATAATCACATGCTGGGATTAGAATCATGTAGGCAATGGTTTTTACCTTTGACACTCTGTGAAAGTGAAACTTGGAATTTGAACAAGCAGCCCAAAAAACATACTCACATTTCAACTTTAATGTTAGAAAAAACTCCACAGAATACTAGGAATATCCCCAAAGATCCCCTAAATGGATGAATCATTGAACAAATCAACCCAGAGTTCTCAGTCAAGGCACAAATGTCCATATTCAAATTATCATACTTTGGATATATTAGATGAAGATCTAGTTCCCTGGAGAAGTCTGCGATGCTGAGAATGTTGGAAGGAAAGAGAAAATGATGACTAGGAACAATGTGAATGGACTCCATTAAAGCAGCAATGATCATACTGTTGGAAGATTTGAAAACCAGGTTGGAAAAAGATTGTGATGGAGAAATCTGGTGGTTTATTGTGGTTGGTCATATAGTCAGCCAGATGTTTAGATTTGGCATTTTTATCCTTGCAATTTCCTTATTCACATCTTCATTATTGGTGGCAGGCTATTTTTAAGGTGCTACTTTCATTGCTGAGAGTCTCTTTTTATTGGATAATTCTGCATTTGTCATCATTGTTTCGCTTTAATTCTTCTTGTCAAGGGGTAAATTCGTGTGTTGTTTCAATGCTGGCCTCTGCTAGCTCTGATATTGTTTCTTGTTATAAGTCATAATTTCTGTAGTCAACATCAGCTATTTTCTTCATATTTCCAACTTGTTATCTGAGTTTCTTCTACTCTTCTACTATTGTTTCCACCATCTTCCATTTTCACAGTTTTTCTGAATCTCTTTCTGTATCTTTGAATATTTTATTTCTGATAATGGATTTCCTTTGATCTGGAAATTGTTGTTCAGTGATATTTGAGTCTGGATAAATTCTTTCTCACAGTTCAAACATTTGCTTTAAATAGCCCTACTTTGTTGGTTCCTATTTATAAAAGCAGGCCATAATGACATGATTTTCAAACAGAGTATACTTTTATTTTGTCTGTAGTTGTAGTTTTTTGTCATTATGATTCAGGGTTGAGCCTTAGTTGCCAAGACATAATTTCTGAGTCCCATTGCCTACTGTTTTCCCACCATTGTGTAGTAAATGAATTAATGGACAGGCTTAGTCTGATTCTTCTGAGATTTGTCTGATGTGAATGACCCATCTAAGTAGAATACAGGTAGTCCTAAACATACGACCACAATTGAGTCCAAAACTTATGTTGCTAAGTGAGACATTTGTTAAGTAAGTTTTGCCCCATTTTACAACTTTTCTTACCACAGTTGTTAAGTGAGTCACTGCAGTTGTTAAATTAATAATACCATTGTTAAGTGAATCTGGCTTCCCCATTGACTTTTGCTCGTCAGAAGGTTGCAAAAGGAGATTGCAAGACCCCAGGACACTGCAACCGTCATAAATATGAACCAGTTGATCCAAATGTAAATCACATGACCATGGGGATCCTGCAATGGTCATAAATGTGAATGGTCACTAAACGAATTGTTGTAAGTTGAGGACTAGCTGTATATCACCGCCAGCATAGTTCTCAAACATCAGAATATCACAAAGGGGTAACTATGGGCAGGATGATTTTTAATGTTGGTTGCACTGTCAGCCAGATATTTAGATTAGATTTGGCGTTTTTATCCACCTATCGAGTCATTCCCAATGTGATGACCCAGGGTGGGATACAAAATAAACACGGTCACAAAAATAGGTTAAGCCCCTTTTATTCCTTCACTTTGCTTCCAAGCTCCAAATATCCTTGACTGGAGACAAAAAACTTCCCCACAAGCATTTACAAAAAGGCTGTTTAAACTAAAAATGCCTTTAAATTATAAAGAGTAAAAATAACACAAACCATACGGAAGCAATTAAGGGAACCAGGCAAGATAAGGGCTTGAAGATGTCCACAGATATCGGAACACACACTGGGAAGGACGCCAAACTCAGAGTGGAATGAGATATTTCCACACTTTGTTTCCAGCACCAGCCCATACGCATGTCCATCCTTTTAACCATTTCTCACAGCTGGAGCCCATGAAGAGGATCATGGCCCTTTCCTCCCCTGTAGACCACGCCATTCACATCTCTCCCTTGTCGTCTCCTCCCTGCGTGCCCTAGGATGGAGAGGGGATGGGCCTGGATCTTCCTCTGACTGCCCAGCTGGCCTCTGCCCTTCCCCAGCCTCCTCCACGACCTCCGGAGCCACACTTCCACTCCCTGTCGGCTGTTCCTCCTCTCCCTTGGAGTCAGTCTCCACCAGGGGCATGACACTCAAGAAGTTTGGCTAGAAAGATATTCATGGAGTTAAAAGTATCATGACAGGATGTAAGCTGTTCCAAGTAAAATTGCCTTTTGCCATTGGTAATTTTGTCAATGCTGATGGTGTTCAAGAGCTGCTTCAGAAGTTTTGGGATTGCATCCAAGGAATCTATTATTATTGGTATTATTTTTGCTTTCTTTTGCCAAAGTTTTGGAGTATCTTGGATGAGACATAGTACTTCTTACAGTTTAGTTTTCTTAATGTTTAATCATTCAAGTCCACCTAAATATGAACAAGTATCATGTCATTAGGAGAGAGAAAAATATCTAAGCCAAGCCCAAAGTCTTAATCCAATAAACAATCTAATTGGCATAGAAAATAAAATAATTTTAGAGGAAGAACTATGCCACAGTGTGGAAGACTAGTAACTCTAATTTAGGTACCTCATTGCATGATACAATGTCCTAGTTATTATGGGAAGATTTCTGTGCTTTCTAAATGCTCATCTAATTAGACCTCATATCCCTGAAGTCTTTTGTCTACATATTTACTGAGCTCACTAACTACCAGGAACAGAAATAATGGGCTGCTAAATCCATTTACGGTTAAAAAAAACAAGAACAGCTCTCAAATAAGACCTGTAGGCAGCATTAAAGCTCTATTCTTTCCATTTCCATTAGTATGTTGTGATGTTGGTTACTAACAAGACATTATATAGTTTTTCTTCCTGTAAAAAGGGGAAAAAAGATACATAACTTAAAGAGCCAGTACGATGCAAAGATCTGGATTGTTCAGACAGTCCAGATCTTTATTTTATTTACAGGTAGACCTCGACTCACGATCACAATTGAGCCCAAAATTGCTGTTGTTAAGCAAGACATTTGTTAAGTTGAGTTTTGCCCCATTTTACAACCTTTCTTGCCACGGTTGTTAAGTGAGTCACTGCAGTTGATGAGTTAGTAACATGGATGTTAAGTGAATCTGGCTTCCCCATTGACTTTGCTTGTCAGAGGGTCACAAAAGGTGATCACATGACCCTGGGGCACAGTGAGTCACAAACATGGACCTGTTGCCAAGCATCTGAATTTTGATCACATGATCATAGGGATAATTCAAAGGTAACTAGGTCTTTGCAGCATCCCGTGAAAAACGGTCGTTAAGTCACATTTTTCAGTGCCATTGTAATTTTGAACGGTCACTAAATGAACTGTTGCAAGTCGAGGACTACATGTACTTGCTTTTGTGTGAGAGTTCCTACTAGGAGAACAGAAAAGCCACCAAATTCTTTGCTCCCCAAATCCTGTGAAGATCAAAGATCAGGAGGCCCAGTGAGGCTAGAATTCCTGGAGATGGAGAACGGGTTGCATTTCAAACAAACTCGTAGTTCTACAATAGTTTCAAATGTACTTCCCCGGAGACAGAAATAAAGCAGCTCAGCTTCGGAATAAAGTTGACACCATGGGATCACAGAAACCCTGAGCTGCTCTCAGATTGGTACAGCAGTTGGATGTGGACATTCACATACTGTAATTCATCACCCAGTATGACACAGATCAGTGGACAAACAAATATGTCAGTTAGAGCAAGGAGCAGCAGATTTGTTTTCAGGCTGTGGAACTTGCTGGTTCTAAAAAACAATCAAATTGCCAGAATCCAACATTCCCGGGACAAAAATTAAGCTGCATTCAACCAAACAGCAGTCTTTTATGGACCTCATCAATTTCTCATGGAACCCTAGGGTCCTTCCAAAACAGAGTTTGAAAAACCCTGGGTTAGAAGATGGTGTAATAATTGCATGTTAGATAAACAGCTAAGACTCAGAATGTTGGAAAGTTTTGTTACCTAGCTTTAAGGCTTCGGCAGGGGATCCATAATAACATTTACGATAGGATTGTTATATATCTTTATTCAAGTTTATCCATTTTTACCCTTTTTCCTTTTTATTTTGTTTGCCACTTGAAGGCCAAATAAATAAAAATTATTGCCTGAAATTCATACCATGGTAATAGACATGGTATAGTAAACCTGTATTTGTGTGTGTGTGCTTACAACTTCAAATCAAGGTTGACTCATGTTGACTGCCTGTACTAGTCCCTGCAGTATTCTTGGCAAGTTTTTTAACACTGGTTTGCCATTGCCTGGTTTGTAGGGTTGAGAGAGTGACTGGCCCAAATTCATGCAGTTGGCTTTGTGCCTAAGGCAGAATGAGATATTCTGGTTTCTAGCTTGATGCCTTAACCACTACACTAAACTGGTTCTCCCAAATATTTTAAAACAGCATAAAATTGGCACTGAAGAATAGGAATTAAAATTGTACTTGAATATATTCAATTGACAAAAGGGCCAGGTGGAGGAAAGAATGTATTTGTGTACAAATGTAAACAGAAAAGGGAATGAAAATAACAAGCCCCTTAGCATTTTATTCATTTGTAGAAGTTATTTTCTCTGTGATCTTTCTTTTAATGTCTTTGCATGAAGACAATATGAACCTGTATCTTTTTTGTGCCACAGATAATTGTGATTAAACTTTCATAGGAAAAAATATGAGAAGACAACACAACTTATAAATACTGATGTAGAAAGTGAAAGAGAGTATAGTAGAAGAAAAGAGAATAGAAAGCAAAAAGATCTTCCCTTCCCCCAAAATAACCCAGGAGTTTAAAACTATGGAAAGATCCTGGTTCAGATTCAATCGCAGGTATTTTAGCACTTGAAATTTTGTTTCAGTTACAATCTGCAGTTTGCCAGCCTTGAGAGGGCTGAGCTACATGGACCATTAATCTCACTTCCTAGCTCAATTTTTAATAGAAACTTAATGATTTATACAAAATAAATACACCAAAATTCGTTAAGCAAAGTTTATGTGTTTCATGGCCCATAGCTATATTCTGTTAAGAAATTTCTTGATAGCATTGGCAGTGATTATGTTGCTGAACTTGGTTTCAACATGGTGTGGTAGTTGTATTTCCCCAGTGTTCTTTGACTCACTGACACAAGTAATCTAAAAGCAAATACTATGCTGGTTATTTTAGTGGAATGCATCTATGCTTTTTCAATATATACCGGATTTCAATTAGGAGAAATCTGAACCAAACGGCTGCTTAATGCTTCCTTGTTCCAAGAAATACTCTTATTTCCTTATTCACTTGTGCCTTGCAGGAAAAGAATATTTTTCCAATCAAATAATCTCAGTAGTATTATATTTTTCAAAATATTTTATTATTTATTTATTTATCTATCAAATTTCTTTACCATCCATCACACTTGCATCCCTCTGGGCCATATCTCTGCCTTTCTAAATTAAACTATTTTTAGTAATTTATTAGAAAGACGCATTCACATTTTTGAAGAATCATCCGTGCATCCTTGAAGGACAAGATACAATTACAGAAAAAACTTTTGTTCTTTGACAGGCAATGCAGGATGGTGATATTCATCCACTTGGAATATCTTCTTTGTCTTCCGGCCACTGTAGGTGGATTATCTGCAGGTTCCAGAGGATGAATGCAAAATAGAACAATATAGGTGGCAAGAATCACAAGGCCACAGAGTGAGAGAAAGGAAAATTACATTTACTGAAGTCCACAGAAATTAATTTAAATTGTATTGGAAGCTTACTCCAAGACTGAAAGTTCCTCAGATTCTTAGGAATTGTCCATTGGAGCATCATCAGAACATCTTGTCCATATAAATGTTGATCTCGCAACATTGTCTAAATTATCTTTAATGGCAAATCCTTTCCGTCATTTCTTTCTGGAAGAAAATGAAGAATGAATGAATGGATGGATGACTACATTATATTTATTTGAAAGAAACTGAGTCAACTTTTAGAAAAATAGTCCCATGTATGCAAATAATACATGGTGGTTAGGTAATATAAAGGAACAATAATGCAAGTTTTCAGTTGTTAATTAAGTCTTCGTTACATTAAATAGTTGCACAGCCATTCCTTAAATAAAGCACAACCAAATGTTAATGTTATGTATGCAGGTTTGAAATCATTGGTTTAGTTTGAATTGTTCTTGTAAAGTGTTGGAAATGATTGGTTTAAAAAGTGCGGGAAAACCCTGCACTCTGATTGGCTGTCAGCTGCGGCTGCCGGCTATAAGTAGCAGCCGCAGCAAAGCCAGTCGGGTCCGTTCTGAGCTGAATGGAAGGTGGGAGGCTGCCTTCAGTCGAGTTCAGCACTGTTGTGAGATTTGAGCCAAAAATATCTGGCTCCCAAATCTTCTTCTGCCAATTAAGATCAGCTTGACCAAAATTCAGCTGAATATATAAGTGCATATCTAATTTAAAAAAATTATCTGAGGCTATTGGTCACTTTAAAATTGTTACTTTAAAAAATTAGATTCCTAGATAAATTGCTGTCATTTGCAAGTCATTTGAATCAATTATTTCCCTAATAAATATCATTAAATTTTAGATTGATTTCAGCTTTAACTAAAGACCTTTCAGATGAAAGGACTAAAATGCTGAAATGAGACACAGGCCGTAAAAAGAGGAAAAATTGGCAATGACTCTTTGAGTTGCCATGGTGACAACCAAAAAGCTCAAAGACAAAGCTGATAAAACCTTATGTTGTGTTTAAAAAAATCAATTTCTACTGTGTTACTATTTTCCTTTTGCTACCACAAAGAAACAAAGATATGAGAGAAGTATATATATGAGGAAAAAGGAGGATAAAATCTACATTCTATCTAATTTCACCGTGACAATAAGAAAGGACGTAGCTTTGGGAAACAGCAAGTAAAGTTTCCATCACAGATGAATGAGGATGGCAGAAGTCTTTCCATGACATTCTAATAGCATAAAGAATTTACAATCTGAAGAGGGAAGCTCATATAATGACCTATATTATCTAATCCACAAGGTATCCAACCTTAGCAACTTTAAGACTTCTGGCTAGAGAATGACTGAGAAGTCATTGCCAAGGCTGAACTGCTCTGATCTAATAACTGACATGCAAACAAGTTGCATGAAATTATTTCAAATAAATAAAAAGTTTTGGAGTTGCCATTATACTTGCAATTATAATAGCCTATTTTTAAGCAGCTTATTATATCTAAATAAAGGTCAGCTCTGAATTCTTTATCATATATTGTGCAATATCATAATAGCAGCAAGAGGGGCTTGCCAGCAAAGGAAAGAGGATTATCTAAAAATGTACTGTTTTGATGCTCAGTAGTGAGAAAATACAGAGAGCTAGATACAGTACTCATCCCCATTAACAGGTCTAAAGTGATCCAAGTAAGCAATTGAACCTTCAGTTTGATTGATTAAATTGGAAAAATGAGTATTCACGTATTTAAATAGTAGAGATAAAAGTTTAACTAAAGGTGAGCCTGGTAATTCAGCTACTTCTGAGAAAAATATTATGCTCATTCTATAGCCACAAATAGAATTCCATATTCTTCCTCCCTCCTCTTTCTCTTTCTCTTTCTCTTTCTCTTTCTCTTTCTCTTTCTCTTTCTCCTTCTCCTTCTCTTTCTCTTTCTCTTTCTCTCCTCCTCCCTCCTTCCTTCCTTCCTTCCTTCCTTCCTTCTTATTTTCCTCTGAATGTCCCTGTTATACCACACTGGGTTATTTTCTTCAATGTTTCTTGTCAGACAACTTTGATTATGGAGGGGAACAATCCCCATAGCAACCTGTGTATTTCCAGGATTGCTGTATTTCTTGGCATTATTATTGTAACAAAAAACTGTTTGGCCCAGTAAAACAAATTATTGCTTTCCTGGGACATGCATCTCTAAAGTTAGTCCTAGATGGAAAGAATTAAGTGATTCATTTTATACTACCAAGTGAAAAAGAGAGAAATTTCTGTAAGGATTCAGTAAATTATCCCAAAACTGCACATGTAAAGAGTAAGGAAAAACAAGCACTTCTGCAAAGATATGAACTTTTGCATGCATATTGGCTAAAGTGGATAAAGTGCCATATCTTGTTTCAGATATGGAAAAAACATATTTAGCGCATCTGCGGATGTTTGAGGAGTTTTCTGTGTCTCAGCCCTTTTCCCATTTATAAAATAGAGTGGTTACTTACTTTATTAAATTACTGAGTTCCATCTGTTTTATTTGGGAAGGAAGGAAGGAAGGAAGGAAGGAAGGAAGGAAGGAAGGAAGGAAGGAAGGAAGGAAAGGAAGGAAGTGTTATCTATGCAGGTTTGAAATCATTGGTTTAGTTTGAATTGTTCCTGTAAAGTGTTAGAAATGATTGGTTGAAAAAGTGCGGGAAAACCCTGCACTCTGATTGGCTGTCAGCTGCGGCTGCCGGCTATAAGTCGCAGCCGCAGCAAAGCCATTCGGGTCCATTCTGAGCTGAAGTCACTAATAAACTAAAGAGCTTGAAGCACTCCACGTCTGTCTCTTCATGCAAACTTAACACTGGCGACGAAGGTGGGATTCCCCTGAAGAGAAGGCAACGCGGAACAGAAGAAGAGCGAGATGGCTGCGCTGAACACCCCCAGCCCCGTTCGATCCGACGGCAGAAGACTGGGAGTCGTATACAGATCATTTCCAAATGTATTTGGAGGGAAACGATCTTGCCGCCATTTCCGAGCAGCGGAAGAGGCGGTCTTCCTTCGTACTGCGGTCTGGCAGTTTTCAAGATGGCGAAGGCACTCGGAGGAGCAGCAGACGTGAAGGTAATGGCTTGGCCTGATCTGGAAAGGCTGTTAAGACCCCATTACGCGCCACAAGTATCGTGCCTCATTAAGAGACACAAGTTTTACCGTCGCGATCAGGGGGAAAACAAAAGCATAAACAACTTCGTGGCAAGTTTAAGAGACATTGGGGGTGCATGCGAATTCAACAGTTTAGAGGAGGCCATGCGCGATCATTTCATTTTTTTTTTAATTAGATTTATATGCCGCCCTTCTCCGAAGACTCAGGGCGGCTTACAATTTTTGGGATACAACCCAATGTGCTCAGCAATAGCCTTCATTCCATTGTATATGCCTGCTTATTACTAAGCGGCATTTTTACAAAGTCAGCTTATTGCCCCCAACAATCTTGGGTCCTCAATTTACCTACCCCGAGAGGATGGAAGGCTGAGTCAACCTTGGGTCTGGTGGGATTCGAGCCTACAATAATTGCAGGCAGCTGGAACTTAAGTGCTAGGCATTTAGCAGCCTGCACCACCAAGGCCTTAAAGACAAGGTGCTGCAGAGCAAGTTATTAATGAAACCTAAGATCACGCTGAAAGAAGCAATAGAAGAAGCCTCTTCAGCAGAAGCTACCAAGTCCTCAGCAGCAGCCATGAAGAAGATTAACAAGGCCATGAGCCATCCTGATGTGGAAAAGTCCACCACAAATCATTGTGAGGAACTAGATTCTGAGTCAGACTGTAGTGAGGTGGAGGAAGGAATTTACAGACCCAGAATGGAGCGGAAAAAGAAAGACCTGGGAAGAAAGAGGCAAGATTTCTACTGCAGAGGTTGTGGGGAAGCCATCCCGCACTGAATGCAAGTTTTAGACACCATTTGCCTCCGTTGTGATAAAAGAGGACACCTAGCAAGAGTCTGCAAATCATCCAGAACTCCACCCAACAGAAGGAAGTTTGCTGCAAGCAAAGACAAAGAATTCAAGCCTAACAACCTCAATGAGAAAATGGGGCGCAGTACAGAAGCAAAAGGGGAGGAATGAAACTCATCAAACAGTAACTATTGGTTATTCTTCCCCCTTAAAAAGCAGAAAAGTGCATGTCAAGGTACTCATTGAAGTAAGGCCTTGCCAAATGGAAGTGGACTCAGGCTCATACCTTTCTATGGTATCATGGGACACTATTCACAGACTACTTCCTAACATCCAGAAGAATCACTGCAAGAAGCAAGCATTGACTCTTAAAGACTACCAAGGGAACAAGATTCCAGTAGTTGGAACAAGAGAATTCAACGTGAAATTCAAGGGCCACACCAAGCGCCTACCACTGACCATCATGGACAAGGACCGCCCAAGTCTGCTGGGCCTTGAATGGTTCAACCCACTGGGCATCAAGGTGACTGGCATCAATCACGTGAGCAACACTGAATGGGAAGAGGCCTTGAAGTCTGAGTTTCCAGAAGTCTTCAGCGATGGGTTAGGCAAGTACTTGGGGCCCCTATATCCTTTAACCTAGATCCCAAGGTACAACCAATCCGTTTAAAACCCAGAAGGGTTCCATTTGCATTAAAAGAAAAAATTGATGCACAATTAGATAAACTAATAGCCCAAGGGGTTTTAGAGCCCACTGACCACTCCAGGTGGGAGACACCCATAGTCACACCAGTCAAGGCTGATGGGTCTGTAAGAATCTGTGGAGACTACAAGGGGACATTGAACCATGCGCTACAACAGAGAGCATATCCAGTTCTAGTAGTGCATCATTTATTACATTCTCTTGGAGGGGGCACAGTTTTTGCCAAATTGGACCTGGCACGGGCATATCAACAGTTAACAGTTCATGATGCCACTGCAGAAGCCCAAACTATTGTGACCCATAGAGGTGCTTTCAAATGCAAAAGATTGCAATTTGGAGTAAGCGTAGCACCATCTTCCAAAGCCTTATTGAAAGAATGTTACAAGGGTTGCCAGGGGTGGTGCCCTATTTTGATGACGTTTTAATTTCTGCTGAAAATGACACTCAGTTACACGAGAGACTCAGAGAAGTCTTAATCAGATTCAAAAAAGTGGGGTTAAAAGTCAAAGAAGAAAAATGCACACTGAGAACAGATAAAGTGGAATTCTTGGGTTACATGATCGATAAACATGGCATCCACCCCACAGAGGCCAAAGTTCAGGCAATCAAAGAAGCCCCCAGGCCAAAATGCAAAACAGATTTGCAAGCATTCTTGGGACTCATTAACTTCTATCATATGTTTCTACCTCAGAAGGCAACCATTGCAGAACCCCTACATAGGTTGCTGGACAAAAAATCTGCATGGGTCTGGGGCAGGAAGGAACAAGCTGCATTTAACAATATCAAGAGATAAATCACGTCTGATTCTGTGCTGATACAGTTCTCTGAGAACTTTCCTGTTGTTCTGACTTGTGATGCATCCCCTTTTGGAGTGGGGGGTGGGTGTTGAGCCACATGCTTCCCAGCGGAAGGGAAGCCCCTATTGCATTTTACTCTTGCACCTTGACTAAAGCAGAGAGGAACTACAGCCAACTGGACAAGGAAGCCTTGGCAATTGTAGCAGCTGTCAAGAAATTCCATGAGTATCTATATGGGAGAACGTTTACTGTTGTCACAGATCACAAACCTCTTTTAGGCATTGTGGCAGGAGACAAACCAACGCCCACGATCCTGTCACCAAGAATGCTGAGATGGACCGAATTTCTTGCTGCTTATTCATACAAACTGATCCACAGACCTGGTAAAGACATTGGGTACGCAGATGCTTTGAGTCGCTGCCCACTTCCTTCACACATTGAGGACCTTGTTCCTGAGACTCACACCTTTTTTCTAGAAACTGTTGCCAAGCTTCCAGTACATGCTGCTGAAACTGCCAGAGGGACTGCCAAAGACACTTTATTGGCTCCTGTTATAGGCTGGATTAAGAAAGGTTGGCCACTTCAAGATCTACCTTAACTTGCCCAACCTTTTAAATCCAGGCAAACTGAATTATCTGTATTAAGAGGATGTATTTTGTGGGGTAACAGGGTGGTTATTCCTGCAAAACTACAAAAAGAGGTTTTGGAAATGTTACATGAGGGTCATCCAGGAATTGTCAGAATGAAGGGATTGGCCAGGAGTTATGTATAGTGGCCAGGTATTGACAAAATGGTTGAACACTGGGTTGCATCTTGTCCCAACTGTCAGGTAGTCAGGCCTGCCCCACCTCTCGCCCCCACACAGGAATGGGAATGTCCTAGGGGCCCATGGATTCACATTGATTTTGCTGGCCCTACCAGAGGACACACTTTCCTTATTATAGTAGATGCATATTCCAAATGGCTGGAGGTTATCCCTATGGCATCCACCACAGCTGAAGCTGTCATCAAGCAGCTTAAGAGGCTTTTTGTAACTCATGGGTTACCTGATGTACTTGTTTCTGACAATGGTCCTCAATTTACATCCAACCTTTTTGAATCATATCTAGCACAGCAGGGTATCAGACATGCCCTGACAGCCCCTGGGCATCCTTTGGCTAACGGCCGGGCTGAACAAATGGTACGATTTACCAAGGAAAAACTTCAGCAATTGGGTCCAGGGGACATCACTGAGAAAGTTGAAAACTACTCAGTGTCCAGCATATCACTCCCAACCCCTCAACTAACTTAACCCCAGCTGAATTGTTGATGGGTAGGAAACTCAGATCTCCCCTTGACCGCCTTCATCCCACTTACGCACCCAACGCACCACTAGATTCCACTAGCAAAATTCGCACTTTCACTGTGGGTGATTCTGTTTATGCTAAGAACCTTATGGGTGAACCATTATGGATTCCTGCTGAAATAACCCAAATCACAGGCCCCAGTTCTTACAGGGTACAAACGGAGGACGGCGTCCTCTGGAGCAGGCACATTGATCAGCTAAGATCCAGACTATCTCAGGAGCATCGCCATTGCTCCTCCCTGGTTCCCATACCTACTGACTCTTCTAGGGGGGAAAGGGAGGATTATGAGGATAATCAGCAAGCAAGAATCAACCCCATGTGTAACGAGCTAACATGACACGAATCACCCCAAAACCTGTCACAGTGCCAACAACCATTTTTACAAATGGAAGATTGCACATCACTACCTGACTTAGGTGCTGACATTGGGTTGGAGATGGATTGGGAGGAGAGACCAGGTTGTAGTAACCAAACAGGTTCTACCATTACTACAAGTCCAAGTAAGGAAATGTCAGCAGACACATTTCCTCTCTCACAAGGTGAGAACCTTAAAACATCTGAACCACGTAGGTCTCAACGTATACATAAGAGCCCCACTTATTTAAAAGAATACATTAGATAGATGGGGTTTGAGTATGGACTGAACCTAGTGGGGAGGGGTGTTATGTATGCAGGTTTGAAATCATTGGTTTAGTTTGAATTGTTCTTGTAAAGTGTTAGAAATGATTGGTTGAAAAAGTGCGGGAAAACCCTGCACTCTGATTGGCTGTCAGCTGCGGCTGCCGGCTATAAGTAGCAGCCGCAGCAAAGCCAGTGGGGTCCGTTCTGAGCTGAAGTCACTAATAAACTAAAGAGCTTGAAGCACTCCGTGTCTGTCTCTTCATGCAAACTTAACAGGAAGGAAGGAAGGAAGGAAGGAAGGAAGGAAGGAAGGAAGGAAGGAAGGAAGGAAGGAAGGAAGGAAGGAAGGAAGGAAGGGTACATGTGTTGTTACAAATAGCCAGCCTGCATTCATAATACTATAACATCCCTGCCAGTCTAAAGACTGGACTTCATTTGCATTTAACCATCCCTATTTGCTATTTTTAGATTTCAATCTTTTCAAGAGAAATGGAAATCTCCAGGGAAAAAGAAGTTCCTGTGCCTGATACCCTCAGCGCCTTGGCCACATGACCATGGAAATGTCTTCAGACAACACTAATACCCCTAGCTAAGAAACAGAGATGAGCACTGCCCCCTAGAGTCAGAAACGACTAGACAGGAAACCTTTATTTTTACATTTATACTAATTGAAAGCTGGCCAGACTTTCTCTGTGCCTAGTCTTAACACCAATCAAACTCAAGGCAGGATTGTTTTGAGTTTCTTTCTCACACCTTCCCTTCCCCAGGGCTGTTATCTTTTATTTCACCTTTGCCTGTTCCAAGGTTATTTAAGCATTCCTCTATAACACCACTTAGGGTTGCAGTGTCTCAGTGGCTAAGACACTGAGCTTGTCGATCAGAAAGGTCAGCAGTTCGGCAGTTCGAATCCCTAGCACCACGTAACGGAGTGAGCTCCCGTTACTTGTCCCAGCTTCTGCCAACCTAGCAGTTCAAAAGCATGTAAAAATGTAAGTAGAAAAATAGGGACCACTTTGGTGGGAAGGTAACAGCGTTCCATGCGCCTTCGTCATTTAGTCATGCTGGCCACATTACCACAGACACGTCTTCAGACAGTGCTGGCTCTTCGGCTTTGTAATGGAGATGAGCACTGCCCCCTAGAGCTGAAATGACTAGCACATATGTGCGAGGGGAATCTCTACCTTTACCTACAACAGGACTGTCAAACTCCTGGCCCGTGGGCCGGATGCATCACATGCTGGCCATGCCCACGCCTGGTTTAGCAAAGGGGGAAAAAGTCCCAATATATCATGTGACACCACCATGACGATGTTAGTTTGACACCCCTGCTCTACAACAATCAACACAATGTGCATCACAATGCCATGAGGCAAACTGTGTTCCTTGCATTCTTGTGTGTGATCACGTCGCAACTACAAAAAGGGCTGAGCGTGTGCAATGATGTCAGGACACACATTTCATCATGTCGGCATTCCTGGGCTTAGGAATGGATGCCAATGGATATGTTGTTAATCACATTTTACTTTGAATCTGGAAACAAGCAGGAGGAATAAAAGCCATGATGTAGCTGTGCATATCTTAACACCAAAAGGACAAATTCATATGTTTAAAGAATTGTTTAACATCAATTGCTTGAACAATATGGTACAAAGAACAAAAAAACAATTCCCATTTGGCCAGCCAACAATACTGAGCATGTTACTGCCACTTTATAAGGATATTTGTGGAGAAACTTCCTCTTATTATGCCTTAAGGGAAACAGCAGGAAGGAGGGAAGTTATTACAGGCTTTTTTTCCCCTTCTTCCCATCTTCATTGATTTCCTGTGTTTTAATTGCCTTTTAGGATCAGCAGCTATTCTGATGTATGTGAAACACTGCATAGATATCGTCACCTACAAAACTGCTCCCAAAAGGCAAACGCCTCATCAGAAAAAAATAGATTTCAGGTGGAGCAATCCATTTTGATGCAGCCGGGCTCACACATCTTGCTAAATTGAAAACCTTTAAAAATCATATTACAAAGTGCAATAAATGAACCCAGCAACGTTCATAAGATATGGCTTTTGGCTTACGCACTGCATAAAGCTAACCAAATTTGGTTTAGTGAACAAATGATGTTTTAAAATGCATGGTTAAGTTTAGTTTAGTTTAGTTTAGTTTAGTTTAGTTTAGTTTAGTTTAGTTTAGTTTATTTGGACTTATAAGCTGCCCTCTCTCCCGAAGGACTCAGGGCAGTGTACATAAAAGACAGAAAGTGCAAAAGTTAAAAGAAATTTAAAAGATATTAAATTATGCCAAATAAACAATCAGATTAAAAACCCCGATCCCCCATCAGTCCAGGCCGGATTGCAAAAATAGCCATGTTTTGAGGTCACGGCGGAAGGAACGGAGATCAGGGGCCAAGTGCAACTTAAGGGGTAGTTGGTTCCAGAGGATGGGCGCCCCCACAGAGAAGGCCCTACCCCTAGGGGCCACTGTTTAGCTGACGGTATCCCCAGGAGGAGGCCGATAGCATGGGAAGTTGCTGGGTTACCTCTAAATAGAGGAATGTCACTCCCTTTGAATCTATTACACAGGGTTGCTGTTGTGGGGATAAAATTAAAGAGGCTCCAAAAGCTCTATCTTGAGCTTTTGGGTGAAAAACACCATATAAATCTAATAGTAAATAAAAAGTGAAGCTGTATTGTGCTGGAATTTTGATGGGGTTAATTTTTTTTTTACTCCTGTGACTTATCACACATGCATTACTTAAGGCACCTAGGAAGTACACAACTGGGAAATTTTAGTGCAGCTCTTGAATTACCTATGTTCTTCTAAAGCAAATTTTTTTATGAAGTCCCTATTCTCAAAAAAAAAAGGAATAGAGATGCCTTGGTGCTACTCAATTAGAGTTGCAGGTTGTTGCGTAGATGAAATTTCTGCTTTGGTAGTCTCTTTATGCTATTCTGGATCAGTCTGTCTCATTCCAAAAGTATGTTCTTATCCACCATCATCCCAAATGTCTCCCTAATTTACTTCCCTGTCTTTGCAACATAAAAACTATGTTCCTATGCAGATTAATTGTGCATGACTTAATCACTAGTGAACTTGGAAAGCAATCAGCTAAAGGATCCCTTTGTTATTTCTGCGCAATTTCTCTCTCCAGCATTCTTTCATCCAAAGAAAACCTTTCCAGTTTACAACAGGGATGTCAAACTTGGCCCACAGGCCAGATGTGTCACATGCTGGCCACGCCCAGTTTAGCGAAGGGGGGAGTCGTGATAGGTCACATGGTGATGCCATGACAATGCAAGTTTGACACCCCTGGTTTAGAAGCAAGAAGGAAGATAGGATGTTTCTTACCAGTGGTTCTAATTCCCTTTGATCAACCAAACTGAATTCATTGATGAAGTAGTAAAAGTGCTTGTAGCAAGTGTTGACATGAGCTTCAGCACCAATACCAATGATGCTGTCAAAGTGATGGATATAAACATGGACGAAAACCCTGAAGAGGCGTGTGAGGATCTTTGTGCAGACCTGCTGGAAATTCTTGGGGAAAGGTACACCTGCAAAACAAACAAACAAGAGTCTTCTACCATCTCGAAATCAAATGTGGCCAAGGAAATGCTTTGGTGAACTAGTTATGGCATTCTATTTCTACCTCCTCACAATCAAAGCGCTAAAATTTCAGTATCGTCAGTGACAAAGTGGATGCCTTGAGAAAGGTCTGCTTCTATTGTAGCAATTGTTTGGACTACCAGAATAAATCTGTTCCACATGTACCTTGACATCATAAAGACTGTCATTGTGATGACCCGGGGCGTGGCACAAAAGCAAGGAAGTCACAAAAATAGGTAAAGTCCCTTTAATACCTCCAACTTGGCCCCCAATGTCCAGTTATCATCTGGAGAAAAAACTCTCCCAAGAACAGTTTTTAAAGGGAAGAAATTCCGTCTGAACACAAAGTACATATAAATTATAAATAAAAACCAACACAAACCACGCTGCAGCAATTAACGAGACAGGGCAGGATAAGGAATTGAAGACTTCAAAAGACAACGAAACACACACAGTTGGGAGGATGCCAGAACTCAGATAAGACTTGACTAACCAAAATAATTCACGCTTTGCTTCCAGCAAGGATCTGTGCGCTAACACCCTCTTTATCCTGTTTTCCCAACTGCAGCTAATTAAGGGAATCGGGGCCTTTTTCTCCCCCGTAACCCACATTGCTCCCTTCTCCGTTCCTCCCTGCATGCCCTAGGATGAAGAGGGGATGGCCCTGGGTCTTCCTCTGAATGCCCAGCTGGACTGTGCCCTTCTCCAGTTTCCTCCACAGCCACCAGAGCCACACTCCCACTCCCTGTCAGCTGTTCCACCTCTCCCTCAGAATCAGATTCCAACAGGGGCATGACAATCATATTCTTACACAGGGGAGCTGTGTAAGAATATAACTTGATATATAGATTAGTGTGCAGTGAACTTTGGAGAAAACTCCAGGAGACAGTGGAGGATGAGGGCCTGGTGTACGATGGTCCATGGGGTTGCGAAGAGTCGGACACAACATAGTGACTGAACAACAACAGTACATTGGACATATTTCAAGAATAAATGAAGCGTCCTTTTACAGAATCAAAACTTTGGCCCATATAGCCTCATGATGATCAATAGTGGTAATGGTGTCATGCTGAAGGATTTTGCCCACCTAGACTTAATGTTACCTAGAGATTGCAGGGATTGGAGCTTCAACACTTCAAGCATCATTTTGTTTATGTCTTTCACTGTAATTGTAAAGTGGGATGTGTGGTAGGGGTTTATGAGTGGTAGGGTTTAAAAATCATTAGAGTGATTCATCTAGCACTAGAGAAATATTTTGAGGATAGCAGGGTGGGGGTGGGGAGTGTTTCACAGCACAGAGTACATTTTTATACCTGCAGGAGATACCATTAGCATTTTAGGGCTTTGGGGATACAGTTAATCAAATAGATAAACACATTCTTTCAAAACAGAGCTATGAAGCATAAGATGCCCATCAAGTGACAGAACAGTTAGAACTTTCTGTATCTCTTTACTGCCATCTAGTGCTGTTCTGAATGTATACAGGTAGTCCTCGACTTACAACAGTTCGTTTAGTGACCGTTCAAAGTTACAACAGCACTGAAAAAGTGATTTATGACCCTTTTTCACACTTACGACTTGCAGTATCTGCACAGTCACAAGGATCAGAATTCAGACACTAAGCAACTGATTCATATCTGATAATTCTGTTTCTGAATACATTAACACAGTGGTCACCAACCAGTGGGCGGGGACCACTGGTGGTCCGTGAGAAAATTTTAGTGGAAAGGGTGGAGGGGGGGAACTTGCCCCATGCGCCTGGCCTGGCCACCGGGCTGCTTCTTTCGCTTCTTTCTTCTTTTGCTTTTGGCTGCATGCAAGGAAAGCAGCAAGTCTTTCTTTCTCTCCCCCAAACTCTGCCAGAAATGAGTCTTTGGAACCCTGCAAGGCATCCTGCTCCAAAAGGCTGCACCATTCTGGTGGAGTTTGGGGGAGAGAAAGAAAGACTTCTGCTACTTTCCTTGTATGAAGCTGAGAACGGAGCTGGAGACAGTATCCTGTGATCCCAAATAAAGAATGATCAATCGGTAGGAAAATGAGGTGGGGAATTTTCCTGCAGACTTTTTTGGGGATTTTCCCAGGGTCTCTGGTCCATGGGATTTAAAATTATGAATTTGGTGGTCCCTGAGGTCCAAAAGGTTGGCGACCCCTGCATTAACACAGAACTTGTTAACTGCCTTGTTAGTTGACATGCCCTCTTAAATGAAGACTATACACACAGTTGAGAGCCGGTCTGGTGTAGTAGTAAAGGCATCAGACTAGAAAGTGGGAGACCATGAGTTCTAGTCCTGCCTTCTTGCATTATTAGAATACATCTAACTTAGGAAGAAAGTGGAGTCAGAAGCATCAAGTAGTAGCAATCCTGTCATTGTATATTCCAGCAATACAGAGCCAGTGATCTCACTCTGACTTTAACAGAGCCAGCAAGTCCACAGGACTGCTCACCCATATCATTGATAATCTCTTAGATCCAGAAGCCCAGTCACTTAGTCCTAGGCTGAACTTTGCAAATCTGGGAGGCTAACCAGGTGAGTGCTACTATTTCATGAGGGGGAGGTTTGGTGTGGCTTAGTTAACCATACTGCCCCTTCAGACAGTGTTGAGAACAACATCAGAAATTCAGCTCTTCCCTGCATTGCTGCATTTCTGTGTTTTTTTTAATCTTAGATTTATTTTGACCTCAGTTATTGCTTCTCTAGTGGATTTGTTATCTCATTGGTAGCTTACTGGTTTCAGTGTCTGTTTGACCATGAATACAGTCTATCCCCAAAGGTACTGCAAAAACACTTTTCAAGAGCTGTTTTATTCCAGTTAATTGCAGTAAAACACTGAATTTCCTTATCTCTGGCCTGTGGCAGATTCAAGGCTTACTAACTTGCTTCCTGGCAGCCATCTGTGCTGGCAGAGAATGCTGTATAACAGAACTCAGGAGACTCAGTTGTGTAACTTACAAGAAATTCTCAAATGTTATTGCCAGGTTATTTGGAGTTTAATTGCTATCTGTTTGGATGGAGATATGAAAATTGTTGTACAGACATCTATATTGCACACTTCTAGTAAATTATGATGTACTAATGAATCCAATTTTCTAATTTTCATGATATAGAACCATACATTAACCATATACCAATGCTGTGGTTTTTATCTTAGGTTGGCTAGTTTGGGATTCAGTATGTCCAATGAGTCTAGTCAAAAAGGATTTTCAGACTACAGATAGCTTGGAAAGACAAATTCTACATTCTCTGGCTTATGACAACAGTACCAAAAATAGTTTTTTTTCTCTCTCTCTCTTGAAAGTACAAGTTTAAAACGCTGCTTTCTAAAAAAATGAAATGTAGCACAGCTAGAAAGTTAAAAGTGCTAAAATGGCACGGGAGAGTTGTTAAGTACTTGTTTTGAAGCATTGTTTATACAAACAAATCAGCCATGTGTTGTCTTGGGAAAAGTCAAAACTATGTAGCCTTCCAGCAAATTTTAGCTTACATAAAAAGCCTATATAGATGCTGCCATGCACTGTCTTGGGTACAAAGTTGTGATTTCTGCAACTTTCTAAAGACTTTTCCTCAACGTATCTCCACTCCTGGGTTTGTAACTGAGAAATGTCCTTTTTTAAACACAAAAGCAAGATATCTACATATACCATATACTTACAGGTTCTACCAAGCTTTTGACATATCTACTTTACGTTTGCCATAGTATCTGCTTGGATTTACAGGCTAAAATATTATAATAAAGTAACCAATGAAGCAGAGACAAAAAGGCCATGGGATTCAAAAGTTAACACTATGCAATATCAAATTGACATGGTGTATTTTTAGATATAGTGCTTTAAGGTTTTGGCAGTGTAATTCAAGCATTAATATTCAGGTTTTTAATTCAAAGCAAGCGTGGGGATGGGTTCTTTAGGAAAACAATACAGGGGTTTTCCCCCTCTGTTCTTTCTTAACAGCTGCCAGAACCCTAAAATGAGAGCTCCCATTAGCTTGCCTTATAGGTACCGTAAGTGAGGCTTGGGTTTTTTTGGTGTCAAGGCAACTGAAGAAAAAAGATCAGTGAAAATCATTGCTTCTTACATGTTACTCTTCTAATGAAAACCCTCCGCCCCTCTTTTTAAAACCCTAACCTGATGATTAAAGATTAAAGCACAGCTTTCTGCCTAAATATTCTCTCAGCTAAAAGATGAAATGAAGTGAGGAAAGCATGCAGACTAGTGTGGCTTCTGAAATTCTTCCCACCTGTTTACACCAGCACATGTCATAAAATTCATCTGTATACTGTGCAGAGAAGCACAGTACTGTCTTTGTATTATATGCACACTGGCGTGTGTGTGTGTGCCTGCACATGCTCTGCACAACTCTAGGTCATGTGCCTGAAAGAAATGGAGAATGCTTTGAATGGAGCAGTCACAAACACTGCGGAACTGCCTCTCATAGAAGGATGTGTCGGGGATATTTTTTCTTCTCTATAGCAGGCCTATCAAACTGGTGGCCCGCAGGCAGGATATATCACACGTAGGCCACGCCCACCCTGGCACCACCAAGGAAAAAAACTGTTGCAATATACATCATAATATGTCACATGACACAATCATGTTTGACACCCGTGCTCTGTAGCCTCAAGGCAGGACTGTTTTGAAACTCGGTCTTTTACTTGCTGGCTTAGCCTGCATACCAAACTCACCTCATGCTATTCAACCAGCCTACCTTCCACAGAACACCTATATATTGCTGGGAGCAAAAAGGAGGGCTGAGAAGGTATCTGCACACCCCTGACATCCTGTATATAAACTGTTTCAATTCAGACCCCTCATATCCTTGATATAAACTCCTGCCTCTTGAGATGGCACTGTAGGGCATTGCATGCCAAAATATCTAGATACAAGGATAGTTTTTTCCCCTCAGACCATCACTCTGCTGAAAACCTAATTCTCACAGCACTGCCGAATGTCTATGTGTATTTACCCATGTAGTATGGCTATAGTATTGATCCTTCTTTACTCGCCCCTCTTATTGGTATTATTATAATGATGATTATCATTGTTCTGTTGCTTTGCATGTACACCGAGAACTTCTGCATCAGAGACAAATGTTGTCTAATCACACAATCACATTGGCCAAATAAAGTATTCAATTCAATTGAATTTTTGGAAATTTATCTTGATGGATAGGTAGTGTTCTGAGCTTCTTTACATAATTTATTAAAATTAGAATATTAAAAAACATGGAGCAACACTTTGTAAGCTGAAAAATATTAAATTAATAATATCCTGCTGAGTTTTGAATTTTTTTTCCCCACTGCAACCAAAACACCATGCATGGTTAGTCAAATTTATTAAAGGAAACATTATTTTTAGCTATTATTTTTCCTACTGTGTTATGCATGGAAATCTGAAAAGCAATTTTGCTATATACAGTAAAAGCAACAAACTTAGCTTTCATTAAGACATTCACAAACAAGAATAGCATTCTCTGATTGCCTGAAGGGAGATCACAACCTTCTCTCAATCAGGAAGCATGGTAGAAATCTGATAAGATAATGTTTGCTTCATGTAACACTATGTTATCTAAGGTCAGCTTAGACAAACACGAAACTTCTAATATATTGCAATTGAAACTAGGAAAATCACATTAAACTTTTGAACTGTTTCAGGCTAGTTGCCCAGGAAAAGTTACTAAACAAATGTTGCATTGTAGCTCCAGTCTCAATTTGGAGACCATCTATTTTCATGATCTTCCCATGTGTTTGGTATGATGCTTTTCTGAGCAGCTTTCACTGAGAAAAAATATAAAGGAAAATTTTATGCTACTGATCTCATTAAACTTTCCTTTAAGCTTTGTGTGGTACCATGATGACTAGAAAAGTGAAAAACTGGAAAAGTTTTAAGAGGCATAGCCCCAGTCCAATATTTCTCCAATGCCACAGAGTTCGCAATGCATTTTAAACAAAAGTGCTTCTAGCTAACTAGCTAGCAGTTGCTCAAATGTGTAGCAATTTAACCAAGCACACACTGCTGAGAAGGCAATGACAAACAAAACATAATTGATGGTGGTATTATTTTTGGATCCTAGGAAATTGCAATATCTATTCATTGGCATCCAAATAAAGTTTTACCGAAGCTCAATACCATATAACTGATATTAGTCATTTTCCTACTAGTGACTTTTAGAGTCATCCTGCCATTGGTGTTTCAAAATAACAGTAATGGGGAGTGGTTTTATATTACTTCAAGAATGACTGGATGATACTGTGAAGACACTTTTGTCATTGATGGAAAAATGGTCATTATTTCCTAGTTTCTAGCTGTGAAAGTACTTGAATGACAAATTAACCCTAATAATGGCAATTCTCTCCTCTCCTCGTGGTTTTTTTAAAATGTATTTCTTCCCCTAATCATCTTTAAAAACCAAGAGTGGCAATTTGATCTGAGGAACAAAGTATAATGATGAGAAGTATGCCAAATCCTCCTTGGACTTATTGCTCACAATTTTCTCCTGAAGTTCTTTTTCCACAGCTAGTTTTACCTGAAATATTAAAAATAATTGCAATTCACGTACAGTATTCTTGACCTCCGAGACTATAAGCAGGATAATTTTATTGAGTTTTTGTTTTGTTTTGTTCTTCAGTAAGAATCCTGAACTTTTAAGTTCTTACACTCTTCGGAACATGGAAATGAATTGCCACAATATCTCTCCAGCTTTGCTAAGTGGCAGAATATTCACAGAGAATAATACATGTCAGATAAAGGCATGCTGCATTATTGTATTAGGCACTACCTGAAACAATACTAAAAAAGGGAATTTTTGAGTCTAGTTTTATGATCAAGTTGCTCAAATGCAGTGACATTCAATTCTTGCTTTCAAGAGGCAGGGTGAATCATTTTAAAGTGAGTTGAATGTCATATGACATTTTTTTGTTTCATTTACAAATGGTTTTGTTTTGCAGACTTGAAATATCTGCAAAGATTATCTGTGAACAAATATTATAATTGGATGAGTAGACATATAAATGGGGTTCAATTTTATCATCCTCAAAGAGATACTGTTGTCTGACTACAATCCTGTGAGTATAGAGGGGAGAATGGTAGAATGGCACCTTGTAGAATTTCTAAATTCTGATCACAACCTTGTCCAGTATCCAAGAGCATTGATGGAGGAATGGGGGAAGGAATTAAATGCCTGTTATGACATGATAATGCAAAGTCTGCCCCTTACATATTTATATATAACACTTTGAGTCACAAGTAGGAAAGGGGAAAGCTTGCATTAGGAGTCACAATGCTGTTTTTGTCATTTTGATGTTATCATGGTAACGAATGGATAAGTTCCAAGTGCTGTTTATTCCAGTATGGTATTGATTGATATATTAATGCATTATAAATGAAAAATAATAAGCACAGGTATGTTACGTAAGAGAATGTTAAGCGATTTGTTTCTCCAAGATAACATTTCTCTGATGCAGTCAAGAGAGACCTGTCAGTTGGATTTTTTTAGTTTCAGCTATTATATTGTTAAATTTGGGAAGAACGATTTGTTCAGAACAATAGTATTTTGTCATGGAGTTTTAAATCCCTCTAGACATAAAGTATTATTTGCCTCTTCCCATAAATGAACCTCAATCTGTGCTTTAAACCAATGTATGATGAGAAAGGCACAAAAACAGCTGCTAAATTTTATACAATATTAATTTTGAAAGGAGATGGGAGGGGAAGAGATAGAAATGACACAACTAAGCGTTTATGAAGCTGACCAGCTGTGAAAATAAGAAGGAACATGCTGTGTCAAAATGGTATTCCTTCATAATAGAAGAAAAATTCAATACTTATCCCTCACTCACTCCTTTTGTATTTGTGAAAGTGTTGTTTGCATTTTTTTTAAAGCAGAACTGGCTGATTGCAGTTAGTGCCAACTTGAGAAGAGACCCTGCTGCATTAAGTGTAATATTAAAGATGCACCGTTGCAATGATTCAACTCATTAAAAGCGGGATATTGTCTGGAAGCCTAGGAAAAACAGATGCAGCTGCTTTAATAATCAGCAGAGAGCTGCTTTACTTATGTGAGTTGGCTCATTAAAATAAGTCCTAAGGCCTTGAATGCATTGAAGAGGTTCTTTTTATAGGTTAAACCAACAATTCCTCATACTCATTCCTGTGAGAGGGATGGCTAATTATCCACATTAAAAAATTGAATTTTGGAGTAGCAGTGAAGCGATCAGGTGGACTCAGAGATTGGCTACAGGCTTCTCTGGAGCAATCTTCCCTTTTCTCTTTTCTGACTGGATATAAAAAGAGATGTGGTTTAAGGGGGGAAATATATATTCCTCTCCCATTTGGTCAGTTGCCTCTTCTAACTGCAAAGGTGATCCTCTTTGCTCCCTGCAAGGGGGTTAGGAGGGAGATCCTCTTCTGCAGAGGAGAAGGATAAAGGTGAACCTCTCTTCCTCTATGCCTCATCCTATGAGGTTTTTCCAGTCAGGGGCAGCACAATGAGATTTCTGTCTCTTCCTGTTTCTCCTGGCATGACGGTGGAGTCAAAGGCAGAGGGTCACAACTCACAGCTTTCTCTGAGGCACTTGTGGTTTACTAGGTCCTTGGGAGAGGATATTACCTGTCAGCTAGTTGAGTGTTTCAAATACTTCTGTTCCTTTAGTGAAGGATAATCAATTAAGGCACCTGGCAGCATTACAACACCCATCTTCTGTGGGCCATCCAGCTCCCTTAAGGAAGAAGTAGTGAATCTTCTGACAGTTATAAGAGGCACGAGGCTGGTGTTAATGTGTCCTGGGGGGATGGGAGTAGAGGGGGTTGCAGACTGCTAAATCAAAACCTGTTGGAATGATTCTCCAAGGTATCCCCTGACAGTGAGTGGCTGGCCATTTTAACAAGGAAATTAAATAGGAAGCAAAACAAATGAAGTACCACAAGGTGAAGATCTGTGGTTGAGTTAGTCAGTTTTGGCATTGTTGGTGAATGGTCATGCTTTATGGAAGGACCAGCTTAGGGAAAGGAACGGCCCATCTCTTCCAGGGATTGATGCCAGGTTCTTTTTCAGTTTTGCCCCTGAAGTGAGTAGAAGGGATACTCACCTCAGAGTACTGTTAAGAGAACTTGAAGAATCATTGAAGCCAAAATAAAGAGAAAGAGTTTGATCTAGAAGAATCAACTTTCCAGGGAGCAATCAAAATTTACTTACCTATTCTAGTAGGAAAGATGTTTTCATTATTAATTAGTGTCTCAATCCAGTCCATCAGCATGCACATGTAATGAGGTGCTGAAAGCTTGGTAGGCCTCTTGAATCGATAATCATCCTGCCATCGGTATTCATACTTCAGACCACCAGACATAATGGGGCAGCTCTTCTCAGTGCAGAATTCAGATATGGTCCCATAAATGAGATTTATCCTGTTGAAAAAGTCCACGAGGTGCACTGCAATCCAGTCATTGATGTTCTCCCCTGGGGGCAACTGGACCACTGTCTTTAAGTCTAGTCCTGATTTGAGGGAAGCCTGGGCTTTCTTGTACAGCTCAAACCGTTGTGTGCCCGGCTCGAATTTCTTACGAGGACGAAATGTTTTGTCTTTGTTAAAAACTTGCTTAAGGCATAGTGCCATTCTGATTTAGGATTAGCCAGGGTGGCAATTATATTTTTCAAAAGAAAAACTTTCAAGTAGAAAAAATAATGTGCTTTTTGAAAAAATAAATATATAGAGTTTTAACAGGCAGTTCTTCAATCTTTTTAAAAGTTCTTTTTATTAGCTTAACTTTCCAGCAGAGGGAACAAACATCAGCAACATTTAAAGTGAAGTGTAGTATCCATATATATATTCAACAGGGAGCTGAACTTTTTTCCTTCCTGGTTCTCATCAACGTGGAGAAAGTGGTAGGCAGCAATGGTCTAACCTGAAATGAAACCCCCAAAATAAGTAAGAAAGAAGGATTCAGTATGGTAACTTGTGAAAAGCAATGGACATGTATATAAGAAAGTTTTTTTAAAAAAAAACACCACTGTATTAGACTACAGGACCATTTTGTCAAATATTTTGTTGCCACGGTGGCCAAGAAGGTGCCTGGAGAAGGACATCTGTATGAATAACCACCAGAAAACTTATGTACTTATACTGAATCAAGATTCGGGGGGGAGGACACCAAAGACATCAATGGCAAAACAAGTCCATGTTGTTCCCTAGAAAACAAGCCATATGTATTCATGACTCACCAGGAGCCAAGCTTAGTGTGGTGACTGACCATATTCTTCTATTCATGTTTCCCAGAAAACTAAGCCTACAAGCTTCTGTTACTGGAACTTCATAGGTAAAATGTGTTGTGTAAAGAATCTGAAGGGTTGCGTTGTTTCAGTGAAACCTACTTTTTCAAACACCTCCACAAAACCACTTCTGGCAAGGTAGAGACGGAGGCTGATGAAGATAAAGAGAAAAAGTGCTCCAGTGGAACTTTTGGCTGGATCCCATTGCTTTATTTCAGTGGAAATGTGAGCTCAATGCAAGCATGGCACCAAGAAACACTTCGATGAAGCCCCAATTAAAACACTTCTCCTGCTCCTTTTAGTTATTTTCCACAGTCCCCAGAACTGCTCACGGAAACCAAAGAGTCCTTCCCCACCCACAATAGCAAAGCAATTTCTTCATTGCATCTTATCGTCACTCTAAAGATGAGGATAAAATGAAAACAGAAAACACTTGTATCTATTCAGCATTGTACAGAAGCTGTTTTAAAACAAAAGGTCAGATCAAAGTAGTACTCAAGGCTTTTCTAAAAATAAGTGTACATTTCTGATGGGAAGCGGAGAAGTTTCCTCAACAGCTGTAGTGCCTTTAACCCAAGAAGAAAACGTTTTGTTGCTTTGTCACTGGTTTGGCCATTCCCTGGACATCTCCTGGGAATGCAGATGTTTGGCAGTTCACATGCTTTTGTGACTTAAATCACATTTACAAGCCTCTTGGGCTTCCAGCTGTAATTCAGCAATGTCCCTATGGAGAAAAGTGGTATATATTTAACTATCAGTCTTAAGGCAGAAGTGCCAAGCACTGCTCTTTCCCAAATGCCATTTTTTTAAATTTAAGAGGGAGCTGAAAGGGGAAGATGTGATTCATTTTGAACAGGAAATCTGCATCCAAATTGTGAGACCACTGCAAAATATCTGTCTACTTCACTTTTCAGTTTTTTCGTTAAGATCAAGGGTGGCATTTACTTATATCAATACTACAGATCAGTCTAGAGACCTTTTCCCCTTTACACATGAACCTACCAGTCTCAGCAGGTGGAACATCTGTACAACCTTGACTAATCCAGAAAGCTAGGCAAGGTTGGCTCTGGTTAGTCTATGGATAGAGGATTGCATCTAGAAAGTCCAGGACTGTAGGCCCTGGTATGAGAATGTAGGTCCTAGTATGAGAAGATAATGACCAACCACTTCCATGTTCCATGTCATCACTGTCCACCAAATTGTTTCTTTCATGGTATAGAATAGAAGAAGGGTCAGCTGGTTCCATGCTTTCCTTCTTTATTCTGCAACTGTTAGCTACATAAAAGGTTGAATATGAAATAGCCAAAGTCTATCATCCATGCTAATTATGGTATCTGTAATATTGTTTCCAGTTACACTGGAAAATTATGCCCCTCTAGATATATAGATATTGAGATTGTAGATTGTTGTTATTAAGTTCTCTTTTTTTTTTTTACTTCTTGCCTCTTGTTCATTTCTTTGCCTTTCTGTGTGTCTCTTTCTCTCTGATTGTGCCTGTCTTTTGTCCTGTCAACTGTCTTTGATCTTTGCTAACATTTGATAAATAAACTTCAATCAATATTTTTGATAGCTATACTGAGAGGCATGTGTGCTTGCTCTGATCTGAAAAGGATACAGGAATTGTCTGGGATTGTGGTGGGGCAAAACCTAGCTGGAAATTATTCATGGGTGTATCCATGAAAATCACTAGGAGTCACATTCAAGTTGAAAAAGACTTTCCTTTTTATATATGAAACCAATTCGCCTCCCAGTTGTTGGTTATTGCTGTGCCATTCTTCCTCCCAGGAAGCCTGACAGGGTTCTTTTCTCCTACAAATATTTATTTGGTTTGAAGTCTTGAAAGTGTTATATCCTTTGAAATCACCATGGAAAAGGTCTGGCCCCAAGTGATTAGCAAGAACTGCTGCCACCACGAGTTGCTGATACGAAGTGAAATGAATCACTAGCCACACTGAAATATAAAGCAATCTTTTCTAACCTGTCAAAGGGCAGATGATATTATTAGCATTAGCATTTGACAGAATTGAGAATTAAGGCTGAGAACAATTTGGTCATCATACCAAGGATGGGCTGCTGGGGGTTTGCAGAGGTTCAGCAGTTCCTCTAGCTAAGATTCTGCACAGTTCGGGGAACCCCCGAATCCCACTCCTGGCTAGCCCTACCTACTCCCCTCCCAGGAATCCCACACTGCCCATTTTGGATGCAGGTAAGTGCAGGGCAAGCACAGAGGCTCAGGGAGGGTGAAAAACGGGCCTCCTGGAAGTTCAGGAAGGCTGGAAACGGGCCTGTTTCCTGCTTCCAGGGAGCCTCCAGAGCTCCAGAGAGTCTCTTGCTCTCCCAGAGACTCGAGGAAAGCCTCCAGAGCCCAGGGAGGGCAAAAATGCCCTCCCCGCCATGGTGCAGGAGGCTGACTAGGCCATGCCTACCATGGCCACGCCCATCCAGCTACCAGGTAGAGAACCTGTTGCTAAAATATTTGAAGCCCACCCCTGCATCATCCCATTTTATCATACTAAAATTAAAAATTTGATATATCTTTTATTTTTACATATTACCTAACAAGTGGTTTTATTAGTGTGATTGTAATTTCTTTGATTGTTGTAAGTTGCCCAGAGTCATTGAGAGTCGGATGGCATACAACTTTAATAAGTTATTAATTTTATTAAACTGAGTTCCAATAGGGCAGACTTTGACTTATGACCACAACTGAGCCCAACATTTCTGCTTCTAAGCAAGACAGTTGGGTGAGTTTTGCCCTGTTTCACAACCTTTCCTGCCACAGTTGCTAAGTGAATCACTGCACTTGATGACTGTTATTAAGTAAATCTGGTTTCTCCGTTGACTTTGCTTGTCAGAAGGGCATAAAAGGTGATCGCATGACCCCGAGACACTGCAATTGTCATCAATATGAGTCAGTTGCTAAGTGCCTGAATTTTGATCATGGAGTATCATGGAGACGCTGCAACACTTGTACGTGAAAAGGCCATAAGTTCCTTTTTTCAGTGTATAATTGGAACGGTCTTTTTTTAAATTACAATTTTTTTCAATGTTGTAATTGTAATGGTCACGAAACAAATAGTCATGAATTGAGGACTATGTGTATGGCTTCAGAAGATGGCAGATTAGACAGACAAACGTAGAGAAATTATCCCACTCCTGAATCTATATTGCAATTCAGTTTACCACATCATACAGCAATTACGTTACACTGCTGTGTCTCACTCAATTTGGTTATCAACAAGAGGAAGCAAGGGGAATCATGAGGAAGTGGTAGTTTTCAGACACTGCTGAATCTGACATTTCTGCATGTTAGAGCAAAGTTTTATTATTTGGTTATTTCCTGTTAGAGAGGTTGCTCCATTATTATATCTGTTATGTATGCAGGTTTGAATGTCATTGGTTAAGTTTGAACTGTTCTTGTAAAATGTCAGAAATGATTGGTTTAAAAAGTGCAGGAAAACCCTGCACTCTGATTGGCTGGCAACTGCGGCTGCTGGCTATAAGTAGCAGCTGCAGCCCAGCCAAATTGGGTCTGTTATGAGCTGTAGTCACTAATAAACTCTTCACTGAAGCACTCCGCGTCTGACTCTTCATGCAAATCTAACAATATCCTTTATTTAAATAGAATCCCAGGGGTGGGGGAGATTGTTTCTGAACATTTAGGCTACAAGCTATGCATAAAACTAGCAGAAAACACTTCCACTGTGGATAGGATTATATCAGGCAGCTTCTTTTTTAGAATAAGCCAATGATTAGTCTCTGAAAGGATCTTCAACACAGGCTGAAATAACAGAAGTTTGATAAATACCCATTAAAGCAGCATTTAAATGAAAATACTGTAATGAAGTAATTAAAATGAATCAAAGATAGAGAGGAAAACACCTACGGGCAGAAATTATCAGAATGATATCAAATCATGGGCACACTCTGTGGTGTCCCTGAAAACATCACCATTGGCAATTCTGCTGGTGACAAGTTGCTTATATGTGACAGCCCGTGAGCGTACTCAACATGATTCCATGATTATCCCTTAAGCACAGACCAAATTCAAGACAATATGCATATACAGCCATTGTGCAAGTAAGTACAGAAAGATAAAATTTCAACAACTACAGAACAGGGAGTGAGAGGGCAGGTAGCAAAGCCACAGTTCAACCTGGGGTCTCCTCCACTTCCTTCAATGGTGTCATTGTTTATTTTAAAAATAGCTATTCTCAAGCAAGCAGCCCAAACAGCATCCCATTTACCATCCTAAATACATGCTGATTGCCAAGTGCCCAAATTCTGATCATGTGTCCATGGGGGGGATGCTATGACAAGTGTGAAGCCTGGCCATAAGTCACTTTTTCCAGTGGTGTTATAACTTTCAGTGGTTAATATACAATACTGAAAACCCTAGAAGGGGAAGTTAGTCTGGATTCGTATGTACTGAGACCGCAGTTCATGAGATACTTTTAAAATGCTTTTAATTTAGACCTTTTTAAAAAGAAACTCTGTAGGCTTCCAAAAGTTGCCCCCCAACTGCATTTTGATTTGAGGTGAGTGATCCACATTCACTGTTCTTTTCTTTCTGTTTTTTTTAAGGAGCACAGAGCAGCTGCAAGTGACACTCTGGAAGAAAGGCAAATTTCTGCAGAGCTATGAGAAGAACGAAGAAGGAATGTGCAAATGTAAGAGGGATCAGCATTGCACTGCCCAGGGTTGTGGTGTGGCAGTGACCTAGAGCTTGTCTGTGCTCAAGCTCCCTAGCTAAAAAAAAGAGAGTCATCTCCCTGGCTGCACAATAGATTGAGAATACAAAAGGTCTGATTCATTTCCTTTCCATAGTATTTATCCCTACGGTAGTTTCTTGATAGGACAAATATCTGCTTCCTTGGCTGTGCTATTAATGCGTATTTTCAGTTGATTACATAAATTCAATTCCAGACTTTATAATAAGTAACAAGTGTGGTGTTCACTTATATTTTATTTGAGTTACGTGGCTTATTTTAGTGCTCTAAGCATTGGATTCTGAGTGACACAAAACTCCCTAAATCTGTAATTTGGGATGAAGCATAATCCTGTGAGTAATTGCTGACAAATAATACCGATGGTTTTCAAGATTACATTTATAAGTACAGTTACAGCTATAGGGTCTTTCCTTGTTTGCACCTAACCATTGTGTAAACATGCTTTGGCAATATCTTTTTTTCTGCTATGTTGCCAGTATGTTACCTTCATCTCATTGCCATCCTAAGAATGATAGAGGCTTAAGTCATTAACTTAAGCTATTGCCTCAGCTATAATAAGCATAAGCATGCTAGACCATTTCTTTACTATTGATTTAGAATACATGGTGTTCACAGCCCCACCACCCACCACAGAAGTAATAAAAATCATCTCTGTTATGTATGCAGGTTTGAAATCATTGGTTAAGTTTGAATTGTTCTTGTAAAGTGTTGGAAATGATTGGTTTAGAAAGTGCGGGAAAACCCTGCACTCTGATTGGCTGTCATCTGCGGCTGCCAGCTATAAGTAGCAGCCACAGCAAAGACAGTCGGGTCCATTCTGAGCTGTAGTCACTAATAAACAAGACCTTGAAGCACTCCGCGTCTGTCTCTTCATGCAAACTTAACAATCTCATCCATGTTATTTTGGCATTATAGCATGTTTGGATGACTTTAGGCGATGCTGGATGTTGCCAGTAAGGAAATGAGTGGTATTTTATTCTGTCCCTTTCCCTCTGTAGCTCCAAAGTCTGTAAAAATTTGTTAGGCTTTCTCATTTATTTCTTGGAAGGGAGTTGGGTGACTACAGTAACTTGAAAACAAACAAAAGAACAGGCCTGGGATGGGTAATAAATTTCATGCCATTGGGCTGTTATTCTCAGTCCCAGGTGGGTAAAAACAGTTCAACTCAGAAATGGGCAAATGTCCATCCATACAATGGCAATAACACTTTTCCTCTTCTAACAGACCCCTTGCAGATAATTGGCTTCCTAGAAAAACAGATGGAAGAAACAAAGTCTCTGGAAATTACCTGCTTTCCTCCTTCCTCTGGCTAGTTTTGTACTAGCTGATATATACTGCATTTACAACAAATCTGACATTGCTCTAGATGTATATAAGGCTATTATCTAGGTCCAAATTCAAACTGTTTTACTTGATTGGGTGAGTATGTTGATCGGGAGCCAACCACCGCCTGGATATTTGAAGTCCTACTGAGACATCTTAGCTGTTTTTTGGCTGGAAATTTCCCCTGCCTTCTAAAGGCCATGAGAAAGTCACTTTTGGGGATCTGGTGGAAAGAGGAAACTTCTAGCATTACTAGTCAAAACATCTTATAGCTGATCTCTTTTTCTAGCAACATTTTACCACTGTGCATAGAAATATTAGGCAAACACTGAAGGCTTATGAGTAGACGTTAGTACTCTGCAGATTTTCCTCCCCACCTCAGGCACAAAATGTATGTTAAGCAAACTTTTTTTTTAATTACATTTATATGCTGCCCTTCTCCAGAGACTCAGGGCAGCTTACAATTTTTGGGATGCAACCCAGTGTGCTCAGCAATAGCCTTCATTCCATTGTATATGCCTGCTTATTACTAAGCGGCATTTTTACAAGGTCAGCTAATTGCCCCCAACAATCTTGGGTCCTCAATTTATCTACCCCGAGAGGATGGAAGGCTGAGTCAACCTTGAGCCTGGTGGGATTCCAGCCTACAGCAGTTGTAGGCAGCTGGAACTTAAGTGCAGGCAATTAACAGCCTGAGCCACCAGTGTGGAATGGAGTCTGTGACAAAAATAAAGGCTCCCAGTTTCCCAAAACTTCTTTCTGGTTTTGCTCAGCCTTTCTGTACTCCAGATCATGAAGGCCAGCTTGACAACTGCCTAATGCCAACAGATGTAAGGCAGGAAATAGCAGCTGGACTTTTGTCTAGCTTAATTGTGTTTTCTGCTGTGCAATATGAATGAGCCTTCCTGTTGTGGTCCCAGTTTAGTTTGTTGGTGGTGATACAAAGCTACTCTGAAGCCTACATGGCCTTAGTTGTAAAAATTAAACAAATGCATCTCACCCTAAACCTCCCCCAGGATCTCCCCTTCAGACACCATTCAGAATTTGTGATTGAAATGTAATTTGAATTTGACAGATGGGAATCTAATGTATTAATAGATATTTCATTTATTTAGGTTGTGGAATTGTTAGGTTGTTTCAGCCCTACCTGTGCTATTGCTTTGGACCTACTTAATTTCATAAATGCTCAAATGCTATGGACGTCCATGGACCAAGACAGGATGTGGAGGATATAATTAACATCTCCATAAATTTATAGAATTTGCCATGTGACCAACCCAACAAAAAGATTCAAACAAATGGGTGGGAGGCATTTTTCTTATATTCACATCTTCCTTTTTAAAAGTTGGGAAAAATATTTATATATACACTAAAGGATCAGAGCTCAGTTGCCACTAATAATCCCTCCTTTCTGAATATAGAATTCATTGCCATGTCTATACTGAAAAAATAGACTCTGGTGAGCAGTGGTGGGATTCAATTTTTTTTACTACTGGTTCTGTGGGTGTGGCTTGGTGGGCGTGGCAGGAGAAGGATACTGTAAAATCTCCAGTCAGAGGTGGTATTTGCTGGTTCTCCGAACTACTCAAAATTTCTGCTACCAGTTCTCCAGAACTGGTCAGAACCTGCTGAATACCACCTCTGCTGGTGAGGAACAAGGCATTCATTCACCACCTCTCCAGTTCTGATGTGGAGTTTCATGATTACTGTTCCCAAAGAACATCAAGCATCATGAACACAGAGATACAGATCTACTTCCAAACTTCAGAAGCTGATGCTGTAAAACAGATGCTTGGTTGTAAATGTATGAATATGAATTAATAAACAGCAAATCAGAAACCAAGCAGTATTTTTTTAGATACACCTATTTGTGCTGCTAATACCAGAACTTGGCTGGAAGGTTTAATATTATGCATCACAATTCAAGACAATAAATGAAGTAGAACAAGGGTTCCCACCCCCCTGTGCTGCAGCCCACTACCAGACCATGGACTTTTTTGGAACTGGGTCGCACATGTGGTGGTTGAGTGCGTGCGCATGCATGAAGCCCCCCTCGCATGAGCGGTGGCCACTTTGCCCTCATGCATGAAGCTCCTCTCGTGTGAACAGCAGACATATTGAGCTCACATGCAAAGCTCCCTTCGCATGAGTGACGGGCCCACGCTCCCGCCACTCACACAAATGGAGCTGCATATGTTCACACGTGCCCATCTACCACTCACAAGGAACTATCCCCTCTTCCCCCGCCCAGCTGGGCTGCCAAGCCAGAAAAAATGGGGATTGCTGAGGTAAAAGACGATGCTCAAAAGACTAATCTCAAATAATATTGACTTTCAAGTTAGAATATTAAATTACATAAATAACTGCTAACTAACAGATACTATCAAAATTCCCCAGCTTCCAATACTTAATACCTTTTAGATCAATAATTAAATCCTCTAGAGAGATGTAAAAGCTGTTAATTATTATTCTACTATTAAATATGTTGAATGTTGAAACTTATTATTTTGGTAAATATAGGCAGGTATCCTGAAAATTGAGATGAACATCAGAGCTGGGATAGAATTTAGTGTAGGTACAAAAATGTTTGCCATAGAGCCAGTTTGGTGTAGTGTGAAAGCATCAGGCTACTAGGATTCCACAATCTCTAATCCTGCCTTAAGCACAAATTCATGTGACTTTGGGCCAGTCACTGGTTTTCAGCCCTAAGAAGGAGGCAATGGCAAACCACTTCCAAAATAATCTTGCCAAGAAAACTGTAGGGACTAGTCTAGGCAGTCACCATTAGTCAACACTGACTCAAAGGCTCAAAATAAAAGCATAGGTTTAACAGATATGGACTACAAAAAATCCTGTCACCCTCTAACTTTTTGCTGTTAACTAGTTGCTATCTGGAGTTTTGCAGCCTACACCTGGAAACTTATCACAATGCTGAAACAAATCTTTTGTCTGTTAATTGTATCCATTTACAATTTTTTTTCCTGAAAGTGCTTGCTAAGCTGTTACCCTTTTGACCATGCTGCAGTTTGAATACAGAATTTGCTTTGATGCATTTGCTTTCCAGAGATCACTTATTCAGCTCTAAATACAGTGGAAAATTCCACAGCTTGCTCTAAGAAAATGGCTGTTAGAGAAGAGGTCATTAGCTTCTCTGTGTGTGAGAGAAAAGGAGAGTGGGAAAGAGGGAGGGAGAGAGAAAAGTTGGAGAAGAAAGAAAGCCAATTACATTTGCCTGGCAGGAAATGAATTCTGATAAATAAAAGCCAAAAAAGAATTAAACACTAAAAGGCAAAAAAAGAAAAAAATGCAAAAAGTTGTTTTTGGTAGTACAAACTATTTTGAAAGTCCAGCCAATCCTGAACCCAAGGACTATTACACAAGCCAATACAAGCCTAAAACAGTATTGGAATACAAGGTTAATTCTGTACTGTCTGACTCTCCAAACTTAGTCATACTTGGAGAAGAGCTCATGATTTCAATAGATTGGTTTTAAATATGTTTGGCATCTAAATGTACTTCATTTTTGGAAAGTTTTTCCTAGCACCTCTCACTGGAGTATCACTGGAATAAGTGCATTGCTGTTGATGGAATAGAATCTCTACCCTGTTGATTCCTGGCTGCAATGATTTTGATTTGGTCTTTTGTTTTTGCTTTTCACAGAATAGGACTTATTAGGTAAAGAAGTTTGACATATGTTTTAAACTGAATTAATAGCTCTGTATATTTTTTAAAAATCTTACATTTGTAACTATTATCATTGCATTCTGTCCTTACTTATTGTTGAAATGCTTGGTACAGAAGACTGAGAGTACCTAATCTAATCATCTCGAAATCATTGGACTACAGCTTACATTATTGGATAGAGACAAGTTATATGATCTAACAATACCATACCAATGATTAAAGTTGATGTGTAGGGTTAGGGTTAGGGTTATCTCTGGTGGTAAAGGAATTATGGTTGATCTCAAATTGCCATCATGTTGAGGCACTATTTGCAGTTAGGTTAGCACATTGCTGCATAAACAATCAATGAGGGCTTGCTCAGTTAATCTATCAACATTGCACAATGAGAACAGCTGATAAGCGCCCACAGCTCCTTATATGTGTGTTCTACTTTACACCTGTAATGCCTGATTGACGCATTTGTGACTAGCAGACTGAACAAACTGCTTTTAAATGAGACAAAAGACAGTGTGGGCCTGTTATGCTTTCTGCAAGTGAAAAAAATTAGGTGGATTATGGTAATAAGTGCTATGGTGGTGCAGTGGTTAGAATGCAGTATTACAGGATAATTCTGCTGCCTGCCGATTGCCAGCAGTTTGGCAGTTCGAATCTCACCAGGCTCAGTAAAATGAGGACCCAGATTGTTGGGGGCAATATGCTGACTCTGTAAACTGCTTAGAGAGGGCTGCAAAGCACCATGAAATGGTATATAATAGCTATTGCTGTCCCTTAAAATCCTCAAACTCAGCATGAGTTTGTCATGCCCCTTAAGTTCCTCAAACTCAGTTCTGTCCCTTAAGATCCTCAAACTCAGCATGAATATATCTGTTTAGAAGTCTATGATCTTTCAGTTGAATCTGGAATCTTGCATACTTAAATAGCATAGCCCTACTGCTTCTATCCAAGAGATCTTTTCATGTGGAAAATGTATGAAGGTGCTAGATATGAATTGATCATTCTCCAGAACAGTTATCATCCAGATGCACCTGGAGATGAAAGTTTCAAACCAAATTAGTAAAAATGATATAATTGAATTAGTTTAACTTTTGATTAAATGTACAAAAGGCATGGAGAAGATTGTGCTACATATTTCATAACAACAGGCAACAAGCAGAGGTGGTATTCAGCAGGTTCTGACCAGTTCTGGACAACCGGTAGTGGAAATTTTGAGTAGTTCAGAGAACTGGCAAATACCACCTCTGACTGGAGATTTTACAATATCCTTCCCCTGCCACGCCCACCAAGCCACGCCCACAGAACCGGTAGTAAAAAAAAATTAAATCCCACCACTGGTAACAAGTTGGTGAACACCTATAATAGATAATAAAAAATGTACAGTCTGACATGCTGTGCCTCATTAGGATGATTGCAGAGAAGAAGGAATCGAGTAGTAAACTTTCTATCTGAACAAGTACTGTGGAAATGACTAACAATGTCTAATAGGTTCATCATAGATGTTCCCATGCAATGTGAAATGACCCTGAAGGAACAGTTCTTTGGAAATACTGCTCCTACCCATAGTTATGGTCCCATGATTCAGTAGCACAAATTTCTTTGTCCAAAGGTGGTGTTGAACAAGTGCATGTTCATTTTAAAGGGCTTTAGGTAGGGCTTAATTTTAAAAAGGTAGCACAAGAGCAGACACAGACAAAAAAATTATCTCTAGGAGAAAAAGATTCCATATTTGTGTCCAATGTCTATTAATCCATAGTTCATGTGATATAATTCTAAAGCAAGTTCTTTCAGACAGTCAGACTGTACAGTCAGTTTTACATGAAAGTTAGGTTAAACATAAACAAGTGTACACTGATTTGGAAGTCAGTGGAACTTTAAGCACCTATAACTTCGTAGCTCATACAATTTTCTCAATCACCTTCCTTGAGCTAAGCATCCCCATTATTACCTATTAAAGGATCTGCCCTTTAGAAAATTATCACATGAAATCACTGTCAGCTTAAATATACTCAATCTTAATTCTAATAGCAACAGCAATCGCACTTAGACTTACATACCACTTCACAGTGCTTTACAGCCCTCTATAAGCAGTTTACAGACTCAGCAAATTGCCCCCAACAATCTGGATCCTCATTTTACTGACTCGGAAGGATGGAAGGCTCAGTCAACCCTGAGCCTGGTGAGATTTGAACTGCCAAACTGCAGGCAGCCAGCAGTCAGCAGAAGTAGCCTGCAGTACTGCATTCTGACCACTGCACCACCACGGAGCAGCTTTCTGAATGGAGGAACTCAGTAACCCTATTACTCCAAATCAGATTTCCATTCAAAGTCATGTCCCAAAGTTTACACTTGTATTATTATGGATATTAATATTTCACATCCTAGCTGAGTTCTGAGTTTCAGTTCTAGCTGAGCTTAAAGTACAATATCAAAAAGCTGGATGGAGCTAATGAGGTTCTGAAAAAGGACATATAACTTTAAAGATCAAAAGGCGGTTTATGGAGTACTATACAGACATATTCAAGGTGTTAGTGATAACATACAAAGTCCTACATGGCTTGGGTCTGGGGTACTTGTGGGAGCGTCTCCTGCCAGCGTCGACTTCCAATCGCCCTGTGCGGTCCCACAGGCAGGGCCTCCTTGGGGTGCCGTCAGCCAGACAATGTCAGCTGGCGGCACCCAGGGGTAGGGCCTTCTCTGTGGGAGCACCCACCCTGTGGAATCGACTCCCCTTGGAGCTCCAGTCGGCCCCTGACCTCTGTTCCTTTCACCGTGACCTAAAGACCTGGTTGTTTCAACAATCCGGCCTGGACTGAAGGGTAAGGGGAGGGGTTTTATTGATATTTTAAATTTAATTGGGTTTTTAGTTTTATTGGGCTTAGCTACTTTGGTTTTAATGTATTTTAATTAATTGTATTTCTATTTTTTACTGTAAGCCGCCCTGAGTCCCTAGGGAGAGAGGGCAGCATATAAGTCCAATTAATAATAATAATAATAATAATAATAATAATAATAATAATAATATAATAATAATAGAAACCAGGATTATTAGCAGTAGCAATAGCAGTTAGACTTATAGACCGCTTCATAGTGCTTTACAGCCTCTCTAAGTGTTAACATAGTCAGCACATTGCCTCCAACAATCTGGGTCCTCATTTCATCGATCTCAGAAGGATGGAAGGCTGAATCAACTTGAGCCAGTTAGGATTGAACTGCTGGCAGTGAGCAGAGTCAGCCTGCAATACTGCATTCTAACCACTGAGCCACCACAGCTCTTTGTTGGAACAGTATAAGGACTAATCTTGGCATGAACTAGTTTTTGCACATTTATATTTTCTTATCTTTTTATTATTTCATAACTTTAATTATCTTTGAGTTGCTATTTCTTACCAATTTTCTACACTTAGCATAACACTGCTTATCCCAAAATGGAGTTGTATAATGGTGCTATCAGATTCACTCAAAACCTGTGCCAAAGTTTTATAACACTTTGTTCCATAAAACCTGAAAGTTGTTGCTATGAAGGACTATTTTCCCTTAATTTTGTGTGTGTGTGTGTGTGTGTGTGTGTGTAATTGTGGTTGAGCTACCATGGACATTGTGTATCTCACTCTGCCAGTGATGACTGGCATATTTGTGAATTATTCTCTGTTGTATGTCTTTGGAAATGGGTGAGCTTTGGAGTGGAAGGAATGATGGCTCCTCCAGAAGCATCCAAATGACAACTAACAATAGCAATAGCAATATCTTTCTTAATTGGACTTATTTTTCCACCTGCAATGATTACCCAGTCATGGTGGAAAATGTGGAGGGAGCAGAGGCATAGAGTACAGAATATGTATTCTGTAGAGAATACCAATTCTTTGGCAATATAGTCTTTGCATACACGTTCAGAAGAAAATCCCCTTATAGCAATGAGAATTTATTTCCAAATGAGCAGAGTTTGAATGTAGTGGTACTGAAACCACTAGTTTTTAATGCTAGCAGTCAAGGGATTCTACTTTTCTTCCTTAATGGATTTTCTCCAGAAGGGGAAATATTGAAAGAAGGGAAGGAGAAAGATGAGATGACCAAAATGAAAGAATGCACTGGCTGCCTTGGACCACTGTTAAGGATAATTGCACAGGAAAAGCCTGACTGGAAACACTCTAAATCTATAGGCTGACAGATTCTATAACAATATCAGCAAATTGAAAGATTTCCTCAAATGCCTCCCCAGGGAACTGTAAATGGCATTTACACACCCAGAAACACACATGGCGTTATTCTAGTTAAGTTATTCTCTTATCAGACACACAGGTGCTCATTTTCAGTTTACTCAGTTCTGTAATGATTTGGTCTGTTTAAAAAGTTTATTAGATATGGTGCTTGTAGCTATTTTGCCTTTTGCCAAGGGGCAACCAAGGAGCACCTAACTGATCTGAAAAGCAGTTGTCATTTTGTGCTCCAAAACAGCTCCCTTCAAAATTGCTAATCTGACCATAGAAGAGTATTAGGATTTGGGCACTGTAAAGATTTGGATAGATTTTGGTACAAGAGTTTTCCTCTATCCCAAAGTAGAACTTGCCCAGATCCATAGCAGTTAGCTTATACAGTACTAAGAGTTGAAAAGTTAAGAAATCTACCCTGGTGTATATTTTAAGATGGACTGCAAAACTGAAAATGTGCCACGGCTAAGCTATAAACAACATCAATTCAAGAGAAAGATCCAGTGTAGGAGTTAGCTCGTCCTGCTTTGATCAAAATTCTTTGTAAAACCAACTGTTTACAGAAAACACTCACCCACGACTTCACAGATGATCCAAGGAAAATGTCCTTCTGTACATTATTCCAGAAATATCCAAAAGAAATTCCTGAAATTCTTGTAAAATTACTGGTGTGTTCAGAGCTCAGACATTTAAGTTTTTCATTTACGAAATCCTTGTTGGGCTTTTCATTAAATACACTCTGCTTTCCTTTTTTTTTGGCCTTCCCCTAGCTGATGTCATATCCTGATTGTGTCTAGAGGACTATAGCTGTCCTTGCTGCAACACATCAGTTCTTTCACCCTCCCCTAGCTACGCCTCTTACACTCTTGTGCAGAAACCCCAATGCTAGAAAGTTCCTTGGGAAGTGCTCTCCCCCTCCTCTTTCTCTTTCACACACACACACACACACACACACACACACACACAAACATTCTCAACACCCAGTCTCAGCTTTTGTTTCGTTTTGTTTTTCTTGGCTCCAGATTAAAAGGAAGTTTAAGGCCACATTATTATGAAGATCAGCAAGGAAACTGAAATTCTGCTGCACGGCACCACACCACTTCCCACTCTTCATAAGTTGTAGATAAAGAGATAGCTTTTCAGCTGCAAAGAGCCAGGAGGAAGTTTTCTCCACTAAGCAAACAAAACCAGGTAATAAGAGAGTTCACGCTCCCAACTTTTATTGCAAGGTGGGAGACAAGAGTTTGCCTTAAAGACACAAGAACAGGTAGGAAATGCATGTAAGAGAAGAGGCAGAAAATACAATAATTGCCAAGTCTTTATTTTGCAGGCTAACAATGTTTGTGCACTCCTTGCTTACTTGGCTGATCTCAAACACAAAGACTACATACACATGGGCAAAGTAGGGCAGAGCAGATCAGTTGACAAAGACATTAGTGGATCATCATGGTTTGTTAAGTAGCAGGTTACCTGTGATGGCTTTCGAAAGTATTCAGTGATGTCAATATTGACATCATTCCCGAGAACTTTTTAAAATGGAAGGTTCTGGGTGAATTTAAGTTATTTTAATCCACATGGCAGTGATAGAGTTATCTTCTTAAAAAAAAGCATCAATGACTTGAATAGGTGTTCAGTGGAAATTGCTGTTAAGTCTGCTTCCTAAAATTATCTTACTGTTTTTTTTTCAGGTTCTACATACATGCATATGTTGTTACTAAGAAACATCCTAAATGGACCCAAAGAGCAGTAAGATTTGGGGTATGTGTCAATATTGTGTACATCAGGGTTCCCCAATCTAGCCCTTATTCAATAAATTGGGCAGCTCTTATTGTCCCTAAGAAGCATGCCATGCTGCCTGTGAAAGACAAAGGTTACTTACGAAATCTGAAGGATACCACGATGGGTCTAGTTCAAAGTTCAAACCTTTATTGTCAATGCACAACATGTGTACAATGAAATTGAATGAGCCTCCCTTGGTGCAGCCCACCCAAGAACATGGAGTACATCTCAATAAATCAATAAATAATAAAGAAATCTCTAACCCTTGATAAGTAATAAACTAGCACACATTCCCCATACTAGAATGTGTACTAGTCATACTAGGGTCTAGATCTAGAATCTGAATAATTTGATAACCATCTATCCAGATTCTAAGACAGAATAGTGACCAGGAAATCTATATATATAAAAGCAAAATACTACTCACGCATCATCACAAAATCTCCAGAACCGTAAAGCCTACAAACTTGACATTTGGCATGTATGTTCCTCTTGGCTTCTAGGTGCTCACTAAGAAAGGATTTTTTGAAATGACCATCCGAGCATTAGTATTTTGTATATTATTATTAATACACTCTAATGCTAAGGAGTTCTACTCCCCCTCCCCACCTGAAAAGAAATCTGTTCCAAACACAAAACACAAGCAGAAGAGAGGAGTTTCAGTTTCACAGCACCAAGCAGCTTTAGTACAGAACAGTTGAGCTAAGCCACACCCAGGTTCCTTGCTCACACGGCAAATACTCTTTCAGTTTCCAAACAGCCCTCAACTCTCTCACACACTGACAGGACGCTAGCCAGATGAATACCGATGGATGCTGGTAGGCGAGGCACAATTTTTTCCTTATTTTCCTCCTAGTAACATTCATGTAAAACCTGTTCTGTCACTAAGTTACAGCCTTTTTTGTGAGGAAACAAAAAAAATTATTACTCTAAAATCATATCCTGGTTCACAAAGGTTTAACATGTGATTACTACAACATTACATACTGTATGTATAGATTTGTGAAGGAAGGAAGATGATATTGGCCTTCGTCTATCAAACTTTGTATCTTCTTATAATATGTGTTACATGATATGAGATGGACATGCAGTGAATTTTTCATCCTTCACACAGCAAAATGCTGAAGGGAGAGCACCAATAAAGTAAATAGCATATTTTATTCTAAAATATAAAAAGAGGGTTTTTTTTTAAAATACTATTTTCCTTAGGGCCATAGGGCTTTTACTTCCTCTCCTTTCAGGCATGCCATGAAACATCTACCAAAGAAAAATGTATTCCTTCATCTTCTGATTAATGGGAAAATATGCTTGTTGCAAAACAGATAAATTACACATTTTTAAAAACCTACCTTTAATATCTGGAATAATGTCACTTTTACAATTCCTTCTTTTGGCAACTCCCCATTCTTAGTACAAATATAATTCCTCAAAGGCCCTCAGATTGTAGAGTTTGGGCTATAATTCAGCATTACATTGACATCTTTAGTATTTTAGGAAATTCCCCATAAATCTACCTATGTACATTACAATATTATTCCAAAATGATGCAAGTAGTTCACAAGATCGAATCACATGGGTCAGTAAAATTTCCATTATTATTTTTTTTACATCACCACCAAAGGAAAAGAGTTACTCAGTACAGGAGCCATGGTGGCTCAGTGGTTAGACTGCTATATCGCTGCTCACGTTGCCAGAAGTTTGATTCCTTCAATCCTGACCAACTCAAGATTGACTCAGCCTTCCCTCCTTCCGAGGTCAGTAAAATGAGGACCCAGATTGTTGGGGAGGGGCAATATGGTGGTTCTTAGAGAGTGCTGGAAAGCACCGTGAAGCAGTATATAAATCTAAGTGCTATTGCTATTGCTGTTGAAAGGATTAGCCGCTGACATCACCATTGCCTGGGGAACACCCAACTGGGGGTTTCTTTTATGTGAGGAGTAAGTCCAGAACAATGGTTGACAATGCTCCCAGTCTCCCTGTGCAAGGTCATGAAAGTTTTCCCAAAAAAGTTACCCTACTGACCCTTATGGGTCTTAACCCATAGTTTGAGCACTCTTGTTTAATGTAATGTAACAGGTAGGAGCACGGTAGTTCCTAAGGTTAGGGTGTTGGGTAGGACAGCAAGCCGCATTTGAGACCCACGTGTTGCCATGGGGCAGGGTTGAGCTCCCATCCTTAAGGGCCTTGGTGGTGCAGGCTATTAAACGCCTAGCACTTAGTTCCAGCTGCCTGCAATTAGTGCAGGCTCGAATCCCACCAGGCTCAAGGTTGACTCAGCCTTCCATCCTCCCGGGATAGGTAAATTGAGGACCCAAGATTGTTGGGGGCAATAAGCTGACTTTGTAAAAATGCCGCTTAGTAATAAGCAGGCATATACAATGGAATGAAGGCTATTGCTGAGCACATTGGGTTGTGCTCCAAACATTGTAAGCTGCCCTGAGTCTCCGGAGAAGGGCGGGATATAAATATGAATAAAAATAAATAAATAAATAAATCCTTCACTTCATGTGTGCAATGTACAATGGGAAGTTGCAGAACTACAAGGTTTGAGAACTGTAGCATAGAGCTTAAACTTGGGGAGGGGGGATAGATAGGGAGGGAGGGAGGAAGGAAGGGAGAGAAAGAGAGAAAGAGAGAGAACAAAATTTTAAAACATTCCCATCCTGATATTACTTTCCTGAGTTTTGAAGTTGAAGGAAGTTAGGGCGTAGTTTCTCATTATAAAATGAGAGTTTCTTTGGTCCTTTGTAGCACTGGTTTCCTCTGCTTCAAATAAATTTCAAGGGAATACAGATCAGGAAGGAGGATGATAAGGGAGGGAGCAGAATGGTGGAGGAAAATTTAATAGGCAGAAAAACAGCATCTAGAATCTCACAACGGCCAAAAAAGAAAGAAAGAAAAAACAACCAAAAGCACCCAGCAAACTAACCCCACCCACAGAAATGAGAAATGAGAAAGCACCCTGAGGATGAAGCAAGGCCTTTTCTGCAGGAAAATAAATATTTGGGCAACTGGAAAGAAGAATTTGCTTCATCGTTAGTCATAAAAGGATATTGATTTTGGCCAAGGGATCAGAGATGCAATCTAAAAGAGAAGATGTGATCCTTTTCCCCTCCTTGTGATTGACAAAACTACACTGGACTGAAAAAGGAGATTAACGAGATTAAAACTAGATTTAAAACAAAAACAAAAACCAAGTACACCATTAAAAACAAGACAACCAAAACAGAAGAGACTGTTTCCAGAGAACTCTGAGATAAAATTCCCCTTGTGTTGCAAGAGATAAAGGCTGACAGCCTCCAACTGCTGATCTGCAGGCCAAACAATTTAGGAGAAAGGAGAATTAAAGTATCAGTTTAGGGTGGATTCAGCCAGTTTGCACCACTTCGGGAGAACCAGTTGTTAACTTTCTGAACAGTTTGGTGAACTGATTCTTGGAAGCAATCATTAGGGTAGAGAACCTGTTGTTAAATTATTTGAATCCCGCCACTGGTCTTTAGACAATGACTGGCTTCTTGCTTTTCTATTGTTTCTCCATTGACTTGTTCCTTCAATCCTTCAATTTTTGAGTGAAACATCCTTAATTGACACACATTAGTGCAGTTCACAAAAAATACTTACACTACCAAACATTAATTCTGAGTCCTATTAGACTTTGCCAATTCATATTCTCTAGCAGCTTTCCAAAACTTGATTTCTGCCCCAACTTAAGCTGACATGAGTTGTCATCCAGCAATCACATATTTCCTGCAGTGTGGGAACTTGGAATGCTGGTAGGGAGACATATTTGTCAAAGGCAGAACTGATACATAGATTTCTGTTTCGTGGAACTGAGCTGCTACTTCTCTGAAATCAAAACAGTTCTTCTACCAGATGCTTGGACATGTCCACTGAAGACCTCAACAGTAAGGCTCCAGTCACTCAGTCTCCAAGATAGTTGTTGGATTAGCAACAACCTGCATTAAAAGTGTCTGACACCTTTTCTGCTTATGTGCAGAATCAACCGTACGGTATTTTTAACTATATGATTTATTCTAATTCCCATAGATGCAGATGTGCATTGCTTCTTATTAACGTAACATCTATATTACTGAATTATACAGTACATCATTTCTAAAACAACTTTAACGCAATGTAATGTAATTTTAGATTATGAATGGAAAATATGTGGGAATCAGCAAAAGTTGTTACAAAGTTGTAAAGGAAGGCACTAATGAGGTCAGCTGGAAATTGATAGGAAGGCCGAGAGATGTTAGGAGATAGTGATAAGGAAAACACAGTGACTTCTGGAAAAATGGCTTGTTTGTAAGCATAAGAAAAGTTTTTAAAGTCTTTAATAAAAGCCCCAAGTGAAACAAATCCAAGAGAGTATCTTGGTCAATATAAGAAAGCCTTTAGAGGTTATAAGTGCCATCAAAGATCTGAAGAAGCCCATCCAACTACTCTGCGTGATCATATGTAATTATCAGTGGGGAACATTACTGAACACTTTAATGAAACTGAATTGTATCCTGCTTCAGTGTAGGATTCATGCTCTGATTGATCAATTTTTCTCATCCACACATACACTAATAATCCTGCACTACAAGATTCAACTTTAGCTTGGGCAGAGGTGGAAGGTCAGTGAAACAGAACCATGTCTTAACGTTATCCATAAGATTTCTGCACACAGCATTTACTATGCCAGTTTCAAGGACCAAGATTAGGAAGTCGCTGGAACTAGTTACTTATTGTAATCCCATATTTAACAAGGATGAAACGAGTCTGCTAACAAGATAGCATTTGTAGACACATAGCACAAGGGCAATTGACTAGATTTAATAGTTGACTCTAAAGCAGCACTAGTTGAGCAGTTTCTAGTCTTTGGGACACCCAGACATAAAATTACAAAGTTATGGATACCATCATTGAAAATAAATTGTACAATGAATAAAATATGTTATGCAGTTTCTTTTTAATTATGGTATCCATAACTTTGTAAATTCTGGGATTATTGTGATGTATTTTGGGAAGGGCTGATCTTGTAAGTGAATTTAGAAAGGGACTGTTTTTCTACAGCTGCAAGAAGTGATGGGCGTATTTAGTTAGTTCTGAGGCAGCTAGAATTCAACTTTTTGTTATTTACAAAACCTCAAACCCAAAACCTGTTTGTTCGTCTGAGGAATCTTTAGTTTGGAATTCTCTTTTGGGGTGGGGAAGCATGAACATAAAAAGTAAGAAGGGGAAAACAATGAGGCAGAAGTAATATGGGCTGAAAGAGGGGAAAATAAATCCCTCTTAATCCCTCCAGTCAGAACTGAAGAAGCTTCTTGGGTGAGAAGCAAAATGTGTTCAAGGAAAAACAAAAAAAGTCCTGCTGCCTTTTGAAAAAGCACCTTTGGGAAAATCTCTATTAATGGACTCCATTAGTCAGTGTTACAGTGCTCCAATTCAGCTATACATGTTACTACAACAGCCATTTCCCTGCCACATGTTCATTATATATTAGGCTTCCAAGCTTCTAAAGGAGCCCTTTAAAATAATTTTTCCACAGCCATCTCTATAGTTCTATAGTTCTGAAGCCTCTAAACCAGGGGTGTCAAACTCGATTTCATTGAGGGCAGCATCAGAGTTGTGTTTGTCCTCAGGGATCTGGGGGGCATGGCCAGGGGGCACAGCTAGTTTGATGTCACTCATCGAGGCTCTGTTATTGGCCACGATGGCCCTCCGGGACTCTGTTTTTGGCCGCAACAGCCTCCTGCAGCCCTCTGCCAGCAAAAACAGAGCTCAGAAGGACCACGCATGGCCTCCCTGGGCTCTATTTTTGCTGGCAGAGGTGTGCTGTCCAGCCAGTTTAGAGTTAATGGGATAGGTAGTTAGGAATTGAGAGCTGTTCCCTTAAGGGAATGCAGCATGGTAAATGTACTTAAGGTATCCTGGGAAATGTAGTCCATGTCATGTGATCACATCTGTAACCCTGATGGGTCACTGAATTGACCCTTGTTGGGTTGAGGGAGCTTTCTCCTCTCTTGCCTGAACACACAGCCTCATGTAGCAGCTATATCCCCTGCCTCTATGATTATGGGATGAAATACAGGGATGAGAGTTTAATATCTTTCTACACCACAATTCAGAAATGCAAAGGATTGGACATTAAGAAGAATCTCATCATAAATGTGAGTTGACAGGATGCCTGATGAACCAATAAAAAAGACTTTGTATGGATGCTTTGTGGAGTTGTTCTGTCTACTTTATACCCATCTGGAGTGTAAAGCAGAACAAGAGGTACCCCGGGTCAGTGGTGGGGTTCAAATTTTTTTACTGCCGGTTCTGTGGGCGTCACTTGGTGGATGTGGCAGGGGAAGGATACTGTAAAATCTCCAGTCAGAGGTGGTATTTGCCAGTTCCCTGAACTACTCAAAATTTTGGCTACTGGTTCTCCAGAACTGTTCTGAACCTGCTGAATACCACCTCTGCCATGGGCTGGTCCTTTGATGTTTCCAGGGTGGGCCCACAGGCCAGATCTAAGCACCCTGTGGGCCGAATCCAGCCCCTGGGCCTTGAGTTTGACACCCCTGCTCTAGACTCAAGTGCACCTTAATTCCATCACTGTGGAATTTTATAAGAGAGTAGCAAAGTAACTAACCCTAGCTTATCTTAGAAGCTTAGTTTGAGGTTCACTATGTCTTGTGAAACCAGCTAAACTGATCCTGGGCCTTTTATGTGAACATATCCAATGGGAAGCTTGTAATGAAAAATAGCACTTGAATTAAGAATTATGTGTTCTTTTCCCTGGGCCATTTCAGCACTACTAGTTATTCTTTCCTACGGATGCTTAGAAAAAGATGGGAGTTATCAAACCAGTGTGCCGCTCCAGTGCTCTAAAATGTGCCAAGGGTGTACTGAATGTTCCATCTACGTAAAGAATGTGATTTATTTGGGAACAAGTAGGTTCTCTTAGAGATAGTACAACTTGTCTACCCAATTTTGCACAGTGCCAAGAGACAGTGTAATTTTACAAAATCAAGTCGAGAGCCCGGTAAGAGGTCACGTCAATCACCTTGCAGTATCTGCTGAATATGGAGATAGCCGCATCCTGTTGTGAAAGGCATTGGCTTTGTTTGCAAATTGTCCTCCATTACATTGAAGTGATTATTTATTGAATCTCTACTACCTACTTAGGCTTGGAATTTGAAGAGAGCCATCATCTCCTTATGAGAACAAAACCCAGAATTTTCTTCAGAAATCCAGTCTTAAGCAGAAGCTGGTGATGCAAGACTTAACACTATGAAGAATAACCAGAGACTTCCTTGTCAATTTATAAAAACTATAGTCACAAGAGGACTAGGACCTCAGAACTTACCACATCAATAAGAGGACCAAATGCAATGTTGGATGATTTCCTTGAAATATCAAGTTCGGAGAAGAGCTTTTCCTCCTCCTCTCGCTCCTCAAAACCACAAGATTATAGACTTCTCTCTAGGTATTATTTTGGGGTTATTACATTTATTTTATTTATTTATTTTATTAGACCTGTATGCCGCCCTCTCTCCCTAAGGACTCAGGGTGGCGAACAATAAAAACCCAATATAAATTACAATAAAAAACCATTAAACAAATACAAGCCTAATCAGTGATTATAAAATTTAAAAAGAATTAAAACAAAGACTAAAAAATCAACCCACACCCCCGAAGTCAGTCCAGACTCGCCTGTTGAAACAACCAGGTCTTCAGGTCCCGGCAGAAGGAGCGGAGATCAGGGGCCAAACGGAGGTCTACGGGGAGTTGGTTCCATAAGGTAGGTGCTCCCACAGAGAAGGCCCTACCCCTGGGCACCGCCAGTCGACAATGCCTAACTGACGGTACCCCAAGGAGGCCCTGCCTATGGGAGCATACCGGGCGATCGGAATGTGATGCTGGCAGGAGGCGTTCCTGCAAGTACCCTGGCCCCAAGCCATTTAGGACTTTGTAAGTTGTTACTAACACCTTGAAACTGACCCAGAAGGCAACCAGCAACCAATGCAGGTCGCGCAGGAGGGGTGTAACATGGGAGTATCGGGACACCCCCATCACAGCCCGCGCAGCCGCATTCTGTACCAGCTGCACCATTACATAATTGGCACCATAACTTTTTTTTAATCCTGATGCAATTCTTGTTACAAAATCAAGCAATTAAAAGTATTTTCAACCAAGTGTTACAATGTTCCAAGGGTGGGGTTAGTATATCTCCCCTAATCTCTCCCAATATTTGTTAAAAGCTTTAGAAACTTGAGCAAGACAATTAGCTCATCTCTATCCCATCCCGTTTTTATTTACCTTTAAAAAAGAAAATATTGCAAATAACCTTATTAGGTCACTTTTAGGCACTACAAATGATTATAATGTATAACAATAAAATCTTATAAGAAAGCTGTAGAATAGATCTGTTGCTTCCACAACAAACTTTACTATTAAGAGAAGATAATAAGATTGTAAGTTTGAAGCAGCACATTGTATTTGGTCACAGCAAAGGAAAAAATAAATGAATGAATGAACCAATTAATCAAAGAGTTTTGCATCACCTTTAAAAAAACATCATTAAGAGCCCACTTGGTATAGTGCTAAATGCATCAGGCTAGCTAGAACACTGGGAGATACTGAGTTCAATAATTGTTGAACAGCATCCTTGGAAATATTAACTACTTAATTAATGATTATAAACTATAGTCATTACTATAGATCCTTAAATCTGCACCCCAAAATATAACATGTGAACACTTGCATGAAACAAGGCATAGCAAGCTGGCAAAAATTGAGAAAAGTAGTCCAGTTTTTCAAGGGCTAAAATAGGCTAAAACAATGACAAATTCTTTTGTCATTGTTTACTTTATTGTTCCATTATTTTACTTCTGTTCTGTTTGCCCACCTTTCATTTTTCTTCCTTTTTATTATTGTAAGCTGCCTAGAGTAGCTGCACAACAAACAAACAAATGAATAAAATAACAGGAGCAAAATGCTATTAAAATATTTTTCAAGAAGCAAATGTGTATCTAATATTTCTTATCATGGGAGACAGTAGATGAAATGGAACATCAAGTCTGGTAGTGTATTGGAACTATAGATTTATACTGTTTCTTCTTCTGCATATTGATTCCTCCCCTAAACCTTCTGGATATCACTGTGTTTTCTGGAGCACTCTGAAAACATGCAAGAGGATGTTGAAGATCCACCAAACACAGACATTTTCATCATTAAGGGGAAAAAACACCATCACCTCTCTGGATTTCTCCCCAATTATTAGATTTTGCTTGTTTCAATAAAGTATAATAGAAATGGGCAGCTAATTATACTTCATATAATAAGTATATCTTGTCCCAAGTAGCCTGTAGAATCAATATTTTAATGACTATCCATTTGCTAAATACAATAGAAAAGGCAACTAAAGGGCTTAGGAGACAGAGTGTTCATGCCAAATGAATGAGAAGAATTTTGAGAGTTTTTTTTCTCTGAAAAGGGACATTTCTTAAGCTGAATTTACTGTTGTTATTTAGTGCAAAATCACAATGAAAATTATTGCCATTGTTAAGCTGGGTAGAATAAGTGTATATTGATGTGGTGTTTGTGGCGTACAAGAGGGTTTGTTCTTGCTCCCAAAGGATTAAATGGGCGAGTCTGAATTTATCACCTTTATTCAGAGTCTCATTTCTGACTCCTGCTCTTCCTGTGGCTAACCAAACCCCATTCAGTCTTTCTTTCCTGTAATTGTCATGTCCCAAAGAAGAAGAAGTGGGAGGGAAAGCTAGTTTAACTTCCCAACTTGGGCAAACTGAAGATCTGTTTTTATAGGGACAGCTGCAAGAATTATGGAAAGACTGTAATTGCACCGTTGTGCAAAACAATGGGAGAAAATATTCATCCTTTGGGAAAAAGATGATGATACTGAATAAACTGATTACATAATGGACTATCCCCACAAGTTTTAAGTGCATTCTCCTGCCCTGGGATGTAGGTTTTCCACATGGTTGCTTAGTAAGCACAACTCTGAAAACAGCAAAAACATCCCTTTGAAGAAAGGCATTCATTGCTCCAAAGTGTTTCTTATGGCAACAGGTGGTAGGCTGTATCTGAGTCTTGGGGGGGGACCCTACAGGCTGCATCCTTCATTTCATGTCTCTCTTCATTAGTGTTGTCACTTCTACATTTTCAGAGTAAAACCAACAGCAATAGAATAAAATGAGATGATATGGGCAAGATTGACCTCTAGTGGCTATTTCTATGATATGCCTTTATTATTTTTTTTGCAGAATCCAGTAGCGCATACAGTATCTTGTGCAACTTAACAAAAGCTGAACAAGTGTTTGAGAAGATGAATTCATTTCTTTTTTAACTAAGGACCCTAATGTGAAAAAAAAAACACGGTTGACCTTGGACTTTATGAACAAGTGGTGAATGCAGCTAAATCATTACACAAGCATAAATTGAGGATCCCGTCCCTTATTTTCTAACATTTTGTCCCTCAGGAATGTATTTTGAAATTGATCAGGACAAAATATTGTGCTACACTATTTATTCATATCATGCTTTAAATAATTTTAGATATTAAACAGAGAGCAAGCCATCTAATCTTAACTACTTGCTTTTTGGAGATTTTATGACTAGAATAACTAGCTAACATGAAAATGCATTTTTATTTCTCATTTTAGTAGTTAGTAGTTGCTGTTCACTGGAACAGACTTCTCAAAACAGCTTATATTTTGTATATTTTGTATTTATACTTTAAATTAAGAGTGCAAACTACTAAAACAAAGTGAGTACCATAAAGTTTATATAGGAATTTTCAACTGGCACAGAAGAGATGTCAGACTGGGATGAACTTCTTGAAAATTCTAAAACCAGACAGGTGTTTTCCTTGATCATCACTTATCTCACCTATGAAGGTAATAAGAGACAGAGAATATTCATAGAAGATATCAGTATAATTGCTAGGCCAGTTTGGGAGACCATAACTCAGAAAACAATTTAGGAGTAGAAATGCTGAAAAACAGTACTATAATAGTGGAAAAAAGCATCATCTTTTTCAGATCGGTCATGAACGCAATCCAGTTTTTAGTTGAGCTATATGCCCACTATGTAGGATTGAATCTAAAGTTGACTGAATCCTAATCAGCACATGCAAAGAACTTTTACTGGTAATATCCTAAATATGGTGATACTTAAAAGATGGAAATCAAAGCAGTGTTATCACTGATGAGTTTCTACAAATTATATAAAGGCTGCTTTAAATTTAAAATTCATTAACATTTAATAATGATTATATTTACCATATTAAAAATTATTTAACAGAAGAACAGAGTTGGAAGGGACTTGGAGGTTTTCTAATCCAACACCTGCTTTAGCAGAAGATCCTGTACCATTCCGGACAAATGGATGTCCAATCTCTTCTTAGAAACCTCCAGTGATCGAGCACCGACAACTTCTGAAAGCATGCTCTTCCACTGATGGTTCTGTCAGGAAATTTATGGAACACAACTGTTTGTGAATAGTTATTGACCCATAATCTACCATAACACTGATTCCTCTATCCCTGAAGCATTTCAGTTCACTGCTACTAGAATAAGTAAATCAACCCGAAGGGAAAAGTGTGTATCAAAAACATAAGTTTCATTACTAGTCCTCACAAGTCCCTGATCACTCCTCCAATAAAATTAAAACCAAGAAATAGAAACACATTCTGTTCCATGTGTCCCTAATCCTAAATGAGGACAGCCCGATGTCTTATATAGACATTATACAGAATCCATAGAACCATGAGATTTGACTTCTATGTCTGTCTGCATGTAAGATATTTCAAGTCTTGTAATCTGAGTACTAAAAGTATATACTGTATTGATGGAGATTTAAAAACAAGACGCCTCAGGACCTTCCCTTGAGTCTTCACTTCCTATGGTGAAACCCTCTTACTACTGGAAGGTTTCTACTGAAGAAAGGGGATATTTTTGTTAATTTCCCTTTTCCACAACACTTCTGGCACCCCAAAATATGATGATTCTCTCTGGACAGCATGAGCGTAGGTTACTCCGTGAAGCTGTAGAAGGAGAAAATTTAACCTTTCTGTTCCACAGTAAGCACAATAAAATGAAGTATCATGCATTCAGGCATTAAATCTAAGACCCCTTTGTCTCTAGAACTATAATATCATTTAGTTTAATTTTTTTTCAGTATATGAAAGGTCCTCCAGTTTAAATTAAAAGGTAATACCTAAATATTTGTTTTAATCTGCCAGTGAGAAAAAGCATCTTCTCCTCACCACTTAGAAGGGGACATCTCTACATTGTGCCTGTTACAACTTGAAGGCTCACCAACTGAACACAAAGAAAACAATACATCATTTTTCTGTAGAATACTGTTTTAATTCCAAAGCAAAAATATAGAGATTTCATAAATTAATCAATACATGTTTTCATTTACGTCTTTACAATGCTTTGGTTTTCAGAGAATGAGAATCACATAACATGTCCCGAACAATTTGCCTGAGAAATCAGTTCTATGATTTTCTTGACAGCATGTACAGTTCTACAGGTGAACACAAGCTGGAGTGCATAATTAAAACACAGATAGAAATCTTTAGGAAATATTCTCATAACCTCCCAATGCTTTTACTGATCTTATTTAACTGAACTATTTGGCAGTGTTCCTTTACCAACATTTCTTTTTTGAAGCAAGCTCAAGAAAAGGACTCCATCTGGCTCCTATTCCAATATGTGCTTTTTCCTGCTCCCATTATCAGTGAAGTGATTCATTACAAAAGCAGCAGAAATCAGAGAAAGTAAGGCAATAGAAAGTATACTCTGTTTTCATGAATGAAAATAATGGTGACATTAGATCCAGTTTAGGCATATGTTGGTTATTTCTAAGATGAAAAAAATGGACAATTCCCATTTTTGCAATTAAAGGCCTCAATACTTTTTCTCCCACAACATTATTCAATATTATCCCACTACTTAGAACTACAGAGATTAACAGTTCTGTAAATACTCAATAGTCTTTCATTTCAAATGGATCCACTTCATTACGTTTTTTAAAAATTACCTCATGTTTTTAGTTGATATATTTTTGGATATGCTTAAGAACCTTCAAAGTGACTCTTGTGCTAGTCTTGTTCTGAATTTCTGCTTCACAAGATGGGAACTTGTTCTCATTTAGGTTAAAAATGATAGCATGTCACTCACAGTAAAATACTTTTAACCAGATCCAGGAAATTGTCATACCCATTGAGAAAAGCCCCTCTTGGCTTTTTTTTTTCAGTTTCATTTTTTGCTGAAGAACAGATATATGGAAACTTCAAAAATGCTAAAACCCAACAAGCTGTATGCAACCTGGAAGAGGAAATTTCAAATAGTTTCATATAGTGATCATAAATGCTTATCCATTCTTCTAGCATTCAGATATAAAATGGACAAGGGCCTTTACATTGTCACAGCATTGAATAGTCCCCTTTATAAGTGATTCTTTTCCCCACAGGGTCCCAAGGGCATTGTTTTTAATGACACTTTCTGGAAAAAAAACAGCAACTCTGTCCCATGGTGGTATCTCTTGCCATGCCAGCAACCTTTGGATAAAGCCACTACACCTCTCAAGCAGTTGGTGAGGGCACATCTTCCTGAGGTCTCAGTTCTTGCCCAATTCTGTTCTGTTCAAGCTCACTTATTACAGACATATATTTAAATTCACTTGGCTGATGGTTAAATGATTCCACCAACCAATAGGTCTCTTGACGGTCTGTGGCATAGAAAAGCTGAACCTGGCTGGCTAGGCACTGAGCTTCCTGTACAGTCTGTGAAAATAAACAATGTATGCTGTTAGAAGAGTTATGGGGCTTCATCAATGGAAAAACAAGGAGCATTAAGCTTTACACGTTGTACAAAATTTTAATTTCATTTTATTACTGTGGTTCTAATGCCAGGACAATTATATAGAAACAGACATGACAAAGCTGCTATAAAAGTGGCACGGTGTTTTAGTATTTGGAGGCATTTCAAATCATTAAGAACTGATTATGAAAGGGAAAAGAACATTATGTGATGAGATCAGTGTCTCTTTTATGAATTCTGAGGCATTTCTAAGCCAGTCCTGAATCTTGTCCAATTGTCTTAAGTCTTTGAAGTGGAACACAAATGATGTATAACAGCAACAGTTGGTACAGCTTCAACTACCACAATAGTCAAAAGAGAGGGGGGGGAAGAGAGCCAATTGGAATGCAGAAAAAGAAAAAGAAAAGTGAACCAGTCCTATTATAGTCCACATTACTAAAGTATGCAAGCTATTACTGAATATTCACACGTTTACAAGTTTGTTTTGTAAACTGTTAGCTGGCCATCTGGAAGCCTCTTCTATTGGTATCAACATGAGGGTGGAATTGTATAAAAATATTTGCGTAGCATACTTAGAAATGCTCATCCATTCTGTGCTTTCAGTAAGCAAGACTGACAAAATGATACAAGAATTCCACTTTTATGCTCTTTGTTTTAATAAAGCGAAGAATTGTCTTTCTGTCATGAAAACCTGATCATTGCTAAGTTTTGCTTACCAAGAATTTAGAATCCATTTCTGCAGTCATTAGTACAATTCCTTTTTCCTTCTGAAGCTCAGGAAAATGATACAAAATCAACTGGCTGGGAGAAGCATCACCTTGAGTCTGCAGAAAATACAATGTTTACTATTACATAAACATAGGGGTATTCAACAAGCACTTTAATTACCAAATCATTTTAAGAGTTCAATCAGGAAAGGAGCTTCACAGGCATCTACAAGATGCAAGAAGAAAATATTGCACTGTTGAGCTCTTTCTATTCAAAATCCTTTCCTTCCTTGATGTTTCATGTATGGTATATGCACAGAAATGTTTGCATAAGTATGTGTATCTAAAGCCCTCCAATACTCTAATACGAGGAAGTCAACAGAAAAAGAGAAATGTTTTCAGGAAAACTATGTACATTTTGATTTTTGGCTAGATTGAGATGTCATTCCAAGCACAAAGTTCAATTACAGCTCTTTAGTTCTCATCTAGAATGTTCATCAACTAGTCTAAGCAATTGGTTGAGAAAGACTGATCTAGAGAGCAGGATTGGTCTGGTAAACCTTCATTTTGACATGTGGGCACACAGGACAGTGTAAGTGTTATGAAAAATATTCATTAGCTCTGAGCTACTTCCACACTGGAAGAGTCCAGACAAACATACGTTACCTTAAGCTGAGTTATGAAGGAACTGCTGACAATTCAAGAAGCCATTTTGTTTTTGCTTTGAGGCAAGAGCAATCAAGCTCCTAGGCTATGCAATTTCCATGTTACCTCTCAAAACAAGCAAAAAATATTAACCAGCTTCAAGCTATAGTATAGTATCCTAGATTCCAGATGCTATAGTAAAGTGAATATTTAATTTATTTGCTACTATGATGTGTCCTGCAAAACATCTGCTCATATCCCAGCTTATTAATTGTCGAGAAATAATCACCACCTAATCAGCCAATTTTGACTTGCGTAGGTTCAGTGTCTGGGATGATTAACACACCACCTTCCACTAAATAATTTTGCTATAAAAAGAACTGTCAAGGCTTAATTGATTTGGAGCACCATGCCCTTTTGAATCAAGCATTGGAGAATTGTCTGTTTTATGCATCTCACAGTAAGGCCAAATAAATGACCTAAGTCTTGAATAAAATTCATCTTCTGCAATTTAAGAATCCTGCACAAGAGATATGTAGTAGAGAGCTCAAAAACAATTTAAAAGAAACTATTTTTCTTAAAGATCCAGACATCTCTATCAGTGCCCACATGAAATAATTTTTGTTTTAAGGATTGGTTTTAAAAGGCAGTGACATACACAGAATTTGGGGGGGGGATTCTTCCTCCTTTCTGAATTTCCCACACTGCCCCTGGAAATATTTTTTTAGAAAAAAACCTCCACCTACCTGAATGTTTATCAGAGAAGTGAAGTGAAGTTCTCTTCCTGACCACAATCCAACAAAAAATTCATACCCTTCCTTCCTTGGCAGTGCATAAAGAAACTGGATTGAAGATGGATGGGAATTAAAATTGATCTATTGAAATCCAAGTCAAATTGAGTAAAACACGAGACTCAGGAAGACAAATGAGCAGTCATTTTAGACTTAGTCCTGGAAAATGACACTTCTTAAATGTTCATTTCCTCATTTCCTGCTGAGCCTGAGAAACTTTTTATCTGCCTGTGATGTTCCTCCAGAATGTACTTTGCAATAATTCAGTATGTTGCACACTTTTTGGACTGAAGTACTTTTATAAACGCAGTGGCAAGGGACACAGTGGCTCAGTGGCTAAGACACTGAGCTTGTTAATCAGAAAGGTCGGCAGTTCGGTGGTTCGAATCCCTAGCACCATGTAACGGAGTGAGCTCCCATTACTTGTCCCAGCTTTTGCCAATCTAGCAGTTCAAAACATGTAAAAATGCAAATAGAAAAATAGGGACCACTTTGGTGGGAAGGTAATAGCGTTCCATGTGCCTTCGGCATTTAGTCATGCCAGCAACATGACCACGGAGACATCTTTGGACAGCGCTGCTCTTCGGCTTTGTAACAGAGATGAGCACCGCCCCCTAGAAACGACTAGCACATATGTGCGAGGGGAACCTTTACCTTACTTTTATAAACAGAATAACACAGTTGGAAGGGACGTTGGACGGATTCTAACCCAGTCCTCTTCTCAAGCAGCTTATACCATTCCAGACAAATGGCTCTCTAATCTCGTCTTAAAATGGAACAATGATGCAGCAGCACCCACAACTTCTGGAGGCAAGCCACCATTAATTGTTCACTGATTAATTGTTCTCACTATCAGGAAATTTCTCCTTAGAGAATTATAAGAATGATAAGAATTGACAAATGAATATAGCAGCTATAGATTATCAGGGCTGTAATCTATTAAGATTATCTAAATTCCATCACAATTGGAACATCAGGCTATCAGTAACAAAATTTTATACTGAGAATAGGGAAAGAACAGACTCCGGCCACAAAGAGCCTTCCCAAACACACACACTGTACTTACAGATGGACAATTTTGAATTCGTTTCCACATGACATCAAAAGTTTTTCCCTTTGGAAAGAAATGGGAAAACATGCTTATGTAGTTCTCATCAGTGAAAAAGAAACAACAAAGAACATGGTTTATTTTCTTACATCCTACTACTTGAGGTGGTTTCTAATAATAGCAAGTGATCATACTCCTGCAAAAGTGTTTCGGCACAGTCAGCAATAAATTTTTAATTTAATTTCTGAACGCTCCACTAGGTTAAACAGGAGAGATGTTGGGGTGAGGTCAAATTACTGTTGTACTTACAGGAATAACAGCATAAACTGTGTCTTCTCCGGAAAAGTATTGCTTCCATATCTGGATAAAAGAGATTGTGCCAATTATTTCAAAGACAGTGAATGGAAATCAAAAGAATCTCAATTCAGTGCAATAACTGTAGTCACACAATATTACCAAAATAATCAGTCAATTGAAATATTTGATGTTGGTCTTTACTGGTACTGTTTCCAGTCTAATAGCCAAACTCGAAAGTTGTCCAGGTTTTTTTTACCCATGTTCCTATTTAAGGTTCAGACAGTCAAACTAGTAATAAAAATAACTAAAACTTACTAAATGAAACACATAGCAAAACAAATTAAAGAGCTCTGTATGATAACTGCAAGTTGATTTCACTGGGATTTTCATTCTTCTAAACAGTTATTTACTCAGTCCTAAAAAGACGTAAGGAAGGAACTGGCTTTGACAAAAACCTCCTGTGGTGTGGGTGCACATTTTAAAAGTTCATCGTCATCTTATTTCACCATGCACTGGAACCCAAACATTCTTTAAAGAAGATTTCGAGGGAAAAATATATGGGAATTGATTTCTGCCCATAAACTCTGGGCTTAAAAAACACCAATATTTATTTATTTACTTAATTCATTGTTCATGTTTCTATCTTGCTACAATTGAAGGACTTCACTATGCCATACAAGAGGGACTGTGCATATATATGTCTCTTTAAGATTATATAAGACTGTAGACTAATCTAGACTTTTAATATAAAAGGACAATTCACACACAAGACAAATTATGATATTGTTAAATTGTCAAAGCAAGTATCTCCATTCAGGAAACTGAGCAACAGCACTGAATATAGGACTTTAATGTTAAGTTTTTGCTCTTCAAAAGTTAACAGAGAACAACAGGTTCCATTAACTTAAAAGTGTTAAAAGTTACACAAAATGTACTTTTAAGGATTCCCATTTTTGTCACCTGTTTTATTTCTTCAGGCTTCTTCTGTTTCATCATCTCAACATTAAGTATAGAATCAAGTGTCTGAAACAAATTATAAACAGTAAAGTTTGCATGCTAAGTCATCAATGTAAGAAGAAACTAAACAAAACATTGACTCCTTGTAGGCTAACACACATACAATGTAACTGGGAAGAAGTTTATCTACTTCTAATAACGCTTATCTAATTTATAGAATTTATATCCTACCTTTCATCAGATAGTTCAGTGTAGTATGCCTGCATACTGCACAAGTCAAAAAGAGGGCTGTGAAAACATTTACAGACCCCTCACATCCTGGACATAAACGGTTTCAACTCCTACCCTCAAAACAGCGCTATAGAGCACTGCACACCAGAACTAGACACAAGAACAGTTTCTTCCCGAATGCCATCACTCTGCTAAACAAATAATTCCCTCAACACTGTCAAACTATTTACTAAGTCTGCATTACTATTACTCTTCCCATCCTTCCATTCACCCATCTCCTCCCATTTATGACTGTATGACTGTAACTTTGTTGCTTGTATCCTTACAATTTTTTTATTGACTGCTTATTGTACCCTATGACTAATTATTAAATGTTGTACCTTATGATTCTTGATGAATGTATCTTTTTTAATGTACATTGAAATCATATGCACCAAGATAAATTCATTGTGTGTCTAATCACACTTGGCCAATAAAGAATTCTGCTCAAAATCAACCATTGGATCGATGAATGGGAAGGGACCTAACACTAGGTCACATACCAGTCTAGATCCAACTTATTTGTAAATTTTTATTTTACATTCTTACAATAAATAATTAGTAAAACAATCTTTAAACTTAACTTTAAAAAATAATAAAAAACAAAGCAAAAGAAAAAATAGGAATAAGACTGCTCCAAAAGATTTTTAAAAAAAGAAAAAAAACCTCTATTTTATAGTTACCAATAGCTCTGATGTTACTAATATATTACTATAATATAATCTGTAAAAAATTGTAAAATATAACAAAATCTCTGCCATAGTAATACATATCCTTGCATCCTTTGATTAGTAGAATCCTTTGATTGCTAGACTGATAGATTCACTTCCAACCAGTGGTGGGATTCAATTTTTTTTACTACCGGTTCTGTGGGCGTGGCTTGGTGGGTGTGGCAGGGGAAGGATACTGTAAAATCTCCAGTCAGAGGTGGGATTTGCTGGTTCTCTGAACTACTCAAAATTTCCGCTACCGGTTCTCCAGAAGTGGTCAGAACCTGCTGAATACCCACCTCTGCTTCCAACCATCATTTCTTAACATCCAAACTGAGGGATCCTTGGCACTCTCTGAGCTTGCTTGTTTTCTTGCAGACATTTTATTACTCAAACTAGGTAACATCATCAGTGCTGATGTTAGTTGAGTAATGAAATGTCTGGAAAAAAAAGAAGCAAGTTCAGAGAGCACCAAAGACTCCTCAGTCAAACCCTGAGCTACAATTATTTTTACTGGTAATATTCGGAATATTATCACATTTCTAATTTCCCAATATGAAAAATCCACGAACTTAGTCACTCTACTATGCTGGCTCAATAGCAAATAACTATATGACATAACCATCAAATCCAGTGGCCTGTTCTCAGGATGAAAGAAAGCATATCCATGGTAGCTTATCAAAAGCAGCTGAGCTATGCCCATTACAGAATTTTCTATAAAAAAATCTTATGAAAATCTCTCAGATAGATATAGCTCCCTAATCCAATACACCGTTAGCAAAATAGGTACTATAAATAAGAGTAGAAAATAGGTTTAATGAAAATATAATTTTACCTTATTTTTTGTGAATCCTGGTTTTGTTTGTCCTGCTTTTGCAGTCTAAAATTAAATATTAAGACTACTTTAGAATCAGCACCATGAAAGTTGTTATAATCTTCACAGTGTTAAGCAATTTGTCTTAGACCTCTGAACAAGTCAAGGAGGCACATATAACACATAACTGGCTGAAGTGCAAAGTCAAGGGACTGGGTAAAATGCAATTGTTTTTAAATTAGAAGTTAGTTTTGTATCAGTAGAAGACATGAGTTAATTTTGAGATGAAGCCTATGGGTTGACATAGTTATTTCTGGAAGATACTTTTAAACTACCACATAATATAAGGCTGTCCCAAATCTTGAAATAACATGCATTCCAATCAAAAAGCATGGGGGAGAGGTTATGCTGCTGATATTAATGTATCCTTCTCAAACTCAATGCATCCTTCCTGTGTATACGACAATAAATCTGCAAACATAAAAGGTGTGTGTATGTATGTATGTTTATATGTACATATCAAACATGCATACAAAAAGCTAAAGGAGAAGATAGATCTTAATGTTTTTGTTATTTTTTAATGTCCAAACAAATTTCAGTTTAATTAAGTGGTCTTCTTTGCAAAAGAAGGCCTTCCTTTTGAAGCCTCACTTTAACAAAAAAAAATGAGATAAAGGATCCAGCTGTGACCATAAAGGCCTCTATTCAATGTAAACATTTAGTACAAACAGAAAAAAAGTTTAATCTATCTCTGTAAAGTTGAAATACATGCATAACCATAAATACGCAGGCACACACTAGTGGAAATAACAGTCAGGATTTTTTTTCATATAGCGAAAAATGTTTTCTAATCCCGATTTCTTCTGATAGTTAATAAAATATTTATTGGATTAGATACTAAACATGAAATATTTGACATTAGCCTTGCCTGTTCCTCCATGCATCTGACAAACTCTGCCTGTTTTGAGAATCCCACTGGCTGCTTTTTCAAACCATTCTTTTGCTCCATGCGAGATTCAAAAAGATCTGGATTGGATCTGAATCAAAGTTAGAACAGTTTATAACTACCGCACACAGATCATACTTTCGCCCCAAAGTGCATGACCTCCTTATCATATGCCAAAAGTGTGTGACCTCCTTATCATACTTTGTCATGGTAACTTATTAAAAAGCAGGGCAGGATGACAGCAAACTGGGCATATTTCACTCTAAATATCCGTCAGCGACCCAAACCAGTAAAGCTTGCATGCACACGAATAAGGCTTGAAACCTCTGAACCCTTACTGTAAACCACGGCAAACCCGAGTGCGGGATATATTATAGCTCGACCCTGGACTTGTTTACTCGAATGAGTGTAAATGCCTCGAAAGCCTTTGGGAGGCGTGCAGGGAAAGACGGGCAGACAAAGCCTAGCTAAGGACGTTCCTAGGGCTTCCACTTCAAGGTTACTCTCAGATCCCCACTTCTTCCCCCGCCAAAAAAAAAGGATTAAGCACAGCATCCGGTTCCTCGGCGCTGCCCTATACCTGCGAAGCTCTTGGATCTTAGTTCGGTATTTCTCGAAGAAAGGGTTCTCCCCCAGACCACTCTCGTCTGCCAGCCCGCGGATCCCGAGCACTAGCGGCCTAGGCCGCGGGGGGACCAAAAGGCCTAGAGGTCGAAGAGCAGTGAAGCGACTCATCAGCACCCCGCGGGACAGGCTGAGCCCCGCCATCCCACAAAACTGCTGCAGATGCCCCGCTGCCATGCCAGCCCTGCCCACCCACCCGTATTCTGCCTTGGCCGCGAGCAACGCGGAACGCCCTCCGCCCGTTTACATCACCCAGCGCAAAGGTTCCGCCCAGGCAAAGAAGGGGGAGAGCGAGGGACGCCACACTTTAATTTAAATGTTAGATAATACAAACCGCAGACCGAGCCTATTAAACACAGCATCTCCAATGGGGCTATACTAGGTCTACTCAATATTTGGGGTTGAGGGCTAAACGCCGGTTGAACACAGTTAATCTCTGTTCAATTTATTATGCGTTCAAGTCACTTTTTGACTCCTGGCTAAATCCCTCCAGTTGCAAAGGTTTTTCAGAAGTGGTTTGCCATTGCTTCCTTCTTAGGACAGAGAGAGTGGCTGGCCAAGGTCACCCAGATGGCTTTGTATCTTAAGACAGAACTAGAACTCATGGTCTCCCGTTTTTTTAGCCTATTCAGCTTAACCACTATACCAAACTGCCTCTCTTGGGCTTTCCATTTTTGATACAGTATTGGGTACTTGATTTTCAAGTGTATTAACGCATAATTCGATTTCTCCAGAATTCTGGACAGAAAAAAATGCAAAACAAAAACTACCTCTTGTGACAGTCAGTTTTTACTTTTATTTGAGAATAGAATTGCTCCCCCCAAATATCACAAAATAGTTGAGAACTACTTTGCACTAGTCAGATGACTATTTTCTTGTAGAAAGATATGTAAAGACTATTCTATCTATATAAAGAAAATATTGTAGAATAGCACATCTGTGAATACAGTTGACCTTGATCAGTTGTTATGTTTTACAGTTGCCAGTTCCATTTATTTTCTTTCACCTGTCCGGGCATCATGAGAAAACAAAGCTGCATTTGCTCTGTAGACACGTGGCAAATTGTATTAGGAGAAAAATGTTTTGAAAGTAATAGCCTTATTTTAAAATTCGTATCATTCAGCTGCTGAGGGCTTTCCCCTTTTTTGCTGTCTGTTATCCTGTGTTACGCAGAATATTTCATTGTACGTATCAGTTCATAAAATAATTATGTTTCAAAGACTTTGCAATTTGCTGCTTCTTCCCAAGCAGGGATCTTATCTACCAAGGTCGATATACTGTAATATATGCAATAATTGAAATGTGTATTCATTTTCCTGGTAAGCAATACAATATCATAGAAAGAGTGGATATATTTGGTGGTTTCCTTCAGAATTTTCAGGTTCATAAAAAGCCTTTCATGTTGTTGTTTTGGTTTTCTATAAGTTTTATGGAGTAGGCATACAGAGGGAAATGTACAGAAACACAGACAGATTTCATCAAAGGGGTAATCAAAGAATTTAATTGCTGTTGGAGCCAGTTCTTGTGAGTGGCAAAATTAGAAAACTTCAGTATCTTGTCTGCTATTGAAATCTGAGAAATATTTGTAATTTTGGACCATAAAAGTGTTCTCTGGAGTTGTCTGTTAGAAACTGGTTGCACTATGAATTGGACACTGGATGGCACATCTCATTCAAGTTAAAAAAATTTTGTGGATTATTATACCTCTGCAAAAGAAAGTGAGTTTCCCCCTCTCTTTTTGCTTTACCAGTATTTAATCCAAACTTCCACTTGTATTTGACAAGGGCCTTCCATGATTCTCTGCACAGTATGAAAGGAGTTTTATCTGACACAAAAGTTAATATTTTTATTTTCATTCACAGAATTTAAAGTAGGGAATTTTTATAGCTGTCAACTTAAAAAAATTGTTGGAAACAGGAACAGAAATATAAAATCGTGTTGCTTTTTCAATCTTTCATGATAGAAAGTTGCAACTACATTAGTAACAAGAGCATCTGTCTTTGTTATATGCACAGAACTGTAGATATACAGCATTTTAATTAAAACTGATAATTGAAATCTCTGGTTGTGTGTTACAACATGATGAACATACTATCAGTTGCTGCCCTTCTTAATTTTCTTCCTTGATAAGTTGCTCTCACAAATATATTTGCTGTATTGTCAAATGCATATCTTCCAGAGCAGTTGCCTTGATGGACAAAAATGCAGATTTTTGACTATCATCATCATCATCATCATCATCATCATCATCATCATCATCATCATTTTAGCCACTGTCTATCCTCTCCCTCTTCTGCATGTTTCCAACCAAAGTATAATAAATAATCAACACAGCAATTATATTCTGTTACTATGTGTATGTGGATATGCCTGTGTGGATATACCTATATACAAGCACCTGACAAATACAAGAAATGTAAGAGAACCCACAGAGGGCATCTTTCAGGCCACTTAAAATTGATTCACTTCCACCCATTGGAATAATACATTATCAAAGATAAATGATAACAAATAGTCTGACTTTTGCATAATACTGCTATTCTTATGTGCCCTGTCCATCTTCTTCTCAACTGAACTCTTAGAAGGTTATAAATTTCTATCAGGCAGATAGAGAAGAGGGATTGTAATATTAACTTACAAATTGTTTTTTTTCCTAATTCACAATCTAAATATAAGGGCCTCAACACATCATCTAGAAACTCTGCCGGAAAAAAATACATTCTTCAACAATTCTTTTAACAGGTGAAGTTCATGTGCTGAAAAATAAACTCCTGGTTTCCAGCTTTGTAGGGATTCAATAACCAGTCATTTCAGTGTCCAAAGATGTCTGACTGCCTGGGCAGTGTTTATTCTTTTTATACCATTTTTACAAGCAAGGAAGAGTAGCATAGATACAGCATTTGGATTGGAGAATAGATCCCACATGGGTGAAACCCCTCAACCACATTGGTGCAACCTGCCAACCAATCCATAAGACTAGTGGTGATGTTAGTAAATGAGATCACCTATATACCTGGAAAATCAGGGACTTTCCAACCCAACAGATACAGGATGAATAGAGGATGAGCTCATGGGATAGCAAAAGAGGCCCCTTCCACCAGGCTGCAGTGTGCTGCCAGTTTCTAGTGTCATCCAGGGAAACTCAGTGGCTACCACATTTCACTCTTTTCTATTTTAAATTTAATTAATTAAAGAAGAATCATAAAAGGAGTTAGGAGAGGATTCTTAATAATCATTAGAAGAGCATGCTTGCAGTTGTTTATATAGGGCATATACGTGACCCTTAGGCAAGGTAAGAGAGGGTTTGGGTTGAAAAGCTGTGATACATATATTGCAAAGAGAAGGGAGACATTGAACAAAGCAGCACCCACTAATTAAATCACAAATAATGACTACATAGCATAGAATTTTTCCCATTTAGCCTGTGGGCAACCAAGCCCAAAAGCTTTCCCACCAAGATCCTAATTTATCAGTTTTCAAATGCAAGGCCAAATTGTTGAAAATATTAAACTGGTGCTGGATGGTTCATGACCCATCAAACAAATTAAAACAATATCGATTTTGTAGAATAGCCTTCTTCAATGCTTGCACCTTATGGTTGATTGTTGAGATAACTGAAGAAGTAACATTGTTTTTGCTAAATTACATAATTGTTTTTGCTAAATTACATGCAACAGAGTTAATGTTAAGGTGAGCGTGAGCAGCAATTGCTGGCACACCCACTATAAACAAAGCTAGCACTACGTATTCAGTTTTATCAAGTAAGGTTGCTTCAGAGTCAACAGGTGTTATCTAGCATGACCCTTTGTCGAGAACGATTCAAGTGATGAAGTTATTGTTTAGAAAATAAAACAGAATCAGCCAGCTGAGGCAGCATTGCACTTCACTAATATTAGCAGGAATATAATTAAAAGTTTCTTGACCACATGTAAAAACTATCCGTGAGGTAGCCAAACATGGGAAAAGTGAAAGAAGTCTCTTCCAAAGCTGTGCAGTTCAAAGCAGGTGAGCTAAGAGGATGACAGTGAGGTATTTTTACTTGAAGATGTACAGTTAACTACTTTTGTACAAGTTATATTTACAGGGACTGCTACCATTGGGGTGTGTAAAGCAATTGCATCAAGGTGTGGATAATAAGCAGCAAATCACCAATTAGATATAGTCTTATAGTTAAAGTTCCCATGTAATAAAAATCCGCTTAAGCCAGTGAAGTTTTGAATTACTGCAGAAGGAGTGCAGCAGGAACTAAACATGTAGAAAGCAAATTTTCCATATCATAAGTTTCAGATAAGCAAAAGATATCATTCTGTGTGATGTTAGCCAAGCGTAAGCAAATGAATCTGGATTGGACGCTGTGCCATCTGTAAAGTCAAATTCCTGGAACTGGGACCAGATCTGGGGACTGGTGTGGTGCCACAACGTCCTTGGCTGGGTGGACACAACGAGCCTGGGCGGACACAATGAGCTGTGGGCGGACACAATGAGCTGGAATCCACAAAGGTCCTGTAGAAGCAAACATAACAGCACAGCCTTGCCCCTTTACCCCCAAATAGTTAACTAAAACATTCAATTAATTTAAGGTAAATAGAAACGTTCAATTAAGTTCAATTGATTTAAGGTAAATTATACTGTTTTTTTAAAAAAACTTTTTAGAGACCTGTTCCCTCCTTTTTTATTTATTTGGGGAGACAGACCTTAAATGACCGATGAGCATGGTCCATTATGGCTATATTCCAGGTTGTACAAAATTGCAAAAAAGCAAAATATCATGTTGTAAAAAAGAGGGCTTGCCTAGTAAGTAACATCCATTTGCCAAAGTTGATGACAAAACAATCTGCTTGACTTGGGTAACTGGAATATGGCAAGCTTGTGCCAGGCCTCTAGCATTTTGAGGAAAAAAAGAGTGATTGAAAAAATCAGCAAAGCTATAGCCTTAAGAAAGAGGCCCAGAAAGGGTCAAGTGACTACGTATGTAACAAATATCTTTGGTCTTGTAGTAGCGGTGGCAAAATTAAAAATAAGATCATAAGATTAGGGTCAATCCTGGGCGTAATATAAGCACCTGGAAGATTAAAAATAATTTGACACACATAATGAGAGTCAGAGATTAAGTTGAAAGGCTGTTGAGAAAAAGTTTTGAAAGTTAAAATAGCAGAACACTTTCCAGATATCATCATGACGATCCTTGTAAGGGAAGAAATAAGTAAGCAAGCCAAAGTTCTTTAGGCAAACAATAGAGCTTAGATAGTCAGGCAAAGGACATTGAAGAGATAAGTTATTCTGAAAATAAAATTGAAAATCAGACTTTACATAACTCCACCATTTATACCTTACTGTACTTATCAAAAATTAGAAGGAAAAGTTATTTGCAAAGCCCACTGTAAACCTTTCATGATTTTACCTGTTGTGCTGGCAATAGCCATGCATTCTCCACATTCTTGTTGTAAACCCTCCAGATGGAGTCAAATTTTAGTGTCAATTCTCTGCTTAAATCAAAATATGGATTAAGAACATGTACAAAGTGCAGCTAGTTTTAAATTTTGATTCCCTTTGCTGAAACTGGGAACTGAGTCATCTTCAAAGATCCGGGCAAATTGCCCACCTGGGAACCGAGCCACCTTTACAGATAACGTTCCAGGTAATTTGCTAATCTCAGCCTATCTATCTGAGGCTCCTTTGTGTGAAAATCTCTAAAAAATCAGGAGATGAAGCTATGTAACCTATAAAAAAGTTATTTTCTAACCTCGCCTTTTTCAAGGCAAAAACTCAAAGCAGAGAAAAAAAATTGTTAAAGTGATCAAAGCCTCATTCTCCCCCCCCGCCTCCACCCCTACAACAACCAGCGAAGACAAGAAGGGGAGGGAAATGTTTAAAATAAATCTCATCCATTTTTTCCACTCAATATTCTTTTCACCAATAAATCACACACAAATAATTTTCATCATGAGTAAAAGACACACAAATACACACACAAATAATCCTATCTTTCTCAGGTCTGGACCTTTCTCACACTCTTTCTTACTCTCCTTTCAATCTGGGATAGGAGTCAACACACAAACATTTATACCACCTTTTTACTATCAACATACTCACACATTTACACTGTAATCATACGGCTTGCATATTCACAATTCTTTTCTGAGAGCCAATAAGCTCCATTGTAGAGGATCTCATCCTCCAGGGCTGGAAATGATTACATACAGACACATTGTCACACACAACATTTCCAGACCTGGGGAGGGTTTGTCCCTTTAAGTTTCCACATTTTTTTTTAACCTGTAGTTTGTTCTCAGAGCATTGGGAAAACTTAAGGAGCGGTTCCAATCACAAAGGTGATTGTGGGCCCGAACCACTGCCTATCTGCCTCCCACAACTCTAAGTCCAATCCAAAAAGCCAATTTAATTCTCTGGTTGCCAAACTTGTTACAATTAATTTATTTTGAACTTCAGAAATTCCAATTAGGGCTATACACAGGTAAAGGATATTTTCTTCAATTCAATCCTATTCAATTCTGCATACACTTATTTACATTATTATACATACACAGCCAAGCTGTATTCTGCATGCAATTATTATACATTATTATACATACACATCTAAGAAGTTTTAATGAAAATCACATCATGAAAAGAATAGTAAACATTTTCTTCTTCTCTTAGTTCTTCCTAACACATAACAGTAAATGAACCATATTTTCTTTGAACAGCCCCATTGTACTGTATGGAGGGGCTTCCTAACAGATCTGTGTCTCATTCCATGCTTCTGAACAGCAGAGCTAATTGTGGACTATTGAAATCAATAGGGCATGCCTTCCACTTTCAATTCTGCCATCCAGTGCATCAGAAGAGAGCAGTTGCCTGTATTCTAGTTACATCCATTGTTCTATCTTGTTAAGCATTAAATAATTAAAAAGGATTAAACATAAAAATTTCAAACAAATAAATTTATGTGTCTCTGTCCTGGGTTTCTAGCTTGAATCTCCCCCTTTTTCTAATTGTTCGTTTAATATTTTCCTTATGGGGATGTACAATGGCTTTGGAGAATCAAAAAATTTAGCCTGCTCAGAAGGAGCTGAAAGTCCAATTAGAGAAGATTTTGGAGTGACAATTTTACCTGATCATAATCAGGAGGGGGGCTTATAGTCAATTATTATTTTGCTGAGACATCAGAGCCAGATGTTTCCACTGCATGACAGCATTGATTCCATCGATGTAATATTTGGACTGGAGCCTTGGGTATCCTTAACCTTCTATTCTATTCTATTAAGTTCAGGATACCATTTCCCTATCTCCCACCAGCTTCTTTGTGTCTAACTCAGTGTACTTTTGTACCTGATTCATGTAGCAGGAATCTAATTTCCTGAACATGTTCCTGCTGATGCTGAGATAGATTGCAACCCATACTTACCATTGATGGGTCCCAAAGACCCGGGGTCCCGTAGGACGAAGGTGCACCTTGGGGTCTATTTCGGACGATGGTAAGCATGTTGGCTGTTGCCTACCCCGGAGGGTTGATGGCTCCGCCCTGCAGGGTTGATGCCCCACGTTGGGCGCCACTTGTAGGGATTCAATAACCAGTCATTTCAGTGTCCAAAGATGTCTGACTGCCTGGGCAGTGTTTATTCTTTTTATACCATTTTTACAAGCAAGGAAGAGTAGCATAGATACAGCATTTGGATTGGAGAATAGATCCCACATGGGTGAAACCCCTCAACCACATTGGTGCAACCTCTCAACCAATCCATAAGACTAGTGGTGATGTTAGTAAATGAGATCACCTATATACCTGGAAAATCAGGGACTTTCCAACCCAACAGATACAGGATGAATAGAGGATGAGCTCATGGGATAGCAAAAGAGGCCCCTTCCACCAGGCTGCAGTGTGCTGCCAGTTTCTAGTGTCATCCAGGGAAACTCAGTGGCTACCACACAGCTTCTTTTTAAAATATGCCCCTGAGCACCACATGGCTCTCGTAACCTTTTTTTAGAGATACAAAAGTGCTTTGTTCACAAATATGCCCATTTACTCACAAAAAGAATAAAGGTATGCATCCTATGAGGGAGATTCATTTTGTAAATAGTTATATCCCAATGTCTCAAAGGTGCTTTTTTCCCCAAAAGGCAACTGGATTGTTTTTGAGGAAGAAGACGTTTTGCTTCTTATCCAAGAAGCTTCATCAGTTGTGACTGGCTGGTGGGAGGATAGAAGGGATAGCCCATCATCCAGTCACAACTGATGAAGTTCTTGGATAAGAAGCAAACATCTTCCTCTTCCTCTTGAAATAGCAGTCCAGTTGGCTTTTTCTGGGGAGGGGAAGCATCTCTGAGATAACTATGACCGGGATTACTGACTATCTCCATAGTCTTTTATGTCCTGATAGTTAGCTTCTGAATAAATTGCCCCTAGCAGGGTGGGTTTTTTTTTTTTTTGCAAACGTTCTCTTCCAGATATGCCCTCAAACCCATTCTCTAAATTCCAGATATGCCCTTTAGTACCAAGAGGTTATGGATCCCTGACCTAAAATAATCATCTAGCCTGTTTGGGAGGTTTTGTAGTCAACTACCAGAATTTCCAGTTAAAGGAGTTAATATTTCTATAGATCTGGAGAAAGGCACCACAAACAGCTTTTTCTCAAAGAAAAAAATAAAACACATACAGAGAAAAGTCAGCCTGTAGCTTTTTGGATTGCATAAGAGAAGTACGGGCAATCAAGCATTTCCTTATCTTGAAAAGGAAGGCAGAGGTTTCTAGATAGTCTCTCCTGCATAGTATTGTTTTGTTGACTTAAAAGCCCTTTCACCTATGTTCCAGGAAAGTAGAGATTTCAACTGGGTGTAGAGTAGAATGTATATTCTTGGCCCCCAGTATGGTCTCCTGGTGACCATTGTCTCATCATAAGCTTTGGAATGTGACTTTCTCTTCTATTCCTTTCCATTAGAATTAATTTCAACTACTCATTTGGTTTTCTCCTCCTGAAAAGAGAGCAGCTTCATCTTCTTTGAAAAAAGGCATGATAAAATCCAAACTTACAGTAAATGATGATTATCCCTAGTGGTAAGTAGCCCATTGTGTTTTCTGAACTAAACATTAGCAAGTTTACTTTTTATTACTGGAAAGCTAGGTGAGTGACCCAGCAGCAAGCAATTGTAACAGTATACATATAGTGCTGTGCCTGATCTGTTTTAATTCTGGTCTCCTAACTAAAGCTCAGTGGTTCAAACAGAGTTTAAAGCAGAGTTTACAAATTACAACTATAATTACGATTGGGTCGGCAGAACATACTTAACCAAAATCAAATAAACCACATACGGTATATTGTTTACTAAAATACATGAACTCAAGAGTCACTGGTCAAAAGATAAGTTGATTTTGGACTGGCTGTGGGGAAAGGACATTTTTCTTAAGAATGGCTCCCTTTGGAGGTGGCTATTTTGGCTTAGATCTGATTCTGCAGCTTTGGCTGGTACAAGAACCTATCACTTTCTGATGTGAAGGCAGCTCGGCCAATAACCGTTTTGGTTACCTTTTGCTCAGATAACCGCCTTTTGGTTACCTTTTGATCAGATAACATCTCAGGAAGCTGCCTTAATGTGTGTTTGGACATAGTTAATATAAAACAGGGCAACCAGATTGTTTTCAAGAATGCACCAATGAGCACTCATTTGTACAAGTCCTTGAACATTGGTTTATTTCTGGGACGTTCAGGCAATTTCTACCTGTAAAATCCTCAGCACTTAAAGGGACAGTGTATCTATTACATGTATCTTTGTGGATAGCCTTGCTGATAGTTTGAAAAGGAAATGTAGAACAAGACCTTTTCCATTTTTTTTTTTTTGCTTAGGGTATTAAACCTTTGCTGGCTATTATTTTGGTAGAACTCTGCTATTTTAAATCTTCAGTTTCTCAAATTGGTAAAATATTTATTTTTAAAATAATTTAATTTTAAAATAATGAACTATAGTTTTTAGATTATTTAGATCAGAAGACTTTTTTATTAAATATTATAAAGTTATATTTATATAATATAAATATTATAAAGTTCTTACCATTGTATTTAAACTGGAAGACTTGTGAAATACAGCTACATGCTTTAAAAAAATCTAAAAGCTACTGTATAAGAAGACAGCTTTAAGCTATTCTTCCAAATCACAAAGCTTGAATCCTTTAATTCCAAGCAATCCAGCCTATCAAATTCGTCCCTTGATGAAAATGTTTATAGAAGAGACAGAGAGGGAACTTGATTGTTTTAACGTGCTAATACTTTCCAACTTAAAAGCATGAGAGAATCCTTTAACCCAAACAGTATTCTATTGATGTTTTGAGGATTTTTTTGAGTTTGAAAGTTTCACAACTTCCTCCTCATACAACAGTAGTAACTCTCAGATGACAACCAAATTCTCTTCTGAAGTTTATTTTATGACCTAATTACAGGTTTGCTGCCGGTGTATTTTGGAAGCCTAGCTTTTTGCTATATCTTGGTGTTCACGTGTATGCTGCTCCTTCAGTGGCGAAAACAAATCCTTCAGAAGCGCCGTGCAAAAGTCTGGATGAAACAGTTGAAAGCAGAGTCTTATTTTCAACATGCATTGGCTCACAGGCCTGATGAGGAAGCCCAGCCTAGAACAAATACAGCCACCTGCAATCCTGATAACATGCTAGACCTAGAGCCACAAAGTACTGTCTTAACCAGTGAGAATATTGTGGAGAGCAACGACAATTCTACCCCTCCACTTCTAGATTCAGCTCCATACAAACCAGTATTTCAAGAAGTTGCATGTGCTTGTGCACTCTCTCACTTGCCGCCACTGCTTGCGCATTCAGCTTCTTACCCTTGCTCTACCATTCCAGCAGAAAGTTCACCATTCAGCTCACCTCTAAAACCAACCATCTTGAAATATGATCCATACAGTATGGGTAGCAGGATTTCTGCTTAGCTGACAAATGTCACGGATGGGAATATTCTTAAGTGGTTTCAATTAGAACTCAATTAAAGATCAGTTTCAAACTATTTCCATTTTCATTCAAGCATTGTTTTAATATTGGGAAGACAATCTATCTTCGACAGCTAGTGTAGAAAGAAATAACTTTAGAAATTAAATTGTATTCAGAATCCTTTCATATATCATGAAACTGAAGTATATGTTCTTTCCAAGGTTTCTAAATCTGCATTTCATCCTAATTGCCCAAAGAGGTGAATGTTACACGGCCATACTTCAATTTTAACTTCAGTAACAAATTACATTTTAAAATATATGAGTAATATCCAGATATATCAACAAGCAAAGGGTATGGAAGTCTTTATAATTAAAACCAGCAGACATTGTTTAGCCATGAGTGTCTCACGTTTCATCAGTGAAGTTAGCTATGGCTAACAAATGGTGCTCCTAGTTTAAAACTTAAAGTAAAATATAGTACAAATTATGATCCAACTCAGTGAATATTTTGGAGCAACTTATTTTTTCCAGTGCAAGAGGTAATCTGGGAACAGCATCTGTTTTTGCAAATCAGTTTATCATGTGCTATGCAATTCTAATGGACACAATAGGATTTTTTCAAATGAACCGCATTATCAACAATAGTAAGAGAAAGCTGAATGCTTCCGTTTATCCTATAACATATTTTTCTACGTGAAATAAAATAACCATTACACCCAAAACAAACTATTTTATTTAGATTTGACATTCACAATGCATAATAGGTGCAAAATGCAACAGCTAAATCCAGCTTTATCCACTCCATTAGAGCTTTTACACAATTGTGAGGCCCTATTTTATAAACCATTTCAATTAGTTTAAGTAGGACAATGCAAATCAATTACTTTTATACAATGTAAAACCAGTGTACTTTCAGTGCAGTGGATTCCAATACAAATCCTAAAGAACAAATTTCATAGATGAACACTATGATTCATAGCAGAAAATTGTGTTTTAACATTTTAAAGATCAGATTAGTTATTCATATTCAAAAGGACATAATTTTCATTATGGAGATATAAAATCAAGACTTTTTTTTAAATAGCATAAAAAGCAGTACCGCTTTTAAAGTACAGCCAACACTCCCATACAAGGGAAACAGGTTTCAATCTTTCAAAATCCTTAAGAATTATTTCCTTTGCAATGTTATGGTTCTCCATACAAATAAACTACCCTTTTCTATAAATCTTAATTTTATTAATTCTTTTCATATGATTATCTGAACAAAAAAAAAATCTGCAATCAAGTAATTTTTACTTAAGTGCCACTAGAATTTTTTGTGCAATCACAAAAGATACAATACATTCCACTGTTACATTACCCTGTTCCTATTCTTTCTATTCTGAACGTTCCTAGTTTTATCAGAGGATTTTATTGTTATGAAATACCTGAATAACCTACTGTATTTTTCAGACTATGAGATGCACCAGACTATAAGACGCACCTAGGTTTAGAGGAGGTAAACAAGAAAAAAATTAGTTTTTTGCCTTCGTGCATCCAGTTTTTGCCCTCTCCAGTGACCAAAAGCACTCTGCAGGCCAAAAATGGGCCTTTTTTTGGCCTGTAGAGTGCTTCTGGACACCGGGGAGAGCAATAACGGGACACGCGGAGGGTTTGGGAGACCAAAACCATATTTGAGACCATATTTGCTCTATAAGATGTACAGACATCTCCACCCATTTGGGGGGGGGGAGTGCATCTTATAATCCAAAAAATATAGTAATTTTTTAAAATAATATATTCATTGGAAGCATTGCAATAAGTTCAACATTCATTTGAAGCCTTGTGTTATTACCATGCTAAAAAGATGAGTCCATTTCATGGGCACCCATGAACACTGAAAAAAAAAAACCTATAGCTTAATATCCACATGAACATTTCAAAATATGTTACAGCTTCTAGCTATCCTACTCAGCATGGCTGATAGATAGACATGACTTGTGGCATCAGTTCAGTTCAGAAGAGTATTATACCTTAAGGACGATGCAGTTAAAATGGGGAAAATGCTAGGTTTTTTGACCAGTGGTTTAGTTAATTCCCATTACTCTTTCTTACATAAACTCACGTAACATTCCCTAAAAAGGCAGGCTCAGCTCTGTGAAGAATGCTGCATATATTCAATTTCAAATCAATTCTGAACAGCTATTGCGCACATTGTTAATTAACCCTGAAATAATTTCAAAGAATGTGCTCTTTGAGCCAATTTATAATACTCAGATTGCCATATTTATTTTGCTTTCCTGATAATATGCATAAATTTACTTCTAAATGCACAAATATTGCAAATTATGAGAAACACATAAGACAAACGATGTATTTTGAAGGCTCTAATTACATTCAAAAACAGCAAGATAGCATTACTTCAAGATTTTACATGAAGAGTTAGCTTTCTGAAAAGCTTGCAAGTAGGGAAAATTTACAAGCTTTTGCACTTCAGAGTTTAGACATTTCATCACTTAAATTTGCCCAATATGAATGCCTTCTTTCTCGGTGATGACATACACACATGAGGAATGGGGAAATGCTGGTATGCTAAGGACCCTCAGCAATCATTCCAAGTGATACCTTATACCTTCCTTCCTGCTCTATAACATAAAGTATGAATTAACCTTAGGTATTTTTTTCTAATGAAAGCATTCCTTTAATGTAGGATAGTTTTCAAATACATATTTCTCTGTATTGAGTTATTGAAGACTATGACTTCAGCTTCTAAATTGGATCAGAAATTTTGGAGTGAGATTTCTGTTACAACAAAAATATGTCTGAAAGCAATTCCTAAAAGTGCTCATGATAATCAAGTTAATACTGACATTAAAAGTTATTCTTTTCATATGGATCATAACAAGCCACCTTTAAAAAATACCTTCAATATCTTGCTACACAATCATATGACATACACACATACAAATACTGCTATATTTGTTATTGCTTTATTTGGTCAATGGTTTTTATACACAAAGCATATAAAATTAATTTTACTTGAAAGAATACTGGTGTTCAATTATGAATGCAATATGAATTTTGAGCTTTAATGGGTATAGCTAACATATAAATTTAAGGAAATAATTTGCATTCTGGATTATGATCTAGATAAGGGAATCCAGTTTTCCAAAACCTGTTCATTAAATTTTTGGAAGGCATCTGTTTACATCATATTTTAGTACACCAGTGCTCAGTACTTTGATAGAAACCACTGCCATTATGGGCAATGAAGATTCCTGAGAACTTAAAACTTGCTAAACTAAAAGCTGTAAAGAAAGCCAACGACTATGAGCATTCTACTCAATATATCCTTTAAAAATAGATTTACAGTAATAGTGGCACATTAGAAAACCTTGCTGTGTTTGGTTGGTACAGAGAATGTTTATCTGAGGTTATTTATTAAATGAAATCCTACTGTTTGTTTGCCTGATAACACCTGATGTTTTCAATAACCAAAACACAGCAGCTTAAAATGCTTTGAATTTCCAAGTTTATAGCTCACGCTACATCATCAAAAGTGACTTCACATTCACATGTTTTTTTAATAAGGCAAAAAGCTTACTAATCTTGATAGGCCATAGTACATAGGAAGATGCTGTACTCCTAGTGGAAATCTTTCTCAAACTTCAATTTAAGAAAAAGGAGATTTAATTATCTGGAGAAAATAGCACGTCCATGCCACAATCTCAATCCATTTGAACCTCACATTTGAATTAATTTTAAAATAAATCAGCAAACCACAGAGCGAAAATGCAAAGTTGTACTTAGTACAAAATATAATTTGGTCCTTATCATCTCATTCTTCTCTGAGAGTATCCTAATTATTGATAATACAATATTAACTACTAACCATTAACATCACTTTTAATCCTCTGTTAAATTGTGGAAGGTTAATTGAATAAGGTATCACCAATATAATGGGAAAGACTGAAGTAAATATTGCAGTGTTTCCAGCAGGAATCCTTCTTCATAAAATTATTATAATTGAAAATAGCAATGAATCTGTGATTTAGTTAAAATCAGAAGAAATTACTATTCTTACAACCTTTTTCTCAGAATGTCTTTTTATCTCAATTTCAAGAATTGAAATCTCCTTTAGAGTCTAGCATAAAAGTTAGTACTTGAATAGCGCAAAACTTTCCAGTGATTCACAAACAAATATAGGAAAGGAGTGTCACACAAGTGTAATTCCTAGGAAGAAGCAATGTTTTCTATTATCGACTTTTACTTAATACAAACTGGAACACTAATTACTTTTGATGAAAATTAGACCCAAATATGTATAAGTTATTCTAGTTTAAATATTTACAAATGGAAGAATCCCATCCTGCAAATCAGATTTTTATATTTTATTCTAAAGTGCAGCTAATTTAAGGCAAATTTGAAATATAAAATCAAGTTTGTCAATATATACACATATTTTAACTTGAAGACGAGCTTCCCTTATAAGGGAAATAAGAACTCTGAGATAAAATTCTTCGTGTAGTCATAAGGTGCAATTATCATTTTCATTACAATTATTCAATGCAATGCAATGCAATCCTGGGGCTGTGATAAAATGTCCCTAGTTCTGTGGGAATCCAAACCAATGCAATAATGTATTTGCTATTAATAGGCCCTTTTTGCAAAAACAGATTTAGGCATGGCTATTTACCCCTGGATCAGGGCCGCAAAAGTTGGAAAATCTTTCAGGGGTCAACATATCTAATGTTACAACAGATAAAAATATAAAAGCTTTTCACTATTTTCCAAAGAACAGAAAATTTAAAAGGTGTCAACTGATAGACTAAATTAACTTCAAAGACTAGTAGATCACTGGGAAAAGTGCTATAAGTAGCTTTTACTTATTCAGTTGGTTTTTCAAAAACAAAAACAAAACAATAGCTACTGTAGTCCTTCAATACTGTGTTTATAAGAAAAGATACTATAGACCCAATGCTACTTTCAGTTCTGATATAGAATATCTTCCATCTCCATCTCCATCAAATTCCTGAAAACTCTGTGGATCATGCACTGTAGATCCAACCAGATTTTCCAGGTCCTCATATGATAACTTGTCATTAGTGCCTTGGCTAGAAGTCCTGAATAAATTCTGAAGATCTGCAAGGGCAAAAAAAATTATTAAAAAAATCATTCATTGCTCTCTCCTGAATTCAATCACCCCAAACATCTATGATCTGTACAAGTCATTTGCAATGGTGTTAGCTTAAGAAATAACTTGATTGTGCCAATAATAGCATCATGTCCCTGAAACTCAGTCTCCTTACTGTCAGCACTGATCTTTCTATCATGGATTATTTAATTAGAGTTGCTCATTCATCTGCAATTCAGAAAATGCAATTTGGTATACATTTATTAAACAAAGGCTATTTTCATTATGTCTAGGATGTCTAAAACTACTATTATGGTTGATTAAAAACCACAAAAAAGTCAATATTGCTTTGTAATGGAGAAAGAAATGGTATGAAATCAGATTGCAACCTGTTTTCAATTTACTAAACTATGGAAAATCATTATGTCCGAGCTGACCCCAAAACAATAATGATACATATGCATTAAACTAGCAGAAACAACACTAAACATTTGGAAAGAGAGAATGGCTAAATATTAATGTATGTCAACTGTCTCAATATAGCTGATTATGTGCTTCAAGTATTCAGAGTAGACTGTAGTATAACAACTCATTTTATATTGTTTTTGTATATTTTAGCCAGATTCAGTATATTTCTTTTGTTACTTTACTATTTTCAATTGGATAACCTATGGCAAGAACCCAGTACAAAATATTTAAGAAAACCAAGGGATAATTAAGATATGGGGATCCTGCAAAAGCAGAGAGTCACCCTTTTTGCTAACATGGTCTATTCTAAACAGATAACAGATAATCAGAGTTGGAAGGGACCTTGTAGGTCATCTAGTCCAACCCCCCACCCAAGCGGGAGACCCTACATCATTTCTGACAAACGGCAGTCCAATCTCTTCTTGAAAGTCTCAAGTGATGGTGCTCCCACAACTTCCAAGGGCAAGCTGTTCCATTGGTTGATTGTTCTCACTGTCAGAAAGTTTCTCCTTATTTCCAGGTTAAATCTCTCCTTGTTCAGTTTCCATCCATTATTCCTTCTCTGGCCTACAGGCGCTTTAGAAAATAGCTTGACCCCTTCCTCCCTGTGGCAGCCCGTCAAATATTGGAAGACCACTATCAAGTCTCCCCGGGTCCTTCTCTTTACTAGACTAGCCAAGCCCAGTTCCTGCAACCGTTCATTGTATGTTTTAGCCTCCAGTCCCCTAATCATCCTGGTTGCTCTTCTCTGTACTTTTTCTAGAGTCTCAACATCTTTTTTATAATGTGGTGAACAAAACTGGATGCAGTGTCCCAGGTGTGGTCTTACTAAGGCTTTATAGAGTGGTATTAGTACTTCCATTGATCTTGATGGATCTCTCTGTTAATACAACTTAGGATTGCATCAGCTTTTTGGCTGCTGCTGCACACTGCTGACTCATATTTAGCTGGTTGTCCACTAAGACTCCAAGACCCCTCTCACAGTTACTGCTATTGAGCCTGGTTTCACCCAGCCTATATGTGTACTTTTGGTTTTTCTTGCCTAAGTGTAGGACTTTACTTTTCTCTACATTGAATTTCATTTTGTTAGATGCCCAGTGTTCTAGTCTGTCAAGATCCATGGATGTCAAACTCAATTTCATTGAGGGCCACATCAGGGTTATGTTTGACCTCAGGGAGCTGGGGTGGGCATGACTAGGGTGGGCATAGCCAGTTCAACATCACTTGTGTTGGGGTGCCTGTGGTGGCTCAAGAGCTCTGCCAGTGAAAATGGGCTCGAGATCCGTTTTGGTTGTGATGGCCTCCTACAACCCTCTGCCAGTGAAAACGGAGCTGGGGAGGTCTGCAGAGGTACCATGGGCCGGTCCTTTGCTGTTTCCAGGACAACCCCGCAGGCCAGATCTAAGCACCCCACGGGCCAGATCAAGCCTGTGGGCCTTGATTTTGACACCCATGATCTAAATGAATATTTTTCAAAGCTATTATGGCTAACAAAGAAACAGATGAACTGATGATGGGATTAAGTATCTCTCTGTAATCCCAATTCTGCTCATCCCACCTAAAGCTAGCAGCTATTTATCCCATCTCAAAGAGGTATACACAATCAAACATTTACCATCATAAATAAATCCTAGCATATTCATTCATTTTGCCATTTCTAAATGTAGTCTCCCAACTTAAACTTGTAAAGACAACTCTTTGACATCTATAGATCCAAATTTATTAATTTCTAGAATCCTTTGCACACAAAACATGGGTTCTTTTTCCATGTCTAAAAACTTCAACTTTACCTTCTATGTTGGATATTCCAGGTAAAGACAAGCTTCTTGGGTGTCGACTTCGCTCAACATTATTGCCAAGTGATCTTGAAGAAATTCTTGGAAGTTTTGTAGGCTCTGATGTCATGCTCTGTGGAGTTTCTACTGTCAAGTAATTTTACAGTAGTCATTTCTTTTTCTTATTTGATAACAGCAAATATTATGCATCAAGGTGGGGGGGAAGGGACTTTATTAAAATGATATAAAGCAGTCACAAGCAATAGCAGCAGATTTCAAATGTATTCTACTTCCACTCATACTAAAGTAAATAATAAGCATATAGACTGGCTGCCTTCTGGAGATTTAAAAAATTCAAATTCAAATTTATTGGACTTATATGCCGCCCTCTCTCCCTAGGGACTCAGGGCGGCTCACAATATAAAAATGCACAATACAAAATTAAACAAGAACTATTACTTGTTTTTAATCAAATCATCAATTTCAGTTTGTTTTTCAATTGAATTGTACAGTTTATATGTTAGATTAAAGGTGGAAAAAAATCTGAAGTGATTAATCTTGGTCTGATTTTTTTCCTTACATCTCAAAAACTTGGCGTTTTAACAGGGGTGTGTAGATTTTCTACATCCACTGCAAATCCTATTGTAGCTCATGATAAATGGGGACTCTCAGCAGGTCTACCTTAGGTGACCTAGATACTGACATCTGGAGTAGATACTCTTTAAAAAATCCAACTCCAAACCATATAGGACAGTGGTGGCTAACCTTTTTGGGCTCCTATGCCAAAAATTGGTGCTTGCACACTTGTGCTTGCGTGCCAGCACCCAGAAGGCAATGCATGCCCTCCACCCCCTACGCATGCGTGTGCAATCCCACCCCACTCCCCACCGCCCCCTTACCTGCACTGCACCTCACAGCTGACTTTCGCCGGTTTGAGGCCTTTTTCAGCCTCCCAAAAGCTTGTGGAAGGCTTCTTCAGGCTTCTACAAGTTTTGTAGGCCAAAATCTAGCCCCATTTCGTCACTTCTGTTTTTTTCCAGTAGATTTCAGCCTACAAAGCTTGTAGAAGCTTGAAGAAGCCTTCTTCAAGCCTTTGGGAGGCCGAAAAAGGCCTCAAACAGGCCAAAAATCAGCTGTGAGGCGTGCATATGTGCAGTGAGGTAACTTTGCCTGCAACTTGCGTGCCAGCACAAATGGCTCTGCATGCCACCTGTGGCACACGTGCCATAGGTTTGCCATCACGGATATAGGATGTTAAAGGTAGTAACAAGCACCTGTAAACCAAGTGGGCAACAATACAGATCATGCGGAAATGTGAAATGTGATTATACTAGGCAGCACCAGTTAGCTGCATTCTACTACAACTAGTTTCCAGATGTTCTCCAAGTGGAAACTGACAAACATATAAATTCTGAAAATGATGTTCAATTCTATGAAATATGACAATTAAAAGATTTAGTTCAGAAGCTTGAATTCAAATGCTAGCCAGTAAATAAATCTCCATACCTTCAAGTATGCATTTGGAAACAGATAACAATTTGTTAAAGTAAGTTAGTAATTAAAGCATGATAAAATGAAATTAGCTTGATATTCTAATACAATATGCAAAATGACATGTATATGAGATGTTTACCTTTAAGTGCTTCAGATCGTTCACTATCTGATTTGCTTGACAGAGCATTAATCAACTGCAGCTTTTCTCTTAGTTTGGATACCTGAGATTCTCCATTTTCTATTTTCTGTAGATTACCAATTAAAAAAAACTCTAAAGTAGCCCTGTTTGTTCTACTTTGATTGCAATTAATACAAAATACACTGTGTCGTTCATATATTTCTAGCAAGTATATTTATGTACCTTTTTTCCTAATATTGTAACTGCAAATACTATAATTTTGATGGTTTCAGAACTATCAACGTGAAAAGGGAATCGGCAATGTCAAAACCCAGCAGGAATTTTATTTTAATTCCTATGAAGAGTAACTAATTTTAGGTATTGTTACACCAAGTCATAGTTCTATCAATAAGTTGAATAAACTAAATTAAAATGATTCTCTGCTGTACTTCTCCTACATGACTGTCTATTGAATTTATCAATCTATGATTGACATAAATACACAGTAAAGCCTGTTTTATTGGTAAAATCATCATTCTCTTAAAATCTTAAAGCTAAAGTTAGCATTCTCTTAAAATCTTAAAGCTAAAGTTCTGGTGTAAATCTCTGCTGTAATGTTACTCTATAATTGCTCATATTCTTAAAATGTGACTAAACCCTGGTTTTATTAATTACTTTAATTAGTCATTAGCTACAACATAAAATAACCTGAGTAGTTTTGCAGCATGAGAATTATCCTTAGGAACAGTTGATTTTTTGAAAGTTTTTTGAGTATATTTTGCCTTGTGAACATATGTCCTTTAAAAGCATGTTTTTCTTTGCACCAAGATATTATATCTAAGGTTTTGAACGAAGAGGAAAGTTGAAGTGATGTTCTAATGCCCCATAGAGTAATATTTTATTATATTTTAAAGTATTTTTAAAAAGTATAAGTTATTGACTTTCAGCATTAAATAACAGCCAAACTCACTTCAGTCAATTGGTGACCATGTATTTATTATTTATTTATTTATCTATTATATTATCTATTATCTATCTATCTATTTATTGGACTTGTATGCCCCCTCCCAAGGACTCGGGGCAGCTCACAACTAAAACACAGTAGTATAAACAATAAATATTTAAAAGAAAATTAAATCAAACAAGCCCAATCTTTAAAACCCAATTTAATTTAAAAAATTAAAGTTCTGAAATGTTTGAAACAAAAATGCTTTGTTTTCCCAGATAGAGAAGAGACAAGAACCTGTTTTCAAGAGTCTTGTACACTTTTCAGTTAAACAGAACTCAACATGGGTAAATAAACAAAGCTACATATTGTGTTTTGTCAGCTTTGGAGCAGTTACTGATTTAATATCAACCACTGTAAAAGCTAAAGTATCATTTTACTTGCTTCCATTTTGTTTTTAATGCAGTACTGAAATTTATAAAGAAACAAAAAGTATATGTGAAACTTTTGTAGGCACACAGCACTATATAGTTTACCCTTAATTTTTTTAATTTTTCATTATTTTTTCAAGGCTGAACTAATACCTTCTTTTCAACTTTTCAGCTGACACGGAATTTTTGTTTTTACAAAATGTGAATGGAGAAAAATATATATGGGCTATGAACCTCAGTTGTTCTGTCATTTCACTTGAGTTGGTTACCTTTCTCCTCTTTCCCTCAAAGTCAGGAAGACAACTCAAGGGGGTTCTAAAAAAAATCTCTTTTGCTATGGTTCTCCAAAACTTACCTCCATATTTTCTACTTTTTCAGCAGTAGTTTCATTTCTTGATTCATTTTTCATATTTGCCGAGGTAGTTAGGTTACTCACCTGCAAGGGACAGTATAATGCATGTGTTTGCTTGTGGCATACTATCCTGCACAAGCAACATATTGCAAGTGTTTAATTCCCAAAATATTTAGATGCTTACCATACCAAAGGTAAGGTTCTTTCTGTTTTCTGGTTTATTCACAATGAACATATGATTTTCTAAGGAAGTAACTTTCCAGCTTAGATTGGTGACTGTGGAATCCAGATTGAAAAATTTTAAATCATTCAATTTCTGATGTAAGATTAGGGTAGAGTTCATCTCCTCAATAGAGATATGTAGATATTGATTATCCTGTTTAACAAAAGAAAATGATTACTTTGCTATAAAAGCAGTGGAACAAGGTTATTGAAAATAAGCAGAACATAATCTTAATGAATCTAGTACACTATAAACTATTCTCTGTAGCCTTTTCAAGTTCAACAGAACAAATTGTGTACCAAAGGAATAACAATCAGCTCTCGAGTTACAACCACTCGTTTAGTGACTGTTGAAAGTTACAGTGATACCGGAAAAAATGACTTATGACTGTTCTTCATGCGATCTTGCAGCATCCCTATGGTCATGTGATCAAAATTCAGACCCTTGGCAACCAGCATATATTTATGATGGTTGCAGTGCCCTAGGGTCATGTGACCATCTTTTGCAAACGTCTGAGAAGCAAAGTCAATGGGGAAGCCAGATTCACTCAACAATCATGTTACTAACTTAACAACCACAGAGATTCACTTAACAACTGTGGCAAGAAAGTTGTAAAATGGGGCAAAACTCACTTAACTGCCATGCTTAGCAAATGGAAATGTGCTCAACCACAAGTCAGACAGAAGCAGAATTAATGTTATCTCATGCACCTCTTCTCTGATGCAGGCCAATTTCAGTGGCTATCGTGGATTCTGCACAACCATTAGAGTATTAGAATGCCATTGTAGTTTTATGAACATATTTATTCTTGGTATTTAAATTATTAAATTTAAATTAGAACTGCAGAAAAAAACAACTGCTACCAATCCACCTTCCACTGAGGATCTGTATACTGCACAAGTCAGAAAGAGGGTTGTGAGAGACACCTACAGACACCTCCCCCCTCCACATCCTGGACATAAACCGTTTCAACTTCTATCCTCAAAATGACACTATAGGGCACTGCAGGTCAGAACAACTAAACGTAAGGACAGTTCCCCACACCCCTATGCCATCACTCTGCTAAACAACTAATTCCTACAACACTGTAAAACTATCTAGAAAGGTAGTATTACCATCTTTATCCTTATCTTATCATTTTGTTGCTTATATCTTACAATTTATATTGTTTAATTAGCATCCTAGTACAATTTATATTGATTGCTTATTTAGTATCCATGACTATCACTAAGTGTTATCTAATGTTTTATGGTGAATGTATTACCGGTGTTACCATGACTATGATAATCTATCACTATTGTTATATGTACACTGTCAGTGTATGCACTGGGGACAAATTCCTTGTGTGTTTAATCACATTGGGCCTATAAAGAATTCTAAATTACTCAACCTACTTTAGATGGCTAATAGGAAGATACGGGGACCAATTCAGTAACTGTCAGATACTTGGGAGTGTTTAAACACTGAATAATCGTTTTACGGAAAGTGCATCTTTTTTCTATCTTGGATGCGATACCTAAATCCTTATCATATTACAACTACTCTCAACAATTATATGATAGATGCATTTGAAGCAACAGCAATAGCTTCTTGACTACTTATTCTTTTCATTCAAGAGGCACTATAAATATCAGCATTTTTTTTATTTTTTAAAAAATTACATTTATATGCCACTCTTCTCCGAAGACTCAGGGTGGCTTACAATTTTTGGGATACAACCCAATGCGCTCAGGAGTAGCTTTCATTCCATTGTATATGCCTGCTTATTACTAAGCGGCATTCTTACAAAGTCAGCTTATTGCCCCCAACAATCCTGGGTCCTCAATTTACCTACCCCGAGAGGATGGAAGGCTGAGTCAACCTGGAGCCTGGTGGGATTCGAGCCTACAGTAACTGCAGGCAGCTGGAACTTAAGTGCTAGGCATTTAACAGCCTGCACCATCGAGGCCCTCATTTGTGTTCTAAAAATAATACTAAGGAGTATAACAATGCAAAGCTATCCTGGCTTTTTAACATAACAGTTTTGAAACTGTGATTTCCAAAGCTTTTAAAAGCAAAAAAGCAGCACCTGTTTACAAATGTTCGTCGTATTCTTTTCATTTATCTGGGGGACAGAAGAGGAGGAAAAGGAAGGTAAATGCTTTTGTCTAACATCTTCTGTGTGTTCATTCTGAAATATATTAAGACATGTGTTCAAACCAGTTATTATTTGAATATTCATAACCCATCAAACATAACACTTATTTACATTCCGCAAATAATTGAAGGAGAAGAAAGCAAAAAGAAAACAGTAAACCTTTTGCGAGCAGCCATAAAATACTGGCATTTGCTTTACTTGACATTAAATTTGAATTTAAGGTTTTTATGCAGGAAGAGTATGAAGCAGAGTTACAGCTAGAAAAGTGAGGTGTCTGAATAACTAACTGCCTAAAATGTGATGTTAATATTACAATGTTTCCATCTGCATAGTCAATATCTACAAATCTAATTATATAAATTTTACAAATTTAAATTGGTTTTAAGACCAGATAAAAGTTTAACAAACTTACAGGAACATAAAATATATTCCACTTAAAATGGTAAACTATAAACATCATTTTTTCTTAATAAATCCATAGGGGGTTTTAAACAAGAAAATAGGGAAAAACAAGCTTCAGCCACTTTTATTTTTAAATTGCATACCAAATCTGAAATTCTTATAGGATGAGTTACAGAATGTACTCTTGCTGAAATGTCTATAAATCCTTACTATTTCTTTTTGGAGAGTTTCTAGAGTCTTCTTTTGCTCTTCAATTGCTGCTTGCATGGCCTCAACATCATGGTGAACACTAGTTACTGTGCTACCTATAGTAGCAACAGTCTAGGAAAAAACCAAAAGCAAATCTTTTAGCATTCATTGATCAACTAATTGAAATTCAAATGTGTTTACTCCAATGAGGAATTATTTTAATTGGTTATATTAAACACAAAGAATGTACATTAACAAATCCCATTTATAACAATATGAATAACAATTTATGTTCTTGGATATATTTAACTGGGAACGTATATCACATTTGAAGAATATGGAATCAGGTCTGTGGATAAAATAAGTCACTTGGTATTGCTCCATTGAAATCACTTCCACATCAAAGCTTATATAAAGTATACGTTGTAGTGTATACACACAACCAGACAATATCATTTATATTGCCATATACACACAGAGGTTCCAACTGCATCAGCATTCTACATGCTTGGATATGCAAGAAAAGATACATCCTATGATAAACTGTTTTCATATTTGGAGAAAAACATGAAAACAGATATTTGTAAAAGTGTTTAGAAACACAAATATCTAGTATTATCAGTTCTATTATCAGATCACAAAGTATGATGCAAACTACTTTCTGGATTATAGGAAAAATATATAAAGTGCTGGAAATACAATCTGTCAATAGTATTGCACTTAGCTTACACATAGAAAAAGGAACTCACTTCCAGGCAAGCCAACATAATATTGCCTATAAGTATATAAACAATTCTGAATATATTACTTATGCCCAGTTTTACTAGTGGGCCTTAATACTGCAAAGACACTGAAATCACCACTACTAACTATCACCTATATTCTTCCTACAAGTGATTTGTATCATTGGTGAAATATACCATTTTTCATGGTCTAGTCACATGAACTGGAAAGCAGGATTTCAAAAGTTTTACAAATATGTTTTTATGTTTCCTTCATACATTTTCAAATAAAAATGCAATAAAATATAGTTCCTATTAGGAAGGAAAGACACAATGAAAAGCTCTCTACTTGTCAACTTATCTATAGCACAAAAATTTTAAGATAGATTAGTACTGAATATAATACATACTTTCTGAAGCTCTTCCACTGTAACAGGAAGATTAATTAAATCAGAAGCAGATTTAATATTTGCTTTGAGATGATTTACTGCCAACATCAACGAAGATATCTGTAATCACAAATGAAAGAATGACTTTACAGGACAGCTTTTTATCTTTTCTGTTCTAAAGGTTCATCCTAACACCATGTTATGAATGTGTTATTGTTGAGTTATCAGGACTGAAGACTGACTCAAAGGAACAAACCTAAACCACAGATATTCCCCTTTATTGCTGCCCAAGGTGCTCCTGATACACTTCTACAGAGGAATTATTGAGTCTACCATCTGCACCTCTATAACTGCCCAATCAAGACAAGCACCGACTTCAACGGATAATTAGAACTGCAGAAAAAACAATTGCTACCTATCTGCCTTCTGTTGAAGACCTGCGTATATACTGCACGAGCCAGAAAGAGGGTTGTGAAAATATCTACAGACACCTCCCCCTCACTTCCTGGACATAAACTGTTTCTACTTCTACCCTCAAAACGAAGCAATAGGACACTGCACGTCAGAACAACTAGAGCCAAGGAGTTTTCCCCCCATGACATCACTCTGCTAAATAATTCCTATAACACTGTAAAAATATCTAGAAAGGCAGTATTACCATCATTATTCTTATCTTCCCTATTACTTTTCTCCTTATGTTCTTATTATACCTTTGTTTGTATCTTACAATTTATATTGTTTACTTAGTATCCTAGTATGGTTTATGTTGACTGCTTTTTTATTATTTTATATTATATTATATTATTATTATTATTATTTTATTAGACTTGTATGCCGCCCTCTCTCCCTAAGGACTCAGGGCAGCTAACAATATAAAATCCATTCAAATTTACAATAGAAAAGAATTAAACTAATTACAAGCCTAAACAATTAAAAGTCAATTAAAATTTAAACCCCTTAAAAACAAACCCACCCCCCTTAGTTAGTCCAGACCGGCCTGTTCAAAGAGCCAGGTCTTAAGGTCACGGCGGACCTTAATCTTAATCTATGACTATTACTAAGTGTTGTATCTAATGTTTTATGATGAATGTATTTTTAAAATGACTATAATGATCTATCATTATTGTTGCACCGGAGACAAATTTCTTGTGTCTAATCACACTTGGCCAATAAAGAATTCTAAATTCTAAACCCTATTGGTAAAGAAAGGAATGGTTGGACATTCTATTGCCCAATATAGAAAATGTTCAGTAGAATGTAATATGAACTAAATTGAGTGATTAAAAGTGCTATTTAACATTATTTTTGATGCAACTTTACTTGAACAAATGCTTGCTCATTTTACCTGTTTGCTTATTTCAGTGATGTTTATCCATATTTTGTTTATCCCCAAATCTCCACTCTTAATTTTTTCCAATTCTTTTTCTTTGTTAAGGAGGTCTTCAGTCATTCTGGGAATTTCTTGAAATGAGGTTTTTTGATTAGATTCCACTAAAATAGAAAATTAAATGAGTCTGAATGGATTAATGAATGAATCTGAAAACATGAACATAATTTCTTTCAAGCTCTAATTCAGAATATCTAAGAGGCTATGACTCTCATTATGAATATGCACAAGTTCTTTTGGAGATATTTAGAAGCCCGTTATCATTTCATAATATGCAGAAGAACCTGTTCTCTTGCACTGTTCCCAAATTATGGGAATTGCATTTGGTCTCCACTATCATTATCTCTAGTTAATGATATTAATTTGATACTTAACATTTAAGATTCTGCAGGGATTCTCTTTGTCTTAAGAAATTTGCTAGAGTAGAAAAACAGGGTATAATTCAAATAAACAACAAACATTTTCTTTCAGGTCTCAGGTACATTTCCCAGTGCATTTATTGTACCCATTTTTCACAAAACATTAAAACACAAGACACCCCATGCCCTATTGGGTCATCCTTTCCAAGATATTTCCTTACCTAAACAAAGAAACAAAGACCATAGGTGGACAAAACAATTGTGGAGTGGGAGCCACTTCAGACTTCCTGCCTGCTTCCTCATTGAGTTTTCATGTGGAAAGTTGGTAGGTAGCATCATATAACCTTCCTTCCTACCTACCTACCTACCTACCTTCTTGTCTATTTATTTTGTCTATTTATTTTGCTTGTGGGAAACTTGCAGGAAGAAGTTAGCAGGGAAGCCAGCAGAAAGTTTTTCTCCCCCTCTCACCAGGCAGTAGTGCAGGGGTGTGCACGCAAGAGGTGCTGCATGAGACAAGGAAGGCATGCAGGGCTGGTAGCACCAGTCAAGAGAAGAAACGGGGGGGGGATGTGTAAGACACAGATCAAGGGAAGACGGGGGGGCATAGCATGGGCTGGGGGATTTCTTCCTTCATTTCTGCACCCTTCCTTTCCAGCTGCTGGATGGGAGAGGGGCTGAGGAATTGTGAGATTGGGAAGCCCTCATAGGTCATTGAAAATGAAGATCATGTGACCACAGCAGAAGTGCAGCACCACCAGAAGCAGCCACATCTTTCCTAAATTTCATTCCCTTGGGAGTCACGGGTCCTGGGTTTTGTAAATTAGCCCATTTGAGGTACACTTTTAGTTCAAAAATTGTTGCTGTATGATGCACCTTTTTGCTCAGTTAAAGGTCATGACAGAGTTCCAGTAGTATATACTGTAAGTATCTATGCCAATATACTTATACTTCTCAAATCCATAACTGATGACATATAACTCAGTGTTTGCTAGTAATAATGAAATTGAAATCCAGTACACTGATAATAGAAGCAAGCTGTTGTAAACTAGCAAATCAATAAACTTTTAGGATCAAAACATTTTAACTTTTATTTACAGAATGCAATCAAATTGTCGTAAACATGCCTTAAAACTGATCACAAAATATTTGATTACATTTAGTGAGCATGTGCTGTTTTTCTATATGACTAAGACTATTTTCTGCAGTTTGGCAAAAAACTTTTTTTACATGTAGAAGATGCATTAATAATAAAGGAACTCACAAATGGAAGGTCTGTTAACCATGCCATTGATCACAAATACTAGCATTAGCAAATAAAAAAATTATGTTCATGCTATTGAGTTCTTATGATTAAGTATGATATAACCCAGCAACTCCCTACATGAAGGAACATTGTTTTCTTAAGTATGAAGGATGCTACTAAGATTCCAATAGTAGTTTTAACAATTGAATAAACTGCTTTAGGTGATTCTCATTGGCTGGAGCTGCTTAAACAAAGCACAGATGATCACCAATCACAGATGTTGTAATAATACATTCCTTTACTGGGCAGGGAGGTGGACCACTGATCTCCAAGGTCCTTTTCATTCTTTGCTTAATTTCAAAATCCATTCAAAAAAGATGTTAATTACATCAACCCAAAAGTTAAAAAAAAAAGCACAAGCTTTCAATATCTTCATCAGGGAATATTTTAAAACACAGAAGTGGAGGATGAAGAAGAAGAAGAAAAAGATAATACAGATAGTCCTTGACTTACAACAGTTCATTTAGTGACTGTCCAAAGTTACAACAGCCCTGAAAAAGTGACTTATGATCATTTTTCAGTTACAACCTTTCCAGCATCCCCATCATCATGTGATCAAAATTCAGATGCTTTGCAACTGATTCATATTTATGACTGTTGCTGTGTCCCAAGGTCATGTGATCACCTTTGACAAACCTCCTGACAAGCAAAGTCAATGGAGAAGCCAGATTTAGGCCAACTTATCAACTGCAGTGATTCACTTAATAACTGAGGCAAGAAAGATCATAAAACAGGGTTAAATTAACTTAACAAATGTCTCAGTTAACAGCAGAAATTTGGGGCTCAATTGTGGTTGTATGTCAAGGACTACCAGTACTGAAATATAAAATCTGCACAGTCCATATCAAAATTAGAATGTAGGAGAGGACAGCAATTAGGATCTTCCTGGTGCAGATTGTCTCAGGTTATAACCAAGACAGATGCAGCTATTTCTGAAATAGAGCTGTTCCAAATATTGAAAATATAAAATATCACTGCTCTCTGAAATGAGCATCCATTTATTCTTTACTTGCTTTATTCAACATTCTGTTCGATAAAGAAGAAAGTTTGCCTAAACATACTTACCATCTATCAAATTAAAACAAAACTGAGGACATTTGTTTTTGCTTTTGGTAAAATATTCTTAAGAAAATGGGAATATATGATTTTGCTCCGTAATGCATGCTAGCTAAAAGCAAGATATATGCTAATTTCTTCCCCCGAAAACATTATAGAGATGGCAAATATTTGAGATTTGAACTTACTGGTTCTAAATCTTTCCTTTAATCCATCCAGATCTTCTTTGAGAGCAACTTGCATCCATACCAACCCAACACAGGCCACCACACAAGCAGCCAGGATGACAAAAGTACATAACAGGCAGCAGAGTTTGCAGCATCGCAGGTAGTCCCCCCTACATTAAAAATGTTTTAAATTGGTATTTGCTAACAGAGCTAAATATTACATTAAACCTTACTAAACTCAATGTAGGAAGCAATCGTGCTTTTAAACTCTATATACTTGTACTATACCAAATATAAAATTCCATGCTATGAAAAATTAGGAATAAAAACGAAACTGCCAATATTGTATTGTCCTTGTATAAATATATGGCATGTCTGTATCTGAAATATTAAGTTTAGTTCTGTGCTTGAAAAATATAACACAGCAAAAAAAGCATAATAGGGCAACCAAAATGATCAAGGAGATTAAACAATTATATAAGAAAAGGCTATAATATCTGGGATAATTTAGCTTAAAGAAGACTGATGACTTATCACTATAAACGTATATTAAATATGCATAGATCTCGGAGAAGAACAAATAGTGTTATTCTACATCAGCGGTGGCTAAACTTTTTGGGGTCTGTGGCAAAAATTCTGCGCGCACTTGCACGCTCGCGTGCCAGCACCCAGAAGACAATGGGTGCCCCCCCACGCCTCCTATGCATGTGTGCGCAATCCCCACCCACCCACCCACGCCACTCCCTTACCTCACAGCACTGCGCCTCACAGCTGATTTTTGGTTTGAGGCCTTTTTCAGCCTCCCAGAGGATTGAGGAAGGCTTCTGCAGGCTTTGCAGACCGAAAACTAGCCTCGTTTCATCACTTCCGGTGTTTTCAGAAAAACAGGAAGTGATGAAATAGGGCTAGTTTTCAGCCTGCAAAGCCTGCAGAAGCCTTCCTCAAGCCTGTGGAAGGCCAAAAAGGCCTAAAACCAGTGGAAAATCAGCTGTGAGGCACACGCATGTGCAGTGAGGCACGTTTGCCTGCAGCTCGCATGCTGGCACAAATGGCTCTGCATGCCACCTGCGGCCCGCGTGCTATAGGTTCGCCATCATGGTTCTACACCAAGCCTGAGACAGAATTGCGAAGTTGAACATGTTAAAAAAATGCAACTAAAAGTACCTTATCCCACAGGAATATGTGTAGAAACATTACAAATGAAAAACAAATGTACAACAAATGCTAATAAAACCAAATTATACTTTGATATATGTTTATGTACTACTGTAACCAAAATCATATTATAGAATCTAACTATAACCTCTGCAAACTAACAATATTCAAGCAGAAAGAATGACAGTATCATTCTTCCCCATACCTGCATCATTAAGCAGAGCCCAAGAATAAAACCAGGACAAGTTGGACAAGTAACACACCCAAGTTACTATGTCAGGGAAGGCTAATTCTCCAACTTGTGTTGCTGTAGTCATACCCAGCAATTGTTTCCAGTTCCAGTTGTGCTCAGCAATTTGATGTTCTCCAAATGAAATATTATTACAACTACTATCCATCCAAAACATCTAGCAGCTGAAGACATGAAATTACAATCCAACACAAATTCAGAGCAACAGATTGAAGGTTACATTAATAATATTGCTATTCTAACCGCTATATTTTCTGACTTACACTCATCCCAAATCCAACCTTACTTCTCAAGACCAGTTAACTCGGCTTCTTCAAAATTCCAAGTCGATCACAGGTAGTCCTCAACCTACAACCACAATTGAGCCCAACCCCTTTATGCTGCTAAGTGAAAAATTTGTTAAGTGAGTTTTGCTTCATTTCACGACTTTTCTTGCCACGTTTGTTAAGTGAATCTGGCTTCTCCCATTGACTTTGCTTCTCAGAAGGTTGCAAAAGTTGATCCCAGGATACTGCAACCATCATAAATGTGAGTCGGCTGTCAAGCCTTTGAATGTAAATCACGTGACCATGGGGATGCTGCAAAGGTCGTAAGGGTGAAAAACCATCATCAGTCACACTTTTTTCAGTGCCATTGTATGGTCACTAAGTGGACTGTTGTAAGTCGAGGACTACCTGTATAAACCAAAACCCGTTCAGCGTCTCTTCCTCTCCCTAAAGCGACACATTCCTTTCCAATCCTAAACCTCCTGACCCCCACAGACAATCCTCGGCTCCCCTATCCCTGCCTATCCATCCCTGCTTTCCCAGCCACCTTCCTCCCCTTTTCCCTGGATTATCCGGGTCTCACTTAGAAAAGCGGGCGCGGGAGCCCGGCAGTCCGAATCTGTCCCCGTAATCCGGATCAGAGGAGCTGCTGGTGACGCTCTCGGCAGACTCGGTGCGGAGCAACCGATGACCCGAGGCAGAGCCTTTCCTGGGATGCTTCTTTTTGAGCCGGCCGCCTCCGCCGTTGCCGCTTCCCCGGTCGCCGTTTCCACCGCCGAGGCCTATGAGCGCGTTCAGCTCCTTGCGCTTTTTCATCCTCTTCTGCTGAGCCGGGGCGAGGCCCTGGGGAGCCGAGCTCCGCAACGCAGGAGGGGCTCCTAACTCGGGGCCCCGGCTCGCCAGCTTCAGTGTTTCCGACGTTCACCGCCCAGGCGGGCGTCTCAAGAAGGCTGGGCCGGATCTCTTAGGCTTCGCCGATGCCGTTGTGGCCGATTCTTCTTCCCACCGGCTTTAGCTGCAACCGCCGAAGCCCCAACCATGGCCGTGGGAAGAACATCGCTTCCTCTTGCTCCTCGCCGACCGAAGGGCTGGAGCCGTTCGTTGCTAGCACCGGAGGCACCGATTGGAGGGTTTTGCTCGTGGGCCAGAATCTACCAGTATCCCCTCCTCCTATTGGATAAAAGGATTGTTTCTCTTCGCTCTGCCTTCTTCTCTATTGGGCTATGTTAGCTTTTTTTTCATTGGCTAGTGACATGTACATCCGGGGAACCGGTTGAGACCCGTCCACAGGGAGGAGTGTACCCATTTAAAGGGCGAAGACTAATAGAGAGATAAATGGAATAAATTAGAATGACACTTCACTTGCAAAGATGATTGAATAGACCTTCTTGAGGAAATGCCGTTGGATCAACGACTCTGCTTCAAATGGCATTAATTACTTAGGGTGGAAAAAAGACATACTGATCAGAGGGGAAGAAAAAAGTCAAATAGCATAGAGAAAAAAGGCAAAAAAAGGGGCTTACAATGTAGTTGCTGTGGGAACTACAAAAGATCAGTATTAGAAACCTCAGAAAACAGTCCTTCCCCCTTTAAGAAAACCAAGAAGCATCAGCTCAAAGGAAAACTCAGAGCAGCCTGCTAAAGACTGTTACAAAAGTAACAAAAGCTGACCACAGAAATACTTAAGTAGAGCCATTAAGATAAGGGGAATCAGGCTGAAAATAATCTCCAAGGTAAACCAAAATTCCCTTTTTCCTGCCCCTGACAGGACAGGAAAAACAAAAGACCTGGGACCAGTGGTGGGATTCAAATTTTTTACTACTGGTTCTGTGGCCGTGGCTTGATAGACATGGCAGGGGAAGGATACTGTAAAATCTCCAGACAGAGGTGGTATTTGCCAGTTCTCCGAACTACTCAAAATTTCTACTACCGATTCTCCAGAACTGGTCAGATATCTGCTGAATACCACCTCTGCCTGGGACCAAGATTAACCCAGGAAAACAGGAAAACAAAACCCAGGGCAATCAGAAACACATCAAAACCCACAAAGCTACAGGAGCTTCCAAGGGGAATTAAGCATAAAAGGCTCAGATTCATACTTCCAAGCTGCTTGCAAGCCAGGAAAGCTCAGCTGTGTCACTTTTTGCTTCTTGCCTTCCTACATTAACAGAATTCCACTTTCTGGCAGGTGGCTTCTGCATCCATTTCTTCTCAGTGTCTGTGGTGTGTCCCAGCTAGGAACAAACTTAGGAAATTTCTTCCAACATTGGAAACTTCTGAATTCACCCAAACTCCCCAGACAAGATGGTTGGAAATTCAGAAAAGGGGTGGGGTAGTGAGGATAATGTGGCTTTTTAGATTACTGCAGCAAAGCATGTAAACCAATTTTTTTAAACTACCGGTTCTGTGTGTGTGGCTTGGTGGGCGTGGCAGGGGAAGGTTACTGTAAAATCTCCAGTCAGACGTGGTATTTGCTGGTTCTCTGAACTACTCAAAATTTCTGCTACCGGTTCTCCAGAACTGGTCAGAACCTGCTGAATACCACCTCTGATGTAAACTGGTGGGAATGTAGCTCAAACATCAGCCACATTTTGCCTCCTCCTTTCCTCATTCCCCTTTGGGACAGCTTGTTAATTGAAATTTTGTATCTGGAAAACTTGTGTTGCCTTAATAAAGCTGTGGCTTCTATGATTAATCTCAAAAATCTAACAACCAAACCCAGGAGACTACAAGGAAATCTCAGGATCATAGGCTAGACAAGGAACTTGAAAACATCTAAGAACAGATTGATAAATTGTTTTTACCTTGTTGCTAAAAAGCACATGGTTATGTAGTTATTAAGTCCAGAAAATCAGAAAAAAAAGCTTGGCTTTATTAAAGAGCCATATCCAGCTCTGCCAGCTAAGATATTGGCTCAATTTTTTTTGAAAGTCTTCAAGGTTTTTTTTAACTTTGCAAAAATAAATTTATTCCCTTATGATTATATGAAATATATTTAAAATTCTGTAGATTTTCCCTGCAGTTATCAGTTTCTGATTGGCTATGAGGAAACTCTCAGAAATACAATAAATCCTAATCTTAGCTTTACAAAAAGACTTCAATCGTATTTTTTTTTAAAAAAGCCATGGTTTAGGCATGTTCACCAATACTTTATACTCATCCAGCTGCATGATGGAAGTGGGGGGAATGTAAAAAAAAGTTGAGATGTTAAATAAAGCTATAAAATTGAACCCTTGGCCCTTGTAAGTATGTGATGAGGTACATCCAAAAGGAGCAAGGCTTTGATTGCGTGTCCATAACCACCATCTTAAACCTTTATGACTGTCACCACTTGGAGTACCCCTACGCCCAATACAATAGCCAGAGTTCTGGAAGAGAGATTCAGTGGCACACCTTGATATTCATGTCCATAACTTTTTGAGGAAATTGAGTCTCTGGCATACATTCTTTACTGTTGCCCTTTTATACTTAAATCATACTTATTTTGATTGTCTGACACAACAAAATATAAATTATTCTTCCAACCTTAGCAGACACATTAGAGATAACCTACAGGAGAGCAGATAACTTCCGTTAACACTATTCATTGTCACACTTGTTTCTTGTTTGTCCATCACTAGTGTTTAAATCTCATGTTCAAAACAGTTTTCCCACTGGTAGTTGTGATCATATAAGGGCCTTGGTGGTGCAGGCTGCTAATAGCCTAGCACTTAGTTCCAGCTGCCTGTAATTATTGCAGGCTCGAATCCCACCTGGCTCAAGGTTGACTCAGCCTTCCATCCTCTCGGGGGTAGGTAAATTGAGGACCCAAGATTGTTGGGGGCAATAAGCTGATTTTGTAAAAATGCCGCTTAGTAATAAGCAGGCATATACAATGGAAGGAAGGCTATTGCTGAGCGCATTGGGTTGTATCCCCCCCAAAATTGTAAGCTGCCCTGAGTCTCTGGAGAAGGGCGGGATATAAAATATGAATTAAAATAAAAAAAAATAAAAATAAATATAAATTCACAAAGGAAACTATTAACTATTATTTGATAACTTCCACCCTAACCCATTGACTGGGAGATGGGATGGAAGCATGAAACAGTGAAACAAGTGTATATAATCGATTGGTAAGTGAAACTGGCTGGCAGGCAAAATAAAAAAAGGATTTTTAAAAAAGGGGCAAGAGCCCTTGCTTCATCATGGTGATTAATACATATTAACGAACAGTACTTCAAAGACTTTGGTCTTTGAGTCTTGGCCCTGATAGATCAAGGTGGGTGGGAGAAAGGATGGAGACGTAAACAGCTCTACCGATCCAGCCACATTAACTTAATTATTCACCGCTTTGAATAATTCGCTTTCAAGACGGATTGAATACGATGTAATTCTCCCTGAGGCTTCCCCTCTCCTCCAGTTGCTATTGCAAAAACATCCCTCTGCACGGAAGATGAGCCCCGAGCTTTTCTTTCGTAAATCAGTTGGAGGCCGAAATTTGCCCCTCCCCACATTGATCCACTGACTTCCGCGGAAGCAGCGCACATTGCAGCTCCACTGACTTCCAAAGAAGCAGCACCTGCCGCCTCGAAAGCGTTGCCCTGCCTTTTCTCTGCTTTTGACAAATCTTCACCGAGATCGTAAGGAATTCATCACAAGTATCGCTCCTCGTAGCTTTCTCTCCTTGGAAAAAAAAGCCATTTTGTCACCCGGACGGGCAGCCATCCAACCCTCCCCACTTCCCAAGCCTGCGTTATCCCTTTACTTTGCGATGGATCTATCGCGGGTTTGGCATCTGGTTGCCGTGTTTTGCTTGACCTACGTGCTGATCAAAATCATCCAGTTGCATCGCCGAAGACAGGCACTGCTGAAAACTTTGAACAGTTTTGCTGGTCCCCCTACCCATTGGCTTTATGGTCATATACTTGAGGTAAGGGTTGATTGGAAAGCTGGAAGAGTTTGTTCCCTTTAAAATGAGAGAGAGAGAAAAAGAGGGAGGGAGGGAGGGAGAGAGAGAGATTGTGAGGGGAGAGGGAGGGAAAGAAAGAGTGTATGTGTGTGTGTGTGTGTGAGAGAGAGAGAGAGAAAGAGAGGGAGAGGTGAAAAATTGTAGTACTTCCATCTTATGCCACATTACAAGTGGGTCCTCAATTTACAACAGTTTACTTAGTGATTGTTCAAAGTTGCAATGGCACTGAAAAAAAGTAACTTATGACTGTTTTTCACACTTAGTTGCAACATCCCCATGGTCACGTGATCAAAATTCAGACACTTGGCAACTGACTCATATTTATGACGGTTGCAGCATCCTGGTTACCTGATCACCTTTCATGCCCTTCTCACAAGCAAAGTCAATAGTCAAAAGTCAATGGGTAAACCAGATTCACTGAATAACAAGGTTATTTTATTAAATTAAGAACTGGAGTGATTCACTTAACCGTGTCAAGAAAGCTTGTAAAATGTGGCAAATTCACTTAACGTATGTTTCACTTAGAACCGAAATGTTGGGCTCAGATATGGATGTAAGTCAAGGATTACCTGCGTAAGCAGGAGCCTGTCAGAGTTTCTTGGAGACCCAGGGATGTTTTAGGGGCTAGATATTATAAATCTGATATTGTTCATGTTGTCTAACAAGAACATGATTTATTAAACATCTGTGCTGTTTCTTCCTAGTGTCATTGAGGGCATGTGTTTTACAGCACTTAAATTAATGAGAAAGGCAATTGGAAAAGAAAGGTTGGCTATTGCTTAGAGCTAACACAAAAGTTGGGTAAAAATTGTACAAAGATAAAACTCACACGGCGTACAATTAACCCACAGTCATGGCCCTGAGCAGGTCATGGAACGCAGTGCCCAACAATCAGAGCATTCCCACAGCACTCTTGATGGCCCAGTTGAAGGTGAGCAGTTCCTGAGCAGGCATCCCCAGCCTTGTCTCCAAGATGCCTGTAAATCAGTGGTTGCCAACCGGTGGGCCAGGGCCCACTGGTGGTCCGCGAGCAAATTTTGGTGATCCGCAGAGAAATGGCACCCCTAAAGCACCCCTAAAGCAATTAATCCAGGCTGCACAGGAACACAAGGCTGCACCGCCCACATGGCCCATGGGAACCCTCCCCACCCACTCACTCCTTACCTGGCAAACTTGCCTGCTAAGTTGCTATATTTCCTTTTTATCCCCCCCCCCAACCATCAGCTGTTCTGCTGTGCCAGGAGATTTAGATTAGCTAGAAAGCAGGAAATCGTTAGATTTCTTGCTTACTAGCTAATCTTTAGATCTGCGGCTGTGCAGAGCCGAACCTTCCTTAGGACTGAAGCTTGTATTATTCAGTTGCAGACTCAGGTAGCCGATGGCAGATAGATAGATCTCTGAATGGATCTGTGATTCTGTGAGCAACTCAATCTGCCTGCCTGCTTTGCCTGATTTTGGGTAAAAGTTGCTCTTTTTTTAAAATAAAAAGTTCAATATTTACATAAATATTTATAATATTTACATATAAGCCATGCCCAGCCAGTCACATAACCACCAAGCCACACCCACAAATTAGGCCATGCCCTCAGAACCAGTTGTTAAGAAATTTGAATCCCATCCCTTCCTCTGTGTGTGTGTGTGTGTGTGTGTGTGAGAGAGAGGGGTTAGATCAGATCTCTCTCTCTCTCTCCCTCCCTCCCTCCCTCTCTCCCCCCCTCTCTCTGACTCTCTCTCTCTCTTTCCCACCAACTTCCCACCAGCGTCAGCAAGCCACCGTCAGCAAAAATTCATAAAATTCATAAAATTCATAAAATTCATAAAATTCATTGGTTGTGCGCATGTTCAGGACTATGGCGGCTCGGAGGAGGTGAGCGCTGGTGAAGCTACGGAGAGGCTGTAGGTCCGGTCGTTTGGGGGGTTTGCTAGCTCCACGGAGATGGCACTAGCAGCAGTTCGACCCAGGGTGTTTTTCCCTGGGTCGGATATTGGCGGTGAAGCTGGCAACGCTAGTCAGGGGAGCTTTTTACCTACCGGCTGGTATTGGGCAGTGCGATGGCTGAGGGTGCGGCCCCAGCAGCTTCGGCGGCCTTGCTTGTCCCATGCTGTTCGCGCCGCTCGCATTCGGAGCCTGTGTGGGCTGCGCGGGCTGCGCTTGAATCTTTCCACCCGACCCAGGGTGTTTTTCCTGGGTCGTGAGTCCAGCATGGGCAGCTATGCGGTGGGGGACAACGATGCCAGTCCGGGGTTTTTCTTTCTTCCCCGGGGGTTGCCGCTCGACGCGACAGTTGGGGGCATGGTCCTGCGGCCCTGGCAGTCTCCGCAGCTTCTGCGTTCTTGCTTGGAGCCCGGAGCCTGGAGCCTGGGACCAGTGCTCATGCCTGGAGCTGGAACCTGGGGCCTGGAGCCTGGGGCCAGTGTTTGTACCTGGAGCCAGTGGAGCCTGAAGCCAGCAAAGTCTGGAGCCAGTGTTCGTGCCTGGAGCCAGTGTCGGAGCCTGGAGCCTGGAGCCTGGGGCTAGTCCTTGTGTCTGGAGCCTGGAGCCTGGGGTCAACGTCTGCGCCTGGAGGCCGTGGTTGCATGGCCTACACTGTCTGCGCTAGAAGCTGTTGCTCTGGAAGCTTGCCGTCCGACCCGGGTTGTTTCTGCTGGGCCGGAATGTCAACAGCGGCTGCTTCTACCGCTTGTACGGCTCACTGGGAGGTCCACCATCCGACCCAGGATGTTTTCCTGGCCTGTGGAGTTTGTGGTTGCGACAGTGACGCCGGTCCGGGACTTTTCCTGGCTGGCGCCCTGGCGCGATGGCGAGGGTGTGGCGCCTATGGCCCTATGGTCTTGGTGGCCTTGGTGGCCTCGGCTTCTGCACCTGTAGTTCATCCGCCTGACACAACTTATACTGGAGGACGCAAGTAGAGGCGATTGGCTGGTGGAGACATCGGGCCCTTAGTGGCCATCTACCATGCCTGGACCATCTTTCCTCCCCCCCAATTGTTTCAGCTTGCCTTGGGGACTACATGGTGTGGTGGGAGCACGCCATGTTGACCAATACCGCTGGGGTGAGAGACCAGCGGTGTTTGGCCCCCTTGTCTAGAGCTACCCTGATGACTGTCCTCCTCTGTGAGAGAGGAGACTGAACTATGTCAGAGTTTGCGGGACTCATTTCCCGGTGGGTAGTGAGAATGCCACCTGGGTCAAAAGGTTCCCATTGTTTTCTGGCTCTAGAACTGACTGATCATCGGCGAACTGAACTTTTTACCATCTATCCTGGACTTGATCTCTCCCTAGCAATAACCACTATGGGATATATCTATTCTTCTCTTGAGCTGTGGGCGCTCAGGGGTGTTCCCCTGTCCCTGAGATGGCCTGCTGTATTGTCAAAGCCCCTCCTCAATGACGGGTTTTTTATTCCCGAGAGGGGGCATAGCATGACCAAGGGTTTCAAATTATGTTTATCTCGGAAGGGGAGGTTTTTAAAATTTTTAATTGGTCGTCTTAAGGGGTTAGGGAGGGGGGTGGAGGGATCTTTTTGCAGCCCGGTGCACGGTCGGGGGGGGCGGGGGCTGGGGCCAGCAGGGCTCTGAGGTGGGGATGTGATTCCCAGGGTGGTTGGAATCGGCAGGAGACGTCGAGGCACAGGGCCATATCATGTGCTGGGAGCGCGCACCTGCCATCTTTGTGCGGTGGCCCGCTCCGACCCTGTGGCCTCCTCCCTAGGGGGCATCGGAACTGGGATCCCTGGGCTTAGGTTGGTGTATTTTAATGCCAGGTCCGTGGCTAACAAGTCCTCCCTCCTCTGTGAGATCATTGAGGAGGAGGCTGTGGACCTGGCCTGTATCACCGAGACCTGGTTGGGTCCGGAGGGTGGTGTCCCTCTGGTTGATCTGTGCCCTCCAGGTTTTCGGGTTTTGCACCGACCACGGGCCCAGGGTAGGGGTGGTGGGGTGGCCGTGGTTATTCGGGAGACCCTGTTTCCAAGGGAGGTCTCTGCTACAGAGATAGGCGGGAGTGAGACCCTCCTTGTGAGATGGGGGCCTAGTGGTCGGGTGGGTCTGCTGCTTACATACTTTTCCCCCAGCTGTGTGGCAGTGGCCCTACCTGGGCTTCTCGATCTCCTCTCGGGGGTGGCGGTGGAGTTCCTGGACCTTATGGTCTTAGGGGACTTCAATTTGCCTTCCCTGGGGGGGGGCGTCGGGTTTGGCCCAGGATTTCATGGCTTCTATGGAGGCCATGGGCCTGTCCCAGTTGATTCAAGGCCCGACTCATGAGGGGGGGAATACTCTTGACCTAGTTTTTGTCTCTGAACGGTGGTGGAGTGACAGAGGGCAAGCTACTCTTGCAGTCTTGCCCGTTCCATGGTCTGATCACTATCTCCTATGGCTGGTCTTCCAACAGGCCGCCCCCCACTGCTGGGATGAGGAGCCACTTAGGTGGTTCCACCCCAGGCGCCTGATGGACCCTGAAAGGTTCCAGGCAGAACTGGGGTTTTTTCCCCTCTTCCCTTGCCCACAGCTCTGCCGAGGATCTGGCAGTGGCCTGGCAACAGGCTGCGTCGGAAGCCCTCGACAGGGTTGTCCCCATGTGTCCCCTTACACGTCGTGGATCCCGGTTTGCTCCCTGGTATACTGAGGAGCTCCGGGAGATGAAACGTCGTCGTAGGGGTTTAGAGAGCAGGTGGAGGTCTACCCGTTCCCAATCCCAAGCCTATATTAGGACTTACCTGGTAGCTATGGGAGAGGCGAGAAGGTCTTATCTCTCCACTCTCATAGCGTCCGCAGATAACCGCCCAGCCGCCCTGTTTCGGGTTACCCGTTCCCTCCTTCGTTTCGAGGGAGGGCCGGACCCATTGCGGGGTAGGGCTGAGGAGTTTGGTCAATATCTGTCGGATAAGATCGCTCGCATTCGGGACGGGTTGTCCTCTGATTTGCAGTGGTCTGAGGAACGAGTTGCAGGTAGTCTGGCCACTGTTATCTGGGATGAGTTCGATCCTGTCTCCGAGGATGAAGTGGACAGGATTATGCGGCGGCTGAGTTCCACCACATGTTTGTTGGACCCGGGTCCTCCTGGTTGACTTATGTCGCCAGGGAGGCCACCTGCGGTTGGCTCCGGGCAGTTGTCAACGCTTCATTGAGGGAGGGTGTCTTTCCCTCCGCCTTGAAGGAGGCGGTGGTGAGACCCCCTCCTGAAGAAGCCTGCCTTGGACCCGACTGTGTTAGACAATTTCCGTCCGGTCTCCAACCTTCGCTTTTTGGCGAAGGTTGTTGAGAGTGTGGTGGCTCAGCAGGTTCCACTTTTCCTGGATGAAGCGGACTACCTGGATCCGTACCAATCGGGCTTCCGACCCGGTTATAGCATGGAGACGGCATTGGTCGTGCTGATGGATGATCTCTGGAGGGCCCGGGACAGGGTTTTCCTCTGTCCTGGTCCTATTGGACCTCTCAGTGGCTTTCGATACCATCGACCATGGTATCCTCGGGGGTTGGGAGTGGGGGCACTGTTCTTCAGTGGTTCTCCTCCTACCTCTCGGGCGTCGCATCGGTGTTGGTGGGAGGGGTTGGGTTGACCCCAAGGGCTCTCTCTTGTGGGGTCCCGCAGGGGTCGGTCCTTTCCCCTCTCTTATTTAACATCTACATGAAACCGCTGGGTGAGATCATCTGTGGTTTTGGGGTGAGATTCCATCAGTACACTGACGACACTCAGCTGTACATTTCCACCCCAAACCAGATCAGCGATGCCCTCTCCCTGATGTCCCGGTGTTTGGATGTGGTACGGATCTGGATGAGTAGGAACATGCTCGACTCAACCCGCCAAGACTGAGTGGCTCTGCATCGGCGTCTCGCCCAGTCAAGATTGTCCATCTTTGGCCATAGGGGAGAGGTGTTGCCCCTGTGGATAGGGCGAATCTGGGGTCCTCCTGGATGCACGGCCCGCTGGAGGGCGTCGCCAGGGGGCCTTTGCCCAGCTCCGCCTTGTTCGACAACTCTTTTCTGGACCCAGACGCCCTGCGACAGTTACTCATGCCCTTGTCACCTCTAGACTCGACTACTGCAACGCCTCTATTTAGGACTGCCCTTGCATACCATCCGAGATTGCAGCTGGTGCAGAATGCGCCGCACGGGTGGTGATGGGAGTTACCTGGTTCTCCCATGTTACACCCCTCCTGCGCCATCTGCATTGGCTACCGTTGCGCCCGGTGAGATTCAAGGTTTTAGTTTTGACATTCAAAGTCCTACATGACATGCGTCCTCAATATTTGAGGGAGCGTCTTCTTCCGACATCTAGTGCCGGCCGCCCTGTGCGAGCTCATAGGCAAGGACTCCTCGGGGTCCCGTCGGCGGGTCAATGCCGGCTGGTGACTCCCCGATGACGAGCTTTTCTGTCGCGGCCCCTGACCTCTGGAATCAACTGCCTTTAAAGCTCTGTCTGGCCCCTGATCTCCGCACCTTCCTCCGTGAATTAAAGACCTGGCTATTCGACCAACCCGGGCTGTGACCCCTTCCTGGGGGAGGGACGGTTTTAATGCTTATTATGGTTATGTTTTAATATTTGGGCTTGTCTTTGGTTTAATGGTTTTTTAAATATTTATTGTTCTGTGTTTTTAGTTGTGAGCCGCCCCGAGTCTTCGGAGATGGGGCGGCATACAAGTTCAAATATAAATAAATAAATAAATAAATAAATAAATAAATAAATAAATATTAGTGGTCCCCGGGATTTAAAATTATGAGTTTGGTGGTCCCTGAGGTCCAAAAGGTTGGCGACCCCTGCTGTAGATTGTTGTTGTAAGGGAACTATAGGGAGTAGAAGGAAAACCCTACCTGTAAATCAGGACAACAAAAGACATCTACAGGCAACCTCAGTAAGAAGTTGGGGTGAGATGGAGCTGTTATCTTGAGGTCATGTCCTTAAATATAGTTAGTAAGCCATCTTCATGCTAGGGAAGGCAGGAATTAAGTCCTTTCTCATTGTCTAGGGCCACATAGATTTATGGCATATTAATTAAGAATTCTAGAGAGGGAGGTGTAGTAAACAGAAAGTGTTCTATATTGTTAATGATGTTTTCCTTCTTGTTCATCCATTTGAACAGCCACAATCCATTTAATATAATTTATGGTTCATGTTACTTGTCCAGTTGCACAATATGCAGCCACAGTTATATTGCCATTGACAGAACTTTGAGTTAGTATCATAAAAATCAGTTTTGAATTATAATGCTCCTTGAATGACATTGTGTCAGTTAACAGCTACCTAACATCTTTCCTGCATTTTGCAATCAAGAAATGAAGAAAATTCATTTGTGTGGTCACTAAGAGTTGATACGAGCTTCCTGGCATATAATCAATCAAAACCTTAAATTATAAATCATAAGAGAAATTTTCATCCAGTGCACAAAGCCACAATGAAACAAGCCTCATTATTCCAAATGTGCCAACTTTGGCAGAATCAAGAACAGCAACACAGATTTCACTAGGATATCTTAATGGTGTAAATATGGAATCTTGGAAAAAGTAATTGAAATTCTCAGCCTCATTTATAGGGAGTTCATTAAGTCTCTTTGAATGATCCCAAAAGACTTCTGACATATTTCTGTACCCTGCCTCCAAGGGTGTGTGCTTTTTCCACTTCTCCCTATTTACCAATGACTGCATATCAAACGATCCATCTGTTAAAATACTGAAGTTTGCAGATGATACAACAGTGATTGGTCTCATTCGAGACAACGACGAATCTGCATACAGATGGGAGGTTGTACAACTTGCCTCATGGTGTAACCGGAACAATCTGGAACTGAACACACTCAAAACCGTAGAAATGGTGATAGGCTTGGAGAAACCCTCCCAACTGCATTCACATATTGCTCTGAACCTTAATGTTATTTACTTTGATTTTGGACTGATCTGATTTGCAGACACAATTTGTATATTTGTTCAGCCAATTGCACAGAGCTCCAGATATTTTCAGAATGCAGCAAGATTTTCCAAATATCAGCTTTGTTTCAGATCCTGTATTATGCTGGATTGACATATAGTCATATCTGACATTCTCAGCCAGAAAGTAGCCTACAAGAACAAAAAATAGGTTTCCAAGATGCACGAGACCCTAAAAGGCTCAGTTGAGGTCCATCTCTTCCAGAAGTTTGTTTTGTTTGTTTTGTTTTATTTGGACTTATAAGCCGCCCTCTCTCCCAAAGGACTCAGGGCGGCGTACATAAAAGACAGAAAGTACAAAAGTTAAAAGAAATTAAAAAGATATTAAATTATGCCAAATAAACAATCAAATTAAAATCCCGATCCCCTGTCAGTCCAGGCCGGATTGTAAAAATAACCATGTTTTAAGGTCGCGGCAGAAGGCGCGGAGATCAGGGGCCAAGTGCAACTCAAGGGGTAGTTGATTCCAGAGGGTGGGTGACCCCACAGAGAAGGCCCTACCCCTAGAGGCCACCAGCCTACACTGTTTAGCTGACGGTATCCCCAGGAGGCCCTGTCTGTGGGAGCGCACAGGGCGATTGGTGTGTGTCAGCGGAAGGAGACGTTCTTGCAGGTACCCCAGAGCCAAGCCATACAGGGCTTTATAAGTTGTTACCAAAACCTTGAATCTCACACGGAGGGCAACCGGCAACCAATCAAGTCGCGCAGGAGGGGTGTAATATGGGAGAATCAGGACACTCCCATCACTACCCGCGCGGCTGCATTTTGCACCAGCTGAAGTCTCCGTATGAGATGCAGGGGCAGCCCCATATAGAGAGCATTGCAAGTTTCAACTTAAAGCTAATGTTTAATGTGATCGAAAGAGAAATTATGTAACACAGATTACAATAATAATAACTGTATTTTGTTCATTTCATGTTTCATTAATGAAATCAAATATACGTAAATAATATTTTGTTTTATTCATCTTCAGACATTTTTGTCCTGGTTCCTCCATCTGCTTTTATATGCTACTTAAAGGCCAAGGAAAGCCTTTGACTTGAAAAAATAAATTTAAAACACCAAATAGCTCATTAAAATATTTTACCAAATACCACCTTTTCTTGTTTTCTTCTTTATCTTGCACCAATGCAGTTTACACCTATTTCTGAAGTTTACAGAAAAGTAGAGAAATGGAATTATCTGTATCCATTTGCCTTTCCTCTGTGGTTTGGCAGGTTCATTGCATGTTTGAATATCACACATCCTGATTACGCCAAACCAATACTTGCTCGAACAGGTAAGAGACACAAAAGTCATAATTCATTAATTGTAATTAATACTTCATTGCACATGTAGATTAACCAATTAATAACAAGAGAAGTATATTCCAAAACAAATGTATGACTCCAAGGTTCAGCTTCAGCACAGCCTGATTAGCAAGCTGTGCTGATTGTCGGTTGGATCAGCATCCCAGAATATAGACAATCAGCTGTTTCAGGCTGCAGAGATAGCCATCATTTATCGCCGCCTCCATGTGCCCCATTTTTGGCCTCCACATCCCGTTTTTGGCCCATTCCAGGCAGCGGGGATCAGAACGAGCTGAAAATGGGGGCATGGAGGCCAAAAATGGGGTGCGCCAAGGTGGCGATTCCTGCAGCCTGAAACAGCTGGTTGTTGGTGTTAAGTTTGCATGAAGAGTCAGACGCGGAGTGCTTCAGTGAAGAGTTTATTAGTGACTACAGCTCATAACAGACCTGATTTGGCTGGGCTGCGGCTGCTACTTATAGCCAGCAGCCGCAGTTGCCAGCCAATCAGAGTGCAGGATTTTCCCGCACTTTTTAAACTAATCATTTCTGACATTTTACAAGAACAGTTCAAACTAAACCAATGACATTCAAACCTGCATACATAACAGTTGGTATCCATTGGAGTCTGTGCCGGACCTATTTAGTTGCTCTACCAAAGCAGACAGTTCAAAGTACAGATGAGAGACTCAATAATTCCTCTGTAAAACTGTATCAACAGCTCTGGGACAGTCTGAACCTCCTAAGTCGACACAGGAAGAACAGTCTTTGTTGTGACTTTTTGATGATGGTTCTAACCTTAGGTGCCCATTTCAAATCCTGGAAAATTATAAAACCCAAAAACTTGAAGGATTCTACTGCTGATCCTGTGCTGTTGAATATAGTAAAAGGTTACTGAGTAATTTGGGAATATGGGTTCCTGTTGTCATAAATTCCCAAAGTAATAATAAATAAATAAGTAATAAATTCCCAAAGTTTTATTAACTGCCTGGAATGTATAGAATATTTATAAAAAGTAGGGGAAATAATTTATGTGGCAGAAAACTAAGGAGTCCAAGGTTTTCTCAAGTAGAGGGGTAGTTTGTACAGTAGTTGTTTCAGTTTTTTTTTACATCACAAGAGAACATAAGCATTATTTGATATTGTCTAAAAAGGCATGGAATATGTTCTGAGAAACAGTTGTTTTAATCTGAGGAACACCCTGAAAATTTTCAAGGGAAGAAGGGGAGTCATTGTGTTATGTGTTAGCATTAGAAATGCAAAGTAAAGATATCTATACATTATGCCCATATTTTAATTTATATTATTATTTATGAGTTTTTTTATCCATAAACAAAACCACACATTATCTAGTTATTATTTCTTTAGGTTAGTAAATATTTTTCTCAGAAATTTATGTATTTTCCTCTAATAACAGCCTAGTGTAATTAATTAAGCTATAGAATTTTACTTCTTTTTTCTCTTCTTTTAGAACCAAAAGATAATTTTAGTTATCGGAACATAATCCCATGGATTGGTATGTATATTCCAGTTCTCCATGATGAAGAACAATTGATCAGTTAGCACAGATAAAATTGTTTATAATTTTATTCTAAAGATTCCCCCTTAGGAGCTCTAAATTGTCAAACTTTTGTCATAGCTATTTTGTCAGAAAGTAGAACTTTCTGGAGTTACTATGCAGTTTACAAATTAGTAGAGTTTGATGGGGTGATCAAACCTACCAATGACAGGGTGGCATTGAGCACCTCACTGTGATACTGTAGGACACGCCCCTAAGTATAAAAGGGCTGTCAACTGTCATTTTCAAATGAGAAAGAAAATGAGATTCTAAGGAGATTCTGTGGAGACTCATTTTGTCTGAGGGAGATTGGAGATACTGAGAAGATCCAAGACTCTGAGGAGATATTAGGATCTGACAGACTGAGGTCTGCGTATGAGAAGATATAGCAAAGAGATCTGAGAGAAGATCTATAACCTAAAGAGAAAGGGACTTTCTAAAGAGGTTAGCTATATCTAAGAAGAGGTTATGAGAGGAAGAACTGTGAATCTCTCATAGTGGCTTCTAGTTCCTTGAAGGACTGTTTACAAGGAACGAAAGAAGAAAAGACTCTGTAGATATTTAAGAATAATATATTTATTTATTGTTTCTGTTATAAATAAATCTGTTTTGATCTGACACAACTTGGCATTGCAATTTATTGAATGACTCTGTGAAATAGATATAGGTTTAAAGATCCAGGCCAAATTCAATTAATAATATTATTTAACATATTTCATAACTTAAAAAAGACACTCTTTTATTTAGTTTGCTTATTTTAATTTCTGCTTGCTTCCACTTCTCTGGGAATGTGTATTGATTATATATAATAATCAAACAGACAAAATACGTTATGATAGAGAATTGAGTCTACATGCTATTTAATATGATTTCTCAAAATATACATGCAGTGTATTAAGAATTCTCCATTAATAAAATTCCAAATAGGTTGTATAAATATGTATTTGAGTATTACTGTTGTATTATTGTCCTATCCCCATGATTTACAAAGGAGTTGAATAGGGTCAACAGACGTTTAGAGAGTTATTAGAAGTAGAGGTGTAAGTAAATAAATACTTTATATAATTTACATTAGAAATTGAGATTCTCATAGAAGCCTTGATTTTAGCAAGACTTTCATTTGTGAGTAAAACAAACCCTCTGCTTTGGTAGTTTTTTTCCAATTGATTTTTATGGGCAGTGTATTGACTTGCAGTGTCATCTAAACAAAGTCAAAAATCACCAGGTTGTTGGACAGAGAATTGCATACATATTCAGAAAGGGCAATGTTTTCACTGCAATACTCCAGTCTGCCCATTGTGCCAGTTCAGATACATACATCCTTGCAGGTGCCACAAATTGGCTGACTGAGACTAGACCTTCAGATTTATTTATCCTGCTAACTTGTGTGTAATGCATTTATCTACTGACTATTGAAATCCTGGAATTAAAATTGATAAAAGTATCGGGGGTTTTTGAGAAAGCATAAAAACATCCCATGTAGTGTTGAAGGAGGAGAAATCTTCAGAGGTCAGTGTCTTGCCAATACTGCTGTGCCACCCCCTGCCATCTGGTCCCAGGGTTAGGGGTCTCCTAGCATAAAGAGATATTGATCATGGGAGGAACATCCAATGGTTTGGTTCTTAATCCCTGTCTTACCTGCCTACTCTTCTTCTTACCAGTCAGTATATTTAATGCTCACCAATGGGCCTCCATGAAGCTGATGATAATGATTTTTAAGTACTGTCCCAAAGGTGCTTTTTCCAAAAGGCAAAGAAGCTGAAACTGAAGAAGTTTCTTGGATGAGAAGTGAAATGTTTTCAAAGAAAAAATCCAAGAAACTCCAGTTGCCTTCTGGAAACAGCACCTGTCAGATTGAGAAGCTCAATTGAGATTTTAAGTATTGGTTTTTGCAGAAGAATTTTTTTCCATAACTTTGCTTTTCATGATCCTCAATCTCTCTTGATGAATCAGTCTACAAAGACAACATGGAGGAAAGATACCTCAACACAGCTGTGTGGATGAACCACTAGGGCACAATTTTGCATTTCAAGTTCTAATTATGCTGTACAATATATCTGATGCAATGAAAGTAGACAAGCATGTATAATAATCATTCTATATAATGTATACATTAGGAGGAGACAAATAGGTCATCTAGTCCAACTGTCTGCTCATTGTTGGAACCCATTAAACCATCCCTGACAAATGTCTACCCATTACTTCTTTGAAAACGTCCCTTAAAGAAACAGGCAAAGGAGAAAACATTTCTAAAGCAAAAAATAAATCTGAAGAAAATGCTTATCAAGAATGCTCAGGTTAACCAATCAGCTACCAAATAAATTAGTGATGTAAACATGAGTCACAGAAAGGGTCACAGAATAAGAACTTTGATCCCTGCATTACATAATGTATCTCTGTTTATGGTTATAGTAAAAGTTCTTACTACAGACTCAGTTGTAATGAAGTTTGAAATCTCAGTTTTCTCTCATTTCTTTGTATGTACATCAGGTGCATAAAGCACCACTTACGTGGTTCAAAATTAAGGAAATACAATAGTTATGGAAATGAAGTTTCATTGCTTCTGTAAACTATAGGAAGCTTTCTAAATGTAACAATATTTTATTTTTTATTAGTTTTTTTTCCACCCTGCCTTTATTATAAGTAACGCAAGGTACCGAACGTATATAATACTCCTTCCTCCTCCTGTTTTCCTATTTGATGTGAAGTGTCTGTTTTCTTTAGGGAAAGGTTTATTGGTCCTGCATGGACCCAAATGGGCACAACATCGAAAATTGCTAACTCCAGGTTTCCACTTTAATGTATTAAAGCCATATGTGCCCCTGATTGCAGACTCTACGAAACTGATGTTGGTAAGTGTTAATAATTGATTTATTAAAAGTTTTTCCCTGACTGGTTTACTGGTAGCTGAAATGGTATGTGCATATGTGTATGTTTGGCTGCAGAATTCTGGGGTTGAAGTCTCCCATCTTAAAGTTGCCAAGTTGAGCAGCATTGCATTAGAGAATCAGAAATGAAAAGTAATGAATGTCCCAGAAAAATAATTACTTGAGAAAATTGAGAGGTCATTTTCCTATACATTAGAATAGAAACATTTATATAATATACTATAATATAATTTAGTTTTGCTTATTTTAAGGGGTCCATCGCAACAACATAACAGCAATATTTCGTTTTCCTTCTGTTAATTTTAGGATAAATGGGAACAACTGATCATGCAGGAGAAATCAGTGGAACTCTTTGAACATATGAGCTTAATGACACTTGATAGCATCATGAAATGTGCCTTTGGTTATAACAGCAACTGTCAAATGTACAAGTTGGTATTGCTTTTCTTTTAACTTTGGGTAAAACTTTGGGTAACTTTTTGTTATTAACATATTCTGTAATGACTTAATGGGATCCAAGTGATCCCGTTATAAAACATAACATCCTTGTATTCTGTAACTACTTACTCTCCCACATATATAGAATCACAACTTACACATTTCATGATTGTCCTCTTTATTTAAATATCCATCTGTTGCTCTTCTTTTGGAGTCTAATAAAAATTGTAGTTAAGTCCCCTGATGAACCAATTTTTGTCTCATTGTTTGTATATATTATACATCATTTCAATGCATTGAGTTATCAAGGTTTAGAGAGTTAGTTTGGTATAGTGGTTAAGGCAGGGGTGTCAAACTTGTATTATCATGTGACATATCGGAACTTTTTCCCCCTTCGCTAAACCAGGCAGGGGCGGGGCCAGCACGTGACGCATCTGGCCTGCAAGCTGCGAGTTCGACACCTCTGGGTTAAGACATCAGGCTTCAAACCGGGAGATTGAGTTCTAGTCTAGTGTCTTCAGCACAAATTCAGTTTGGATGACCTTGGGCACTCATTCCTGCTTAACCCTAGGAAGTAGGCTATGGTAAACCATCTAAAAAAAATATCTTGCCTAGGAAACTGTAGAGTCTTGTCCAGGCAGTCATCAGGAGTCCACACTGGCTTAAAGGTACATTTACACATAATCAAATGTTTTGAAATCAAGGACTGATTGCCTATCATTTTTGGCTGAGGAGGCTTAAAGGGGGTAAAATAATAATGTCATGCTAGTGGCCAGAGCTACTTTTCCAGCATTTGTCTTTGGCAGAGGATGGGGGAGGATATTTAAAAAAAAATAGGATGAGGTGACTGTTACGATACAGTAAGCATAGTAAGAAACTTAACAAATCTTGCTTCTTTTCTATTCCACCCCCGTTTTCAGAAATCAGTGGAAAATTATGCCTTCAGGGCTCAGTGATTTAGCAATGGACTTCAAACCAGGACTGACATTTATTTGCAGCTTGTGGTGCAGAGTAATCATCCCTTGATTTAGGTGGGCTCGATGGCAGTAAAATGCCCAGGGAATTTATACTGTATTAGTTAATGAATAATGACAATTGCTTTTAAATAACATTCCTGAAGTACCATATTAATAGATATACCTTGTGTTGTCTATTATACATTACAGCATTATTATCAGTGGTATGCTGCATCCCACTTGTATTGGCTCATGAGAGCTAATTGTTAAATTTCTGGAATTTTGTGACATGGTTGAGACAGAGCAGCACAGCGTTTAGTAGAATATTCAGTGGCTAGTGGCAAGATGGCAACAACAGAACTGGTTGTTAAATATTTACCACTGACTATTGTCCAGAAAGCTGAATGAAAGCTTTAATGACATAAAATAAATGTAATGGTTTATGATGTAATTTTATGTAAAATCAGAAGTAAGCTTCACTGAGTGGTTTCAATACATGCAGGCCTCGACTTACAACAGTTCATTTAGTGACCATTTGAAGTTACAATGGCACTGAAAAAGTCACTGATGACCATTTTCACACTTACAATCATTGTGGCTTCCCCACTGTCATGTGATCAAAATTCAGAGCTTGGTAATTGGGTCCTATTTATGATGGTTGCATGGGGTCATGGGATCACCTTTTGTGACTTTCTGATAAGCAAAGACAATTGGGGAAGTGATTCACTTAACAATTGTGGCAAGAAATGTCATAAAATGGGGCAAAATTCACTTAACAAATTTCTTGCTTTGCAACATAAATTTTGGGTTCCATTGTGGTCATGAGTCAAGGACTACCTGTACTATTGTTTGAAGACTATACAGTAGTGAAGTATTCATAGTTAAAATCCTGAATTTATCCTTTGATTTTTCCTGTTGTCCTTTAGGGAAAATTCTTACGTTCAAGCTGTCTTTGAGCTTTGCTTCTTGATACATGCCAGGTTGCACCACATTGTAGGTTACAGTGATCTTCTATATTGGTTCAGTCCCCAAGGATTTCGGTTTCGGAAAGCCTGCCAAGTTGCTCACCTTCATACAGGTATTTTTTTTCCAATGCTTTGGTTTTGGTTTGGACCCAAAGGAAGGTAAAAATAAAAATAAAATGAACCAAAAAATACAAGCAAATCTTAAACAACTGTTTAAGAAGAAATCATGCAGAATAGGATTTTTGTTCAATCCATCATCTTAAGTGCTTCTGTGTAATTTATATTTCATTAGTATGTTGCCATTTCAGTCTGTGCAATTTTTTTTCAAATTTTGCAATGTCCTTCAGGGAAGACTAGGGAAATCACACAACTGGTGTACTATTAGAACAAGAAAAATGACTGACTAAAAAAGCTAACATAACATACAGTTTTGCATTTTCTTACAATGTAAGGAGTTGCCATGAACAAAGCTTAAAATTTGGAATTGGTGAGCTATTAACATCAAATGTTTCCAATACAGAGAAAGTAATCAAGGAAAGAAAGGAATCATTGAAGGTTAAGGAAGAACTTCAAAAGATCCAGGCAAAGAGACACTTGGATTTTCTTGACATTCTTCTCTGTGCCAAAGTAAGTATAACAATGAGGAAACCATTGGTCAGTTAATTATACTAGTTGTGATTATGATTTCTAAATGATTTTACTGCCAGTAGATTTTATATAATCAAATAAGAACCCTGCAATTCTAATTCACGCAATGATGTTTCGAAACTCTCAAAGATAAGTGACATGGATAATAGAATAATGTCCTACCTGTCAATGAATACTTCAGCTTCAACCATAACAATACAAGAGCACACAATAGATACAAACTCAAGGTTAACCACACCAAACTTGATTGCAGAAAATAGGACTTCAGCAACAGAGTGGTCAATGTCTGGAATATGCTACCCGACTCTGTGGTTTCTTCCCCAAACCCCCAAAACTTTAACCTTAGATTGTCTACTATTGACCTCACCCCTTTCCTAAGAGGTCTGTAGGGGGCGTGCATAAGCGCACCAACATGCCTACCATCCCTGTCCTATTGATTCTTTTTATTTTTCTTATATGTATCCATTTCATGTATTCATAACTATATATTTATACCTATTATCTTGTAAGCGATTGACAAATCAAATAAATAAATAAAATAAATAAATATTTTCTTATTGTTCCATCTGCATATTATAAATTTGCCATGTAGCTACTAATCTCTACTGCAATACCATGCCTGTTTTATCAGGGGCATCTAGTCTGCCATAGATTCTTAGCTGAATCACAAAATACTCTTAAGCCAAAAATGAAACAAAATATATTTATTACTTAGAGTCCTGTATGAACCTGGTGAAAAAATGAAGTCTTCAATAAAATCTTATCACTAGAAGTTTCTCAATCTTTAGGATGAAAATGGCATTGGATTATCTGATGAAGAGATACGTGCTGAAGTGGACACTTTCATGTTTGAAGGTCATGACACTACAGCTAGCGGGATCTCTTGGCTGCTGTATTGCCTTGCACAGAATCCAGAGCATCAAGAAAGATGTAGAGAGGAGATCAAATCCATTCTGGGAGATCGTGACACAATTGAATGGTAAGTACTGGTATTCTACCAGTAGCAAGATTTCCTATAGGTATCATTATTCACTGGATAGATGTGGGTTACCAGTGAGTGATATTGAAAGTACTGGGCAGTTATAGATGTTAAAAGGGTGCCCACTGGTTGTATTTTGTTAAGTCTTGGGTCTACTGCTGTGATTGTGTTTTTATTATTGAGACAGCATAGAACAGGAGTGTCAAACTGGATTTCTTCGAGGGCCAGATCAGCATTATAGTTCTCCTCCATGGGCTGGCCGGGGCGGGGGGGAGTGAGAAGGGTGGGGAGACGGGACGGATGTCTCCTGCAGCACCCTGCTGGCCAAAATGGGGCACGGGGAACTGCATGCAGCCCACCTACACTTATTTTGGCCAGCAGAGTGTTGCAGGAGGCTGTCCAGGCTGAAAGTGGGACATGGGGGGGGGGAGCATGCACAGCCCCTCGTGCCCCATTTTGGCTGCCAGAGGCACTGTGTGCTGGTTCTTTGCTATTTCCAGGCTGGCCCTGCGGGCCAGATTTAAGCAGCCTGTGGGTCAAATCCAGCCCATGGGCCTTGAGTTTGACAACCCTGGCACAGAATCTCAGTGAAATTATCAGTATGTATAGAGTAGCATGCCAACTACCAATACAGAGGGTCTATAGGATTGGCTTTAAATAACTTACCTGATCCGCAATTAATCTATTGATGTACTTTGTTTCAACATATTCCAGGGATGATCTTAATAAGATGACTTACTGCACCTTATGCATTAAAGAGAGTCTCCGCCTTTATTCCCCGGTACCTGGAGTCTCCCGAATATTAACCAAACCTGTTACATTTTTTGATGGGAAAACTTTACCTGAAGGTTCAAATCATTTTATTCCACTCTCATATCCATAGCTCCTTTTTAGCTGCAACACATGTTATTGTTATACAAATTGCCTCTAAACTATCTTGTTTTTAATTTGGTTGTTTATTATTTAGCTAGGAGTCTCTATTTCAGTTCTATAATACTCAGGCTAGCTTACTAACAAAAGTTAAAATCAATTAAAACAACATATACACAATTGAGCCTACCTTTCCTTCCATTGCCTAAAGGCCCAATAATTTATCCGGCAAGAGTGGGGGGAAATTGGGCAGACTTTAGGACTCATTGAAGTGTCTTTACCTGCTAGGAACTGAATTAGGAATGACAGTCACAGAGGACCTGGCAGAAAATTCATGTTATTTTTGTTGAGAAGAAGCCTTCTTAGAAAGATAGTATAGCTGAAGGCACTGAAAGCTACTGAGATATTCAAGTCATTAAATAGAAATTCTGCCTGCCCTTCTATTGGTGTAGGCTATCCAAAGGGTATTCCATTGTATAAATGCTGATATACTACGATCACATTATCTGGAGCTACTGCTTTGGTTCAGAAATGTCATGGAATGTCAAGTTCCTACTATTTGTGCACCGTATTGCAGCCATATTGCAGTCTAAATTTCCACCAATGAATTGACACAAAACCTCCAGCTCAGAGTCCATCAGAGCTTTTACTGCCATCTCATTGCATGCAATCCAACATGATTCCTTTTCCATATTAATTGTTTCACAGGCACCTGGGTTGTGATAAGCATTCATCTTATCCACATGAACCCCAGAATATGGCATAATCCAGAGGTACGGTATTTTTGGTGACATTGCAATTATTTTCTCCAAAAGAGAGCCACATTCTTTGGGTTGACTAGAACAAAGTTGAGAGTTGTCACAGTATCCTTCTAAATGACATTTAAGATTTATACAAACATAAATCTATAAAAATAATGCAAAAGGTTCATTTTGCAAAACACTTAGTATTAACACAATAACTCAAAAATATATATTTTTTCAGATGAGGGGCAACTGTTTAATGGTAGATTTCATGTTAGGATTCAAAAGGTCCCAGTTTCAGTCTGTAGCATTTCCAGATACAGATTGAAAAATCTCCTGCTTGACTGCACTGAACAAGTTGGACTGCTGATCTGGCTCAGTTTAAGAAGGCTTTGTAATGTGTTCAAAGACCAGCTAAAGTGATCCTAATTTTCTCTTTTTATGGCACTTGATAGACATGGATGTTCTCTAATAACAACTAAAGTGACCAGGATATTTCTTTTGTAACCACCTATTGAAACAACTTCTTTCTTATTTTTAGGTGTTTGACCCAATGAGATTTTCTCCTGAGAACTTATCCAGCAGACATTCTCATGCTTTTCTTCCGTTCGCTGCTGGGCCAAGGTGAGTTTATATTATATAGATATAAGCATATCAACTTGATCCAAAATGTCTTTCTCCATGTCTTGCCAAAACCGAGCTAAATACAATGAAGCCAACATCTTGTTTCTTATGAGCAGATTTCGTTTGGTTGGTGAACAAAACCAGCTACTGCTGAGATGAGTGTTCCTTCAGTAGAATTTTTGGTTCTAAGGATCTGCTTTTGATATTTATTACTAAAGCAGAAAAAGAAAAGTGGGTATAAAAAGGTGAGCATATTTAGAGGCCTTTTTAGATGGTAGCAGTAAGTGTCATCTCCTTTTTAGAATTATTGTTTCCACTGTCTTTGCTGACAGAAGAAATGGTAGTAGAAAAAGTAATACTTGTTGCAGGGTATTCCATTCTCCTTTTTATTATTGGCAGAATTTCTCAGAATATCAATCCAAAGGGTTTCTAGGTCTTAAAAAAATGGGGAAAATAACCTATAAGTAATCTGTAGAAGACCACAGCATCTTGCCAGAAGCATTTTAGAATGTTGCTATCATGCCTAGTAGAATATTTCAAAGAACACTCTGGGCAAGATCAATTAACAGTCAGAGAATTTGGGGAGTTGAGAGTCCTAGGACAACTGTAAGATACCAGTTTAGGGTTGTGCCATCTAAAGGTTAGGAAGGTTAGGAATTTGGGAATTAATTTCCATATAGATGCACCATTGATAACAAGCTTTCTTGTCCTTTTAGAAACTGCATTGGACAGCAGTTTGCCATGAATGAGATGAAAGTGGTTCTTGCTATGACTTTGCTTCGATTTGAATTGTCACTTGATTTGTCGAAGCCTCTGCCTGTTCCAGTGCCTCTGATTGTCTTGCGTTCTGACAATGGAATTCATCTTTGCTTGAAGAAACTGGGGTGAATCTATAATCAATACAGGAAATAATTCATATGGGGAGCAGAGAAGGGCTTCTATAGAATTTTCTCATCCAGCCAGGTGCCCTGTACATGTTTTGAGATTATAATTCCCAGAATACTTATGTTGCTGTTCAAAAAATATTGAGACTTTAATCATGGTGACTAGGAATTAAAATACTAATACCACTGGGGACTGCTAATTTACTGAAAATGAGAAGGAGAATGTAGAAATTATAGAATGATATTTGCAAAAAATTACCAGGAAGTGTATTTTCTTCTGATGAAAGGTTGAATGGCCAAGATATCTGGTTTCATCTACTGTCAATTCATTTTTAGATTAACTACAACACTAATAAAAGTTTCATTCAGTAATTAATCTACTGTGCTTTTTTAAATTAGTGTTTGCATGTAGTGATGCATGAATTAATCCCTCTTGCCATTCTTGGTAGATCTCCTTGTCCACAAACAGAAGTGAAATGTCAATAGTCTGGAAATTGCTATTTCTTTCCTATTCTTTTCCTCATACATTTCTTCTAAAGTTTTCTTTATCAGTGTCACTTCTTTATTGACCTACATATGTAAAAGAACATGTGGATCCAAGGACACTGTATTTTTCAAAAACTCTAGGTGTAGTTATTTCAGATCTTCTTTTTTAAAAGAAAATGCCATGAATAAACAGTGTGGGAAGATAAAAAAATTAGCACTTGAGTGGCCCTGTAACATCCAACTACAAGCATCTTGTTAAAACAATAGCAATAGCACTGGGATTCTAGTACTATTATATAAAATATGATCACAGTATTTGATTATGAAAAAGAAAATCAGATTGTAACTAAAGTCACATGCTTTGTCCATACTGGATCTTGTTAAATTAATTAATTTTATTTTATTTATTGATTTGTCAATCGCTTGAAAGATTATTTATTTATTTATTTATTTATTTATTCGATTGTATGTCACCTATTCCCTAAGGACTCAGGGCGGCGAACATTAAAACAGAGAAAAATTTACAATAAAACAAAATTAAACAATGAACAAGCCAAATAAAATTAAAATAAACCCAACCCCCTCCCGGTCATTCAAGGCTGGTATAAGTATAAACATAGTTAAGAATACATGGAATGGATACATATAAGAAAAATGCAAATAAAAATAAAAAGAATCAATAGGACAAGGATGGTAGGAACGTTGGTGCACTTATGCACGCCCCCTACAGACCTCTTAGGAAAGGGGTGAGGTCAATAGTAGACAATCTAAGGTTAAAGTTTTGGGGGTTTGGGGAAGAAACCACAGAGTCGGGTAGCATATTCCAGACATTGACCACTCTGTTGCTGAAGTCCTATTTTCTGCAATCAAGTTTGGTGTGGTTAACCTTGAGTTTGTATCTATTGTGTGCTCTTGTATTGTTATGGTTGAAGCTGAAGTATTCATTGACCGGTAGGACATTGCAATGTATGATTTTATATACTATACTTAGATCCGACCGAAGGCGGCGTAGTTCTAGGTTTTTCTAGGTCTAGAACCTCAAGTCTAGTGGCATAAGGTATTCTGCAATGAGTAGAGGAGTGGAGAACTCTTCTTGTGAAATATTTCTGGACTTTCTCAACTGTGTTAATATTAGATACGTAATGTGGGTTCCAGACTGATGAGCTGTATTCGAGAATTGGTCTAGCAAATGTTTTGTATGCTCTAGTTCAGCCGTGGGCAAACTATGGCCCGGGGGCTGGATCCGGCCCGATCGGCTGTTCTATCCGGCCCACGGAGAAGACGGAGGGTTCTCTTGCTCTCCCAGAAGGCTACGTGAAGTAATCTAACTTTGTATTTATAATAGTTCACACAAGCACTCCATCCATGCTTTTGTTCCCCGTCCAGTTTAAGAACCCATTGTGGCCCTCGAGTCAAAAAGTTTGCCTACCCCTGCTCTAGTTAGTAGTGTAATATTACCAGAGAAAAAGCTATGTAAGATTAGGTTAACAACTCTTAATGCTTTTTTGGCTATGTAGTTACAGTGGGTTCTAGCACTTAGATCATTAGAGATGAGTACTCCAAGATCCTTGACAGAGTTTGGATCATCAACAAGGTCTTGACTATTTAGCCTGTATTTTATTTTCTGATTTTTTTGCCAATATGTAAGACAGAGCATTTATTTGTTGAGATTTGAAGTTGCCATTTGTTTGACCATTCTGATACATAGTCAAGGTCTTTTGAAGGGTAGCAGTATTGTCTGTGGTGTTGAATAGCTTTACATCATCAGCGAAGAGAACACAGTTGCTCTTAATATGATCGCAGAGGTCATTTATGTAGAGTATGAAGAGAGTTGGTCCTAGAACACTGCCTTGGGGGACACCACTGTTAACAGGTACAGAATTTGATAGGACGCTCCCAATTTTGACCATTTGTTGTCTGTTTGACAGGAATGCTTCTATCCAGTTATGCAGGTGTCCAGAGAAACCATAAGATTTTAGTTTTAGGAGTAGTTTGTCATTTACCACTGAATCAAAGGCTTTACAGAAGTCTATGTAGATTGCATCTATTGCTTTGCCGTGATCGAGTTGTGTAGTCCATATGTTTTTGCAGTGTAAGAGTTGTAGATTACAGGATAGTTTTTTTCTGAAACCAAATTGTTTATTATAGAGTAGGTTGTTTGTCTCTAAGTGGAGGATAATGGATTGGTTAATAATTGATTCCATGACTTTACAGGTGATGCAGCATAAGGACATTGGTCTGTAATTTTCAACTAGGCTGGGGTCTCCCTTTTTGAAGATGGGGATGACTGTGGCTTGTGACATTAGATTTGGCAAGGAGCTGGTCCTGAAAGATTTTTCAAAGATTATGTTTAGAGGTTCGGCTATGGCAGTGGATAGCGTTTTTAAGAAGTAGGCACATATTCCATCCAGTCCAAGAGATAGAGGTGGTTTTAGATTGCTTAGTGCTTTTTCAACATTGTCTTCTGTAAAATCAATACGTATTAGATCATTGTAGTTGTCTGTGGTTTGACTAGGAAATACTGGGCATGATCCATTGCTATTTACAAATACTGAGCCAAAGAATGTGTTAAAGAGGTTGGCTTTAATGGTGTCGTCATTGCAGTCTTTTCTATTAGGTCCTTTCAGGGGTGGGATGGACCTTGAGTCTTTTAGTTTGAGGTTTACAAAATTGTAGAAAGTGCGGGTGGTGCATAGAAGGTTTTCCTCTTGTTTAATGTGATAATTGGTGCATTCAGTCTTTATCTGGTGGCATAAATTTTTGTATCAGCTTTTGAAGTTGGCAATGTGACCAGATTTGTTTTTCCGCCAAAGTGATCTCTTTTTGGATTGAAGTTTCCTTATTGTTATGGGTAATCTGTTTTTTCTGGTTTTGGGAGTTGTTATTGGTACATATAGTTTGATGACTCTTTTGACTTCAAGTAAAAATATGCTGTAATGGTCTTCAACAGTATTGCATCCAGTGAATAGAAATTGCCAATCAAGGGATGAGAGATCGTTGTCTATAAGATCATAGTTGCCTTTTTTGAAGTTATAATTGGGAATCACATCATTGTGTTGATTTTTGTGTGGACGTATGTTGAGACAAAAGTCAATCATGCTGTGGTCACTGTTGGAAAAGGGTTCTTTAATTTGTATTCTGTAAATTGAATTCAAACTATTGCAGAAGATGAGTTCGAGGCAGTTGTTGAGTCCAGTATTGTTGATTACTAGTTGTTCCAGTCCCAGATTTGTTACAGCATTGTAGAAGGTTGCATGTATGGGTTCAGTTTTACATTTGTTTAGGGTCCAGTTAATGTGAGGTAGATTGAAGTCACCAAGAAAGATAAAAGTGTGTGGGCAGGATGTTGCCCATATTAGTAGTGAATTTAGCTTGTTTATATGTTCGATGTCATAATCAGGGGCTCTGTAACATAGTAAGAATTGAAATGTGATGTTTAAGGACAGTTCACAGATGATGGTCTCAGGAAGAGGAAGCTCCTGGGTAACTTGGATGTCTTTTAGATGTAAGGACTTTTCATAGAAGATAACAACAACACCTCCTCTACGGATTTCACGATCTGATCGGTAAACATGATAGTCTCTTACTGTGGTAATGGAGTCAGGGAGAGATGCATTGAGCCATGTTTCACAGACAAATATGATGTTGAATGTAGCCATTTTTAGTAATAGGAGAAATTCAGGTATTTTATTCACAAGCCTTCTTGAATTGAGTAGTTTGCATTTAAGGCCAGTTGTAGTTGGAATTGAGGTAGTTATTTATTTATTATTTATTTATTTATTTTGACTTGTATGCCGCCACTCTCCAAAAAAGACTCGGGGCGGCTCACAGATAAAAACACAGAACAATAAATTATTTAAAAGAAATTAAACTAGACAAGCCAAAATACAACTATAAAACCAAATTAAAATCGAATTTAAAACCCACCCTCTCCCCCAGGAGATCAGTCCAGCCCAGCCTGTAAAAACAACCAGGTTTTTAGATCGCGCCGGAAAGAGGAGAGATCAGGAGCCAGCCGTAGCTCAACGGGTAGCTGATTCCATAAGGAGGGGGCCAATACAGAATAGGCCCTTCCCCGGGTCACTGCCAGCCGACATTGTCATGCGGACGGCAACCCGAGGAGTCCCAACTTGTGTGCTGGCACAGGGCGACTGGTATTTGATATCGGCAGGAGACGCTCCCGCAAGTACCCCGGACCCATGCCATGAAGGACTTTGAATATTAATGTCAAAACCTTGAATCGCACCCGGAGGGCAACCGGCAACCAATGCAGCTCGCGCAGGAGGGGTGTAACATGGGAGTATTGGGAAACTCCCATCACAACCCGCGTGGCTGCATTCTGCACCAGCTGGAGCCTCCGGATGGTATGCAAGGGCAGTCCTACATAGAGAGCGTTGCAGTAGTCGAGTCGGGATGTAACAAGTGCGTGAGTGACCGTGCGAAGGGCATCTCGATCCAGATAAGGGCGGAGCTGGTGAACCAGCCGAACCTGGGCAAAGGCCCCAATGGCCACGGGTCCCACCTGCTCCTACAAACTGAGCCATGAGTCCAGGAGAACCCCCAGGTTCCATGCCCTATCCACAGGGGGTAACACCTCTCCCCCTATGGCCAAAGGTATACTCACTGGAGCAAGATGCCTCTACGCACAGCCACTCAGTCTTGGCCGGATTGAGCTGTAGTCTGTTCCTGCCCATCCAGATCCGTGCATCCAAACAACGGACATCACAGAGAGGGCATCACTGATTTGGTTTGGGGTGGAGATGTATAACTGGGTATCATCAGCATACTGATAATACCTCACCCCAAACCCCGGATGATCTCGCCCAGCGGCTTCATATAGATGTTGAACAGGAGGGGAGGACCGACCCTGCGGGACCCCACATGTGAGAGCCCTTGGGGCCGACCTCTGCCCCCTGCCAACACCGATTGAATGCCCGAGAGGTAGGATGAGAACCACTGCAGAACAGTGCCTCCCACTCCCAACCCCTCAAGGCACCACAATAAGATACCATGGTCGATGGTATCGAAAGCCGAGAGATCTAATAGGACCAGGACATAGGAAAACCTCTGTCCCCGCCCTCAGAGATCATCCACCAGTGCGACCAATGCCGTCTCTGTACTGAACCTGGGCCAGAAGCCCGATTGATAGGGATCTAGATAGTCCGCTTCATCCAGGAAAAGCGGAAACTGTTGAGCCACCACACTCTCAACAACCTTTGCTAAAAAATGAAGGTTGGAGACTGGACGAAAGTTGTTCAATTTGGTTGGGTCCAGGGCAGGCTTCTTCAGGAGCGGTCTCACCACTGCCTCTTTCAAGGTGGCAGCGAAAGAGCCCTCCCTTAATGAAGCGTTGACTACTGCCCAGAGCCAGCCGCACATGACCTCCCTGGTGGCATACACCATCCAGGAAGGGCACGGGTCCAACAACATGTGGTGGAACTCAAACGTCGCATAATCCTGTCCACTTCATCCTCGGAAACAGGATCAAACTCATCCCAGATGATATCGGCTGGACTTCTTGCCCCTCCCTCCTCAGACCACTGCAAATTAGAGTCCAGCCCCTCCCGAATCCGAGCGATCTTATCCAACAGATACTGACCAAATTCCTCAGCCTTACCCTGCATAGGATCCAACCCCGTCCCCCGATGTAAGAGGGAGTGGGTGACCCTAAACAGGGCAGCTGGGCAGTCGTCTGCGGACGCTATGAGAGCGGAGAGGTATGACCTCTTCACCGCCCCCAAAGCTACCAGATAAGTCCTAATATAGGCTTTTAGCTGGGCTCGGTCGGATTCGGAGTGGGTCAACCTCCACCTGCTCTCTAACCCCCTCCTATGCCGCTTCATCTCCCTAAGCTCCGTGAACCATGGAGCCGTCTGGGATCTGCGGCGAGTGAGGGGATGCAAGGGGACAACTCGGTCGAGGGCCTCAGTAGCAGCCTGTTGCCAGGTGGCCGCCAGTACCTCGGCCGAGCTGTGGATAAGGGAGGCGGGCAAAAAACCCAGTTCCGTCTGGAACCTTTCAGGGTCCATCAGGCATCTGGTGCGGAACCATCTCAGTGGCTCCTCATCCCAACAGTGTGGGGCCGCTTGTTGGAAGACCAGCCGCAGGAGATAGTGATCTGACCATGCTATGGGTTGGACATTCACAGTGCCCACCCCCAGATCACTACGCCAACGTTCCGAGACAAAAACAAGGTCAAGTGTGTTGTCCCACTCGTGTGTGGGGGCCTGTATTATTTGGGTCAGGTCCATAGCTGCCATGGAAGCCATGAACACCTGGGCCAATCCCGACATCCCCCCCAGGGAGGGCAGGTTGAAGTCACCCAAAACCAAAAGGCTTGGGAACTCCACCGCCACTCCTGAGAGGGCATCGAGCAGCCCAGGCAGGGCTGTTGCCACATAGTTGGGGGATAGGTATATCAGCAACAGGCCCAACTGACCACCAGGCCCCAAACTCAAGAGGAGGGCTTCACACCCGCCTATTTGCGGAACGGTGACCTCCCTTGGAATCAAGGTCTCCCGAATAACAACAGCGACCCCCCCACTCCCCTGAGCTCGTGGCCGGTGCAAAATCTGAAAACCTGGGGGGCACAAATCAACCAGAGGTACTCCACCCTCAGGCCCCAACCAGGTCTCAGTGATGCACGCCAGGTCCGTGGCCTCCTCCCTGATTAATTCACCAAGGAGGGGAGCCTTATTAACCACGGACCTGGCATTAAAATACACCAACCTGAGCCCAGGGCCTCTGAGTCCCGTATCCTCGGGGGAGTGGGCAGAGGCATGGGAGTCGGAGCATGCCACAGCTCTTAGACAGCGGCGGCGTGCTCCCTTCACGCAATATGACTCCCTGCCTCTCCATCCCCTGCCAAGTCCAATCGCCCTGGGGATTGGCATCCCCGCCTCAGCCTCCAGAGTCCGATGGGCCCCCCTCCCCCCCTCCACAGCGCAATCCCCAGTTGGGCTGAACTGAGTTCCTTCCTGTCTGGCCGAAAATTGATCAACTACATGCCCAGACAGACAACCCTCCCCCCTCCCTAACCCTTTAAGACAACAAAGCAAAAAATTTAAGTTTCCCTTTACCCAATTTAAAATTACCCCCCATGGTCGCGCAGTGCCACCTCTCGAGATCTAACAATCCGTCATAAAGGTAAGCTCTTGATACCCCCACGGGCCATACTAGGGACAAGGGAACAGTCCTGTAGGCCCGCAACTCCATAGGTGAATAAGCCAGTATCATGGTAAGAATTAAAACACAGAGGATAGGGAAGATAAAAACGGCCGCAGATGATTACTGATGTTAAAATATATTAAAATTAAAAGTCGTTATCATCGTCTCCAGTCCTTGCAACCAGCACCTATAGTTATCATGTTGTGACCCCCGAAGGCTCTCTCACCATCCCTCGGGGGGGGCAGATGAAAATATGGTCCAACCACCACTCTCCCACCATGGTGGTTCTCACCGGGCTGGAGCAACGAAGCAGCCTGCTGCTCTCTCACAACAGCAGGCCTAAACAATAGTCAAGGACGATGGTCAGTGACAACAGAGAAGGGGAATTAGAATTAAAGCAGCAATAAATATCAAAGGTCTTTAAAGTGCAGAAGATAAAGTACAGAGTCAGAGTTCAGAGATGTACAAATAGCAGAATCAGGAGATGTCCGTGGAATAGATGGAGTTATTGGTTGAGGAGAATGGGCAAAGTAGAAGCCAAAAGAACCACCAGCAAGAACCAAATTGGGTCCTGCTGCCCCCACAACCTCCAATGAAGGGGACCGAGAGACTCCCGGGGAGGATCAAAATCCACCCCCAAAGCTCTCCTCCAGTCCAGGCAGCGACTCCCAGGCAGCAGTAGATGAAGGCCTAAGGCCCAGGACTCCAACCTCCACAGAGGCTCCTCCTCCGGTGACTAGAAACTCCTTTAGCCCCTGCCTGGTCATCGCTGGTCGCCAGGCCAAACCGCTGCCTTCCAGAGCCGCTGCCCTGATCTTCCTTCTCTTCATTGTCAGTACTGCCTCCAAAGATATTACGTGCCTTCTCAGCCACCTTGTCCTTGCCCCTGCCTCCACAGCCAGCCTTCTTCATGAGGCTCTCACCCTCACAAAGCTGGCAGCAACGAAGCTCTTACCTCCGTCGCTATAGCCACTGCCACCGACTGCTCCAAGCTGTCTTCCGCTGCTATCTCCGACCGCCACGGAAGCCACCGCCCCCATCTTCCACACTGCGCTGCAGATAACAAGCTGATCGGGTGCTGGGATAACAGCCCGGCAGCTCTACACCCCCGATTGGCATGCGACCATCTCTGACCCCCCCGGACAGCCATGTTCCTAAGGAACAAGCCCGAGGGGTCAAAGGAAGACTGCACCAGCCCTCTTCCCCAGCAGGCCGACAAAAAGCCCCCATTCCTCCGGAGCTTATTCACTCCCGGACCACCATCTTCAGGCATAGTTAGGGGCGTGTGTGCCTAGTTTTGAGTGATGGTGGGTTGGATGAGGTAGGATTGGATGTGGAGTTGTGGGTTGTGTGACTTACTTTTGATACAATCAGCGCAGTAGTCAATGTACAGGTCCTTCTCTCCATTGTCTAGACATCTTTTGAGTTCATTGCAGAGTTATTTATTTATTTATTTATTTATTTATTTATTTATTTATTTATTTAGACTTGTATGCTGCCCTTCTCCCTAAGGACTCAGGGCGGTGAACATATAAAAAGAAATATATTTACAATAAAAAAATATTAAATAAATACAAATAAATAAATAAATAAATATTAAATAAAGTTCACAGAAGCGGATTCTTTGCAGTATGGATAAGTCTGGTCTTGAGCGAAGTTTTTGTGGTTGGGATTGGTTTTTGCAATGGCGTTTATTGTATGAATGAATATGCGTTTGCTGGACTCATTTTTGTATACAACTACAAAATTTTGGGGCCACTGAGTCATCTTTGTATTTGAACTCAGGGCCATCTCTGGTTATTTCAATGGTATCTTCAGGAGAGATGTTTGTTGTATTTGAGTTGCTTATGATATTGCCAACTTTGGTGATGTCATCTGATTTGTTGGTGTCTTCAAGACCAAATAAGATGGCATTTGGACCTTTCTGATCACGTTCCATGATGTCACTAATGAGTAAGGGGATATCATTTGTGGAATTATTTGATGGGATAGTACTCGATTGTACTCAAACCATAATTTTCCATACGACCTTTGAATGAAATACGAAGTGCATGACAACAGCAGATATGGAAAATTTGATTCAATGGTAAGTGGAGTTTTATTTGACCTCAGGATAGAATAACAGAGTTGGAAGGGACCTTGGAGGTCACCTAGTCCAACCCCCTGCTTGAGCAGGAGAGTCTATTCCAAATATTAGCTTCTGCTAGGATTGAACTCACAGCCTCCTGATTGTGAGGCAAGAGCTCTAGGCCACTGGAGAACTAATTGTAGCATCTTGCCTTCCTCCTTCAAAGTATAAGTCCATATGTCCCAGGTAAACCAGACAGGAAATACAACAAGATGAACTAATTCTACTTCATTGTAAGGCTTCTTTAACAGAATCTTGTACGTTTGTAAGTATAAATTTCCCACCACCACTTGTAACTGCTTGATCCATTAAGTCAAGTCTTTGCTAAATTTCTCTGAACATTAAGTCACTGGGAGCAGAGGAACAGGGTTCCTGCCTCTCTTGTCCAATTGTTTCCTAGGCAGTATCTCTTCACCTTGATCCTCAAGGTCATTCACACATTCCATTACAATACATTTAATACAACTTCATAGAAATTATTTATTTTCTCGTGGGAAAGGCCTAAGCTTTTTGCGTGCTGTATCATCAAATAACCAGAAAGGTGCTCGGACAACAATATGGAAGAACTGTGATAGAGCAGCTGCAAGATGCTGGACCTTTTGCAGTTAGTTGGAAAAACGAGATAGCGGTTTTGTTTATTGTGCTATATTTCACTCCCATATATCCCTTTGTTTTACTTTCCATCCTGCTGACTTATGGGAAGGAAAATAACTAAACTGAATTATGGATCAGCACAGTTTCTGAGTTGCTTTGGTGGAACAAGCTTCTTTTTTCAGTAGAACAAGGTGACTTAAAACAGAGCTTATAGATCCTTGACTGCCCTGATGTGACTCCAGCAGCATAAAGCTATCGTTAGTGGATTTGTCTACTGTTGTAATTGAGGTGTCCGGGATTGGATTTTCTCCATTTGTGCAAAGAGAGGTTCACAGACAAGAAGATGGTTACTTCTATGGCAACTGGAATGGTGTCTTGTTTGAGGAACCACTTAAATGATCTAGGAATACCTAATATTCTTTTGAGATATGTGGAAAATCTGGTACCTCCCAAAGAAGTTCAGAAATCTCAAAGTTTAAAGTTGGGGTTTTCAATAAACATCTATAATCACTTTTCTTTATGACTTCCAGGTTCCTTCTTCTCTCTTACATTTTGCATTTAAAAATATTTATATGCAAATACTGTAGTTATGACATGCTGCACATTTCAATAAAGTGCAGACCATCTTTATTTCCAAGAACATTTTTTGGTCTAAAATATACTTATTAGATTTAGACCCTGACTCCAAATTGTCTCTGGGAGCTTGGGAGGTTCACAATTTAAAACAATATATTATATACACAGCATGAAAACAATCAACTTCCACCTGAGCAGCTCTAAATGCAAACTCTCTAAATGCAAAATCCCTCCAACAAGGCCTAGGAAAACTTCTGGATTGCCATCAGGTAGGAGGCACAGGGATCTCTTTAGGATCCTAAGTAGGGTAACACAAGCACACCCCTTTTATTATTCCAAACCCATACATTTGGGAAGTCTCCTAGATCTTCTAGAAACATACCTTACTTCTTATACAGGGAGTCCTCAACTTATGATCACAACTGAGCCCAACATTTCTGTTCTTAAGTGAGACATTTGTTAAGTGAGTTTTGCCCCATTTTACAACTTGTCCTGCCACAGTTGTTAAGTGAATCATTGCAGTTGATAAGTTAGTAATCTGGTTGTTAAGTGAATCTGGCTTCCCCACTGACTTTGCTTGTCAGAAGGTCACAAAGGCTGAATGACCCCTGGACACTGCAATGGTCATAAATATCAACCAGTTGCCAAGCATCTGAATTTTGATCATGTTACCATGGGGATGCTGCAAAGGTTGTAACTGAAAAATGGTCATAAGTCACTTTTTTCAGTGCTGTTGTAATTTTGAACTGTCATTAAATGAACTGTTGTGAGTTGAGGGCTACCTGTATGTGCAACAGGAAACACGACTTTGCACCACGCTTTGCCCATCTTTTGCTTTGTCAATACACTTCTATACTGGACTTCTTGTGAATGCCATACACTTTGCATGATATGTAAGACTTCTGCTCAAAAAAGAATTACTACCAAGCCATAAAGTTTAACCGTGCTGATTAAAATAAAGAGTACTCTATGGGTACTCCTACACAGCAGCCTTATGCTGTTTTATCTCCCAGACTGAAACAAACTGGAAATGAATCCTGTTTAAGAAAATGCTGTCTGTGTTTCAATCACTCCTCAACTTTGACAAGGATACTAGTCATGTATTCTGCCCACAGGGTGGTTACTACAACCCCTGATTAGTAGATTGCTCTTCCTTGTGCTGAGAAAGCAATGCGCTTTCCTTTCTATGGGTCTTTGGGGCCACATGGTTTCCACAGGTGCAACTTTCTATAAGCTGCCATCTGATGAGTCCCTACTTTGTATCTTCCACTCTGGTATGTCCACCAGAAAATGTATATATAAAAAAGAAAACTACCCTACATTTTAATTAGTTCTCCTGTTACTAGGGCTAAAAATGGGAATTCGCAGAACTTCTGACAATTCCACCTGATTTTTTAAAATCACATTATCAGTGCACTTGGGAAAAAAATAACAAAAGCTCACCCTTTCACAGGGGTGGGATTCTACTGGTTCAGACCGGTTCTATAGAACCGGTTGTTATGATTCTGCGCAGTTCAGAGAACCGGCAAATCATGCCCCTGGCTGCCCCACCCCTCTCCGCCTGCCCCTCCCCTCCCTGCCCAGTCAGTCCTTGTCACACATGCCCGACATCGCTGACTGCATTCTCCCCCGCCCAGTGTCTCCTTAAGGTATTTCATTTTTCCCCCTCCTGATGATCAGCTGTTCTGATGATCAGCTGTGTCGGATTCCCCTCGCTATCTTACTGCTTCGTGCAGGAGGCTTCCTTGAGGCCCAGGAAGCCCAAAAAGAGGAGGGGTGCTGCAAAAAGAATAATCATAAGAGGAAGCCATGCCCACCTAGCCACGCCCACAGAGCCGGTTGTTAAAAAATTTGAATCCCTTTCACCATGAAACAGTGTCACTGCTCAGCACAGCTTAAAGCAGCACGACTTGGGAAATACTGTATATGTTTTGGTTCAAGAAAAGACACATGGAAGCTTCCTTCCTTGTGGGATGAGGAGAAGATTAAAAATTATAACCAGGAATTCCTGTCCTTCACAGATGGTTAGAGATCCTTGCTTAAGCCAAGGCAAGCTGGAAGTGTTCATCAGCAATGTCTAAGGTTACGTGCATGGCTTCACAGTCATTTTACACCCCTCCTTTCCTGTACACCTTGTTATAAAAGAAATGGTGTCATATTAGAAGTCATATTTGGAGGAATGAGGCTTCTGGACAAAATCCTAAAATGTAGATTGGTCATCCCATTCCCAGAAGCCACCAGCCTTTGTCAGATTTTATCTTCTACCTTGCCTGAATTCCTCTCCCAAAACTTCATTATGTGGGAGACAGAAAAGGGCACAATCAAGGAAAAGAAATTTCAAGAAGGAGATTTAACACAAGGATTAGAGAAAAGTACATCTTGGAAACAGTGACAAAAACTTCCAGATCTCCGTTATTAGTGTGCTCATTAAAATGGAGTGTCTTGAATTTTTTCTTCCCAGGTTTTCTGCTGCTGCCTAGATAAGCTCTTAATGTATTCTCCCATTTGTTTATGGTGTATCTCTAGAGATCCTCTGGTTTCTTTCTCACCCTCTTTACAATCTGTCCTATTCCAGTTCTATACCTCATGCTGGGCATTGTTCTGCAAAACCCAGATGAATTAAAAAGGGAGAGATTGGAATTGCAATGGAAGTTGGCTCCACAAGCAGCACCTTCCTCCTCCCGCCCTTGCCCACTGGTAACAAACACCAGCCTCAATTTCCTCCAAGAACTGAGCAGGATGGGTGTTGCTCACATTATTCCAGGATCACACCACTTCTCTGACATGCCATTTCAAGCTACCACAAGCAGATGTTATTACAATTCCACTGCTGGCTCTTTAGAGAGAAATACTAGACAAGAGACTGGGGGAGTGGAGGGAGGGAGGTTTATATCAGCCTACAACTCAGTAAGAACTTCTCTAATCTACTACGTACTTGTTATCTAGCTTGGCATCCAGTTTAATGGGCAGTGAAGCATAAGAGATTTTATACATCTGGCAGCTGCCCTATATTATGTACTGTATATTCAGTTTATTTTGCCCTATTGCCGTCTTGCTGTACAGTAGATGCTTACTTTCATTGTTGTACTGCTCTTTTATGTTCAACTGCTATACTTTTTGCAGAGACAAAGTTGTAGAAAGAAACAAAAAATATTGTGAAGCCCAATAACTCTCGTCTTTTCAATTGGTCAATCAGTCTGTGTACTTGGAGCAACAATGGAGAAAAGAAGTGCAGTCATCTTCTGAATGCATATGGAAATCAAAGGCATGGAACAATTTGAGATTAAAGGTTTAGGTTCTACAATTAAGCCACTGGTAGACAATTATTGTATGAAATATTACGGTGTAAGTTAGTAGTAGAGTTTTCCAGGCAACATTTTACATTCTATTTCCTTTATGTATTTTATATGTTTGTCAAACATGTACAAGATAACAAGTAGTATAGGTATGAACATATATGAACATAAACATGAACAAAGGAAGTAAACACAGATAAATGGGAACAGTAAGACAGGGATTGTAGGTACACTGGTGCACTTATGCACACCCACTTTAAGGACCTCTTAAGAATTGGGTGAGGTCCACTATCTTGTCTCATGTAATATTTATCTTCTCAAAATAAGGGCCTTGGTGGTGCAGGCTGTTAATAGCCTAGCACTTAGTTCCAGCTGCCTAATTATTGCAGGCTCGAATCCCACCAAGCTCAAGGTTGACTCAGCCTTCCATCCTCTCGGGGTAGGTAAACTGAGGACCCAAGATTGTTGGGGGCAATAAGCTGACTTTGTAAAATTGCCGCTTAGTAATAAGCAGGCATATACAAAGGAATGAAGGCTATTGCTGAGTGCATTGGGTTGTATCCCAAAAATTGTAAGCCGCCCTGAGTCTCCGGAGAAGGGCGGGATATAAATATGAATATAAATAAAATAAAATAAATAAAATACCTGAGATAAGGAGCTAAACACTACAAAGGCTTCCAAACAAAGTTTCTTTTTGGATTATATCAGGCATCCTCAAGGTATAACTCACAGTTATGCTGAGATTCATCTAATGTCCAATCTTTGCATTGTTGTCTTCATAGTGTGAAAAGATAGCTATCTTCATCCCATAATGATACAGCAAAGGAAGACTCTAGCACATTGCTGGGGTCCAAGTAAGAATGAACAAAACTACCCCCAACCCAACCAGAGGTAAATTCAGTGACCAATCAGGAGTACAGATGTGACGAACATCCGGTTTGAGCCTCTTCGGCGATGGACGTGAAATCCACGATCGTGCACGGTTTCGGTCCATGCTTGTTGCTGGAGACCCCGAGCCGCTTGGCTCAGGGGTTAAAACCACCCCATAGAGGTGGTGAAGATGGGGGAGCTGACGGCAGGAGTGAGAAGAGCCGCATCTCTCCTCCTCAGCCGATCTTTCCCTTTCCCGAAGGCAGCGCAGCGGTGGTCAGAAATGGCCACCTCAAAGAAGACCTCAAGCGTACAAGTTTGTGCAGGAGGAAGTGATTAAGAGAAAGTGTGGTGATCCAGGCTGATATTGAAACATCTACTAAGGTACCTGGTTTTGAACAGTGGGAAACAGTAACGATTTTTTAAAAAGAGAAGGAAAGCGGCGGGTGAAAGTGAAAAGCTAGTTTGTCGCTTTTTTTCCTCTTCCTCTTTGATGTTAATAGTTTTGAATGACAAAGAATATTGAGACGGCTTGGATGGATACAAATACACTTGGACATTAACAGGCTTTTTTATATAGCTGGAAATAATCTGCCAAGTGTTAAAGACCTTTTGAGAGACTCTAATATCTTTTTTTCTATAAAAGAAGAGAAAGGAAGCAATAGAGGAAGAGAGGAAGAAGTGAAAGGAGGGTGTGTATGGAGACTGAGGATACTACCCAGGCTTAAAAGAACAGAGAGTGGATTGTCAAGAGGGAAAGATATACTTTAAAATACATTCTATTTGGAACTTTGTTGCAAGCCTAAGCCCCTGAAAAGGGAAAGTGTTTTAAAGAAATAAGAAACAACTTTGGATACTTGGAGGACTTTCATTTTATGGACAGAAGATACTAAGCTGATTAAAGCTAACTGGGAATTGTTTTGAAGAAAAAAAGGGGGGAAACCCCTTTTAAAATGTTAATACCCATGGAAGAATCAAGAATGTTATTTAAACAACTTAAAGAAGAGCTACAATTGATAAAAATGGAGGTTTTGAAATATATGCAACAACAGGAAATATCGGTGGAACAAGAAGGGCGGAACAAAGAAGAGGAAGCCATTTTAAAGAATCAAACAATTGTTAAAAAGCGAAAGGGGAAAAAAGGGAAAAGAGGGAAGAGAGTTAAGACTTTAAGATTTGAAGCAATAATTAAAAAAAAGTATAATTACAATGTTACAAGGAAAAACCAAGAGACAGGATTCCAGAAGGGAGAATCAATCAGAAAAGTGAATAGCGAGGTAAGGGAGGAAAAGGGGGGGGCAGGAAAAAAAAGGGGGAAGCTGTAAATGGAAACAAGATATACAGAAACAAGAGAAGTATACCAGGTTTAGAGATTTTTTTTTTTTGGACACCGAGATAATGGCTAAATAAATCAACTTAATTAAAGAAATCTGCAAGGGTACATGAGCTCCAGGGTTATTTTAGAAACAGATAGAAGCTAGAAGTTTTAGAGGATTAATATGATGTGTATTTCCTTTCCTTTTTTAAGGCCATTATGATGAAAATATTTTATGGGAATGGATAAATAAGATAGATATGGTAATTAGCGCTTGAATTGAATTGAAATGGGAATAATTAGCTTATTTACAATGGTTATATACATCTATAATATCTTTACTTTATACTGTTAAAAAGTGTAATAAATAAAAATGAATGTACCAAGCAGAAATGGATCGGTAATAGAGATTTTATTAAAATTGAGGTGTAATAGAAACAATAATGCTAAAGGAGAAATATAAATGTTAAACAATGATGGGTAAAAGAAAGATGGGGTATTATCGTCTGAAGTAATAATTACAGGGCAAAATATGTTTTATAAGAAATATAAGATTGTAAACATTATAGATAAAAGTGTATTAAAAACTGAATGGAAAATATTGCAGGAGAATAAAGGAAAATAGTATAAATTGCTATGATAACTTGGGATAGAACACATGAAGTGTGTAAAAAAATTGAAATTATATCTGTATGGAAAAGGGAAGGTTTGGACACACACCGTTCTCAAAAAAAGAATGTTTATGTTTTTGTTTGTTTGTAATAATGTAATAGTGGTTTGCTTATACTGTATATTCAGGGGCCGGAAATGGTGGTGATATGATAAAGTGAAATGTAGTAAGGAAAATTAATTTACTAATATGGAATATTTTGTATTCAATGATATTGGAGAAGATGAGACACAATCTACCGGCACACTGTATACTGAATTTGTATTCTTGTTAAAATAATAAAAAAAATATTGTTAAAAAAAAAGGAGTACAGATGCGATCACATAACATGAACTACATTTCCCATGAGGCATTCCCTTAAGGTGATAGCTCAATTCCCAAACTAACTATATACTGTTTAACCAGCACATCCATGGTAGACAGTTTGAGGTTGAAGCTGTGAGAGTTTGAGGCTATAACAACGGAGTCTGGTAGACCATTCGAGGCATTGACTGCTCTGCTGCTGAAGTCATATTTTCTGCAATCGAGTTTGAAGCACTTTACCTTGAGTTGTATTTGTTTGCCTGTGTATTATTGTGGTTGAAGCTGAAGAAGTCATTGACAGGCACGACGTTGTAGCAGACAATCTTGTGTACTATGCTGCAGGTGGCGCAGTTCCAGATTGTCCAAGCCCAAAATTTCAAGTCTAGAGACATAGGGAATTCTATTGTGAGTAGAGAAGTGAAGTACTTTTCTCCAGAAAAATCTCTGAACCTGCTCAATCATGTCAATGTCCAATGTACAGTGTGGGTTCCAAGCAGATGAGCTGTATTCAAGAATTGGTCTGGCAAAGGTTTTGTATGCCCAAGTTAGCAATTCAATGTTACTGGATAAGAAGTTTTGCAAAATAAGGTTAACAACTCTTAATGCCTTTTTGGCAATGCTGTTACAGTGTGCTCTGGGGCTTAGATGGTTTGAGATAAGTACTCCTAGGTCCTTGATCTATGAGATCGTTCCTGCCTAACTTGTATTTGGTGTTTTTATTGATTTTTATTGATTTTATTGATTTTTATTGCCAATGTGTAGGACAGAGCATTTGTTAGTTGAAATTTGGAGTTGCCAAATTCTGAGATAGGGGAACTCCATGACTCCATGACAGTTAGACTGTGATGCATTCATATGACAAATAGTGAAGGCTGAGTTTTTAAGAATTTACAAGGAATTAAAGTTAAAAATTGAGAATTGTTTGGGTGAAGTGGAGAGATTTATTATGATATGTATACAGACAGGAGGTTGTACAACTTGCCTCATGATATAACTGGAACAATCTGAAATTGAACACACTTAAAACCATAGAAATGGTGGTAGACTTTAGGAGAAACCCTCCCATACTACCACCTCTTACAATACTAGACAGCACAGTATCAACAGTAGAGACCTTCAAATTTCTAAGTTCTATCATATCACAAGACTTAAAATGGACACCTAACATCAAAAAAAGCAGAACAACGAATGTTCTTTCTGCACCAACTCAGAAAGCTCAAACTGCCCAAGGAGCTGCTGATACAGTTCTACAGAGAAATTACTGAGTCTATCATCTGCACCTCTATAACTATCTGGTTTGGTTCTGCAACCCAACAGGACACATACAGACTTCAGAGGATAATTAGGACTGCAGAAAAAACAACTACTACCAACCTCCCTTCCATCAAAGACCTGTATACTGCACAAGTTAAAAAGAGGGCTGTGAAAATATTTACAGACCCCCTCACATCCTGGACATAAACTGTTTCAACTCCTTCCCTCAAAACAACGCTAAATTTGTGCATACCAGAACAAATAACACAACAACAGTTTTTTCCCCAAACACTATCACTCTGCTAAACAAATAATTCCCTCAACACTGTCCAACTATTTACAAAGTCTGCTCTACTATTACTGTTAATCTTCTCATCACTCCTTATCGCCCATCCCCTCCCACTTGTGACTGTATGACTGTAACTTTGTCACTTGTATCCTTACGGTCTATATTGACTGTTTCCTAGTATGATTTGATTGCTTATTGTACCCTATGACTATTATTAAGTGTTGCGCCTTATGATTCTTGACTCTTGATGAATGTATCTTTTCTTTTAAGTATACTGACAGCATTTGCACCAAGACAAATTCCTTGTCCGATCACACTTGGCCAATAAAGAATTCTAATCTAATCTAATGATTTAAAAAGCTGTAGCATGCATCATGCTTCTGGTGGGTTTGCATGGTTTCTAATGCCCCATCTTTGTCTTACAGCCTTCTTGGTATCAACTCCTGCAATAATTTTTCATATCATTTGAGTTTCTTTAAAATGAGGTATATTCCATTTTCAGATCTGAGGATAATCTGGGGGATTGGAATCGGGGTTTTTTCTGGGTCGGGTATTAGTTCGAAGCGAAGCAGTATCAGAGCAAGTGCTATTTTTAGTTCATTCATGGCAAATTGCTGTCCGATGCAATTCCTAACAAGAAAAGAAAGGGAAAAAAATCCCTTCTGTTATACTCAATATAAAAAGAGGCTGGCTGACATTCAGAACAAGGTAGGGTGGGTTTTGTTTTTTCCTACTCAGTTACATACCAGTTAGTAAGCATGAAAAATAAATGAGTGTAATGACAAGTACAAACATTTGTAGGTATCTTAAAAACTGAGCAGGTGAGGACAATGTATTGAATCAATTAAATCAGGGTGTGAATCAGAGATGGTATTCAGTAGGTTCTAACAAGTTGTGGAGAACCGGTAGCGGAAATTTTGAGTAGTTTGGAGAAATGCCACCTCTGACTGGCCCCGCCCCCATCTATTCTCTGCCTCCAAATTCCCAGCTGATTGGCTGGGTCTTCTTTTGTTGTCCTGCACAGGAGAACAGGAGCTGGAAAGCAGGTTAGTGGGGTGAGGAGGGAATCGGATTTTTCAATAACTTTCCCCTGCCATACCCACCAAGCCATGCCCACCAAGCCATGTCCACAGAACCGGTAGTAAAAATTTTTGAATCCCACCACTGGTGTGAATGCATGAAATATTTCAGTGGAAGCACTTAGTCTGCAGGGGCTGCATTTAATTGGTAAATAAGCAGGAAAGCACCATAGGAAACTATAATCAGGGACTGAGTAGCATAGTTGAATTGTGCCCAGTTTTCACCTTTGGCTGGGCTTTTCTATCTGGAAAAGGTTTTAAATACAGTGTTGGGTGCTAAAATATACAACTGCAGGTACAGGGTTTTCTTTCTAACTAGGAAAACATTTTCACATTTAATTTAAGAAAAGCAGCTGTGTCAATTGCGCAGCTTTGGTGGGGGCGTGATTACCTTTCTCCTTTAACATATCAGCCTGTCATTCTTAGCTGTAAGAACATTTCATAAGACTCTAAAAAAACAGCAGATAACAAGGCTTGGGATGGGCATAGAGCAGCATTTTTCACCCTTGATATCTTGTGTGGACTTCAACTTTCAGAATTTGCATCCAGCTGTCCAAACAAGTTGCCAAGGAAGAGAAACACTGACAGGGATGTTCATTTTTAAACCAATGGTCTAACAAATAGACCGTAGACTCACCTTGATCCAGCTGCAAAAGGAATAAATGCATGAGAATGTCTTTTGGAAGCGTTCTCTGGTGAAAACCTCATAGGATCATACTCCTGGAATAAGAAAAAATGAGAATTGGAGGAGGGAGATGAATCTGCTATGCTTACAACCCTTTTTCTCATTACAGTACTTGTGCTATTATAAAGCTATTGAAGCATCTCAGAATCACTTTACACTTTGCTCTGAAAATATAGTGAGTCAATAGAATGTCCTAAAGTTGATAAATGGGGATTATCTCCACTATAGAGAATCTGTGTACTTATAAAAGTCTCAATAAAGTGTGACAAATTTCATTTACAACAGTTAGTCCACTTTATCACTGTCATCATTTGGTGGAAAAAAAAGTACTTACAAAAGGCTCTGGCCAAATGCTGGGGTTTTTATGAAGAGAATAAATGTCAACTGCAACTATGATGTCTATAAAACACAGAACCAAAGAAGACAGCGATTAAAATATTGTCTGTGGTTTAAACAAGATCGAAAGACACAGAGAAGAATTCTGTAGCCTGTTTATGCAGCCAGAGTAGTTTGGAATTTACATTTTTCTTTTTTAAAATACACTTTTTTAAAGGTTATAAAAAAATTATGTACCATACATAGTATACAACATTTCATTGCAAGGAAATTTTCAAGGAAAATGTTCATAGACACTGTTAAGCAAACTGCTCAAATTTTTATTAATTTATTATCTGTGCAATTGATTTCTCTTGTATTATGATAAATAAATAATCCTACATATAAAAGTATAAACACCTATACATTCAATAACTAGTTTGAAGATGAAAAAGAATTTCATATTTGACAACAGGAAGAGGGGTGGTCCTGATCCCAGTTAAGTATCCAAATCACTCTTAACTATATCCAATTTCATTCCAGATATAACTGTCTAATACTTTATATTCTGTCGTTAGATTCAATTGTGGAATATAAAGACAGATAGATAACTCTACAAATTCTTCCATACAAAGTTTCTTTTATTGGATTATATTAGGTATCCTCAAGGTAGCTCACAGTTATGTTGAGATGTGTCTAATGCCCAATTCTTAGTTGAAATCATAGTATAAAATGATAGTAATCTTTCCCCTGTTTCATCCCATAGTAGTAGAGCCAAAGGAGAAGCACTAGCACAAGGTTAGGGTCCAAGCAAGAGTGAAGAAACCTCCCCCAACCCACCAAGGGTCAATTCAGTGACCAATCAGGATTACAGATGTGGCCACATGACATGAACTACATTTCCCAGGATACCTTAACTACATTTACTATGATGCATTCCCTTAAGGGAACAGCTCCCAATTACTTACTAACTATAACAATTCCCATATACTGTCTGGGCAGCACATTTTATCTTGGCCTTTGGTATAACTATGATGTTACCATTAAGCAGGGTCTAAGTATTTTGTAGAAAAGAAACCCAGATAATGTTGCATTATCAGATCCACAACTATATAACACTGAAAAATCAAAGTCAAGTGCTAGAACAATCATACACTTGCTTGGTAACAATATAGACATGGTTTGTCACTTTCTGTCTTGTTCTAGGATGTTTTGTCAAAGACCCAAAATTTCCTAATAATCTCTCATCCAAGATTTTACTTTGCTTACTTTTTGTAGAAATCAGGCAAGGTTGCTACGACTTGGCAGTTTGCTTTGCAAGCTTCCAATTAGTAATTATCTAATGCCTGAACAATTGACTTAAGTTCTTGGAAAAATATCCTACAATTTCAATTAATTCAGATGGCTGAAGTTAGTGTTTTAATAATTCTGTTATAATGGCAATTGCTTACTCTAACTAGTGTAACTCTTTAGATAGATGTACTATCAGTATAGTTTTATAGACATAATGCAATGTTTAATTTATATAATTTTCTGAAATCTTGGTGCAATTTTGGAGTATTTTGGTGAGGTTTAAATAGGCAATCAGAATAGAGCTGGAAGGGACCTTGGAGGTCTTGTAGTCCAACCCCTTGCTCAAGCAGGAGACTCTATACCATTTCAGATAGGTGGCTCTCCAGTCTTTTCTTTAAAACCTCCAGTGATGAAGCACTCACAACTTCTGAAGGCAAAGCTGTTTCACTGGTTAATTGTTCTCACTGTTAGAGGTTTATCTTTAATTCCAGATTGCTTCTCTCCTCCAGTTCCATTGTTTCCATTGTTCTTGTCCTGCTCTCTGGTGCTTTGAAAACAAGTTGACCCCCTCCTCTTTGTGGCACCCTCTCAAATACTGGAATGCTGCTATCATGTCCCCTACTCCTTCTTTTCTACAGACTAGCCAAACCCAAACCCTGCAACCATTCCTCATATGTTTTGTCTCCAGGCCTTTAATCACACTAGTTGCTCTTCTTTGCACTTTTTTTTCAAAGTTACAATCAAGTGAATTCTAAATATTAACTATCAGGCTGCTTTGCATTGTACTACAGTATACAGTATGAATGAATTAAAATATCTTAACTGTATCTCCTAGAAGACAAAGGGAATGATTGGAATGGAAGATTTCACCCAAATCAGAGTGTCAAACATTTTGTCATTATTACTGATTTTACCCTTTTCCAGCTGTATTTAAATTCAAAGCTTAGACATTCAATATTGATCAGCACAAAATGGAATGAAAGTAACATTTTGTCCGACTTCCTGTTTGAGCCTCTTCGTGAACGGACCAAAATCTGAGACTGTGCGCAGTTTTGATCCATGCTTGCCGCTGGAGACCCCGAGCTGGCTGGCTTTGTTGAAACACCCGTAGAGGTGGTGAAGGTTGGGGAGCTGCCAGCAGGGTTGAGGAGAGCCGCATCTCTTCTCCCAGCTGGTTTTTTTCCCCTTTCGAAGCGGCAGAAGTGGCTGGCCAGAAATGGCCACTTCAAAGAAAGAACTCGAGCGGAAAAAGAATGTCCAGGAGGAAGCTTGAAGGAGAAAGTGTGATATACCGGGCTTGCAATTGAAAACAACTATTAAAGGTACCTGGAATTTAAACAGCTAAAAACAGTGTTATCTCTAAAAGACTTTTACAGCTGCAAATGAAAGGGTTAAGAGGGGAAATTGGTCTCTTTTTTTCCTCAAATACTGATCGTTTCAACTGGCTTGGAATATTAAGAAAGGATTTACAAGAATTGGACATCGATTCACTTGGATATTAATAGGCTGCTTTCAGCTGAAAATAAAGTATCAAGTGATAAAGACTTTGAATAACTTTAAAGAATTCTTTTAAAAGAGTCAAAGATAGAAAATAGAGGGGGAAAAAGAGCTTAAATAGGGTGGAGTCTGGAAACAAAGGATACCACCTGGAGTTAAATTGCATTGAGAGGATTCACAACAACGTGAAAAGAATACATAGTAATTGAAGCTCGTGCAAGCCAAGCCCCGGAAAACTGAAAGTGAAAAAGAAAATAAGAAATGGCTGTGGATTATCCGCAGAACTCCTGGTAGAGGATCTTAGTGAAGGATTAAAGTCATCTGGGGTTGCTTTAAAAGGAAAAAATCTCTTTCAGAATGTCATCACTTTTGAAGAATTAAAATACTATTTAAAGACATTAAAGAAGAGGTGAAAATGATAGAAATGGAGATCCTGAAATATAGAAAATTACAGGAAGCATCAGACAAACAAGAAGGGGGACAAAGAAGAAGAAGCCATCTTTAATGATCAAATAACTCAAAGGGTTAAGAAAAAGGGGAAGAAAAGGGGAAAAGAGGAAAGAGAGTTAAAATTTAAGATTGGGCAACAACCAAAAAAGGTATAAATGGGAAATAGTTATAATACTGCAAGGAGCGATAAGATAGGATTTCAGGAGGGAAATTGACATAAAAGGGGAAAAATTGGGAAGGGAGAAGAAGAGGGGGAGTTGACAAGAAGAGAAAGTGGTAAAAGTTGAATCAAGATGAGCAACAGCAAGAAAATACATAAAAATTAAAAATCTTATACATTTAATCCAACAGTTAGACAATGGTTAATTTAAGTTACTGAGAGGATTCTGCAAGGGTACGTGAGATAAATATGGTTAAGTTAGAAAGAAGTTAGTATATTTTTTTCTTTTCTTTTCTGTCAATAAGTAAAGGAGGTAAAGAAGGAAGAGAATAAAGCCTCTAACAATTTAAAGAGAAAGTATGGAAATTATAAGTATGGAACGTTTTAATACTGGTTTTTTTTGATGATGAAATATAGTGATATGGATGTTAAATGGTAATAAAATGGAAATATTTTAAATAGAAATGAATGAATGAGATAAATATGAACATTAATGGTTGAATTGAACTTGAAAATAAATAATTACTTTAATTATTATTGTTATATGCATGCATAATCTTTTTCTTTTTCTCTTATAAAGAATTTAATGGATATCTGTAGGAATGTACCATGCAGAATCTGATTAATAATGGTTAGATGATATAAAATAGAGGGTAACAGAGGTAATAATGGTAAAGGTGAAATATAAAAGTTAAACAATAATTGGTTAGAAGAGATAGAGGTGTTATCCTTTAGGGTGGTAATTACAGGGTAAAATATGTTTTATAAGATAATATAAAATTTTAAACAAGATAGACAAAGTGTAATAATATTGATTGGCAAGATATTGAAAATTGGAAAAGAAATGTAATTAATGAAATGATGGAACGATGAAATAACTGAAACAAGACTATAGAAGCTAGAGAAAGGGGAAATTATGGAAAATAGTGGAATTTGCTATGATAAATGGAATAGAATATACAAAATGAGTGTATAATTGAAATTATAGTCCATGGTGAAGGAGGGTCCGGTAACACACTGTTCTCAAAAAAGAATTTTTTGTTTTTTGTTTTTATATTTGTCTGTATGCATTTGTTTGCTGGAATGGTTCTGGGATGATAATATGAAGTGTTATAAGATAAATTAATCTAAAAATATGGAATATTTTGTATGTGAGAATATATAAATAATTAATAGATGAGAATGGAAAAGATGTACAAGGAGCTTTAAACCTACCGGCATATCTATGTTTTTTTGTGTATGTCTGTCTAAAATAATAAAACTTTTTTCAAAAAAAAAAGTAACATTTTGTTTTTAATAAAGAAATTGCAAACCTTCAGGCAAAGTGCGTCCGTCAAAGAAAGTAATAGGTTTGCTGAGCTTTCGGTGCACCCTTGGAACTGGAGAGTATATACGGAGACTCTCTTTTATGCACATGGTGGAATAGGTCATCTTACCAAGATCATCCCTGAAAGTTATAGAGAAAATCAATTAACCTTTCTATTAGTGAAATGCTATTAGAGAAATGCTAGTGAAATTAGGTGCCAAAGGAGGTATCGCTAGAACTAAATCAAGCAATTTTATTATTTACTTACATTTAACATTGGCTCCAATGTGTGGTATCACCTTTTTAATTCCACCTGTGACATTGCCTTCATCTCATCCCCAGGGCATGAATGAGACAAGCTTAACTTATCCTTAACTGCAATTATGTAAAGTAGTATCCAGGGTGGGATTCAATTTTTTTAACAACCAGTTCTGTGGGCATGGCTAGGTGAGCATGGCTAGGTGAGCATGGCTAGGTGAGCATGGCCATGTGACCGGGTAGGCGTGGCTTCTCCCTTTTTTTGCAGCACCCCCTTCTTGGGCTTTTTTTTTTGCCTCCTCAGTTTAGGAAAGCCTCCTGGGGGAGAGTTTTTGCTCCCAGAAGGCTTCCCTGGGGCCCAGGAAGGCTATAAATGGAGTGCGGGGGGGGGGTCACAGCACCCCCCCATGCTCCATTTTTGGGCCTCCTGGGCCTCAGGGAAGCCTCCTAGGTGAAGCAGTAAGACAGTGAGGGGGATCCTGGCACAGCTGGTCGTCAGGAGAGGGGAAAAAAAGAAATACCTTAAGGAGTGACTGAGTGGGGGAGAATGCAGTCAGCGATGTCAGGCATGCACGCGATGTTGCACATGCACGATAGGGACTGACTGGATGGGGAGGACCAGGGCCAGCCAGGGGCAAGATTTGCCAGTTCTCTGAACTGCGCAAAATCATAACAACCGGTTCTATAGAACTAGTCCAAACCAGTAGAATCCCACCCCTGGTAGTGTCCCCCCTCCCCTCCCACCCCTACCATTCTACACAATCCAAGGGAAGCTTCAATGTGCACAAAAGGTACTAGGTTTTGTCTTCTGGTAGGTAACTGCAAGGAGTGGAAGCAGGGATTGACAATGGAGATCGTGCTTTCCATTCTAGCATAGTTTTCTGCTAATTCAAGGATGGGTACATAGTGCTTCAACTCAGTAATGGGCAAAGCCATTTAGCTTTGGATGGCTAAGGTCATAAGGCAGAAGATCAATGTTTCAAACCAGTTTCCCCAGAATCCATCTGAGTGCTCACCTCCCACCTCTATCTCCTGGTAGTTCCTGCTATCATCAACTATCTTCCCAGGGCATCTAGTCTGATCCTGTGAGAGAAAGATAAGGCTTACACAACCCAACCTGCCTTTCTGGAAACTAAAAGGTCAAACTAATTTTTATAAGGCCACTACTTAGAAGAATAACATAAAGCTAGAGGATTCTGTCCTTCCTTGGGAGAATGGAAGATGGACCAGTCTCACTGCAGAAAATAAGGAAGATGACCTTGATGGAAGTATGCAAATGTTGTTGCCCGGGAAAAGGGGCTAAAATATTTTGTTTTAAGTGCAGGATGTCTAGATAATATTTAGAGGAGGATCCAATACCCACCTAATTCATTCAACTATAAGGAAGAGGAAAAGGTACAATGCAATGTTTGAACTTCTGAGTGTTTTAAATTTAAATTTCTAATTTTAATATGTTTGCCTGAAACATATTCTTATTCAATCATAACCACGTAATTATGATTGTGTTATGTTTTGTGTCCAGGTATCATACAGTATCCAATTGTTTTCATCTTTTCTGTAAATCTTATAAGATTGGATATAAATGATTCGGTATATAAAATCAGTATGTGAATTGACCTGCTGCTTAACATTTAAGACAGAACTATGTGTACCAAGCCTTTTATTGTCTTTCAAGAACAATAGTCTCTGAACTCTAAGCTACTAATAGTCTTTATGCTAGTTATTTTTTTCATTGAAAAAAGTAGGATTGGGAGTTTTAACTGAGGTTGAACAAGTAGATGGGCAATTTTCTCTTCACAACCCCTCTCCCAGCTGTTCTTCCACCTGTAGGTTTAAAGAAATAGGGTGCAGAAGAAGTTTTGCAGTACACAGACATCAAGAGGTAGCAGTATCCTTCCTAATCCAACTCTGCATAATGGAATGGAGATAATAGTGCCTCTTTTAGCACATTTCCTTAGATAATGATTGCGCTGACTGACAGTGATACTACAGTATAGGCAATCCTATGGGTCTAAACATAACACAAAGAACCATGTTGGTGGTTGTCCTGCTTCCTCTTGATTAAAAAAAGTCAGAATATGGTGATATCAGTGAAAGGATTAAATGTCCCATCTCACCATTTCATTCTTCTGACAGCCTTCTGATTTTTGTTTGCTTAAAAATACTTTCTAAATGGGTATTGTGTAGTGTTATGCTTAAATCAAATCACCAATGAAAGCAAACACTATTGTATTCACCACTGGATGTCTTCCCGATCCCCCAAGATTTCCTTGACTTCTTCTCTGCATTCTGCTGATGTTCTGGGTGCTTAGCCATTATATAGAGTAGCCAAGAGAGGCCACTGGCTGTTGTGTCATGGCCTGCAAACATGAAAGTGTCCACTTCAGCACGGAGGTCTTCATCTGATAGTCCGGTTCCATCTTCATACTGATAAACAGAGAAGAAGAATCAGCAAGGCCACCTTCAATGAGCATTCATTTAAAGAAAAATAAAATACAACAAGGTCATCATAAAATCATCAAAGACAAAAGTGTCATTTTTTCTTAAATTTATGATATTATTGGATTCAGGTGCATGGATACTATTGGGATTTATTATTCCATAGTTTGAACAAAGACATTTAGGGCTCTTCTCTTTTTTTTTTGAAAAGTTTTTATTTTAAGACAAACATACAAACAAAACATAAAAACCATCTTCCATTCTATATACATACAGTGTGTCAGTTGGTTACAGATCCTTTGTGCTATCCTTTCATGGTCATCACTCACAATTTTTAAAAAATTCTCATATTATCAATATAAAACATTCTTATATATTTATCAATTATTATTTATACACGACTGAACTATTTATTTCATCATTTATACAAGATATTCTCAAATATATTATAACATTTATATTATACTTTCATCCAATGGTTATATATGTCTATATTATATTTTATATCAATCTATTAAATTTCTATTACAAACTTATGTAATCTATTACATTACCAAGTCTTTTCATCCAACCATTGATAAAACAAATCCTATATCTTATAAAATTGTTTATCTTCTTGATCTCTAATTTCAAATGTCAATTTGCTCATTTCAGCACAATCCATAATTTTCTTAATAACTTCCTCCTGCATAGGTATTTTATCATTTTTCCAATTCTTAGCAAATACAATTCTAGCTGCTGTTAAAACATTTACAATCAAATATTTCAACTTTTTTACTGTAAATATCTGGTATAATTCCCAATAAAAATATTTCCAGTTCCAAGTCTATATGTTGTTTTATCATTTTTTCCAACCACGTGTGATTTTAGTCCAATATCTTTTTGCATCTTGTACATATGTGCATCCACCACATATGGTAATACGAGCCAGGTATCTGATGACATATCCAGCATTTATCCGATTTATTCTTAAACATTCTTGCAATTCTCATGGGGTAAGTGCCACCTGTAAAACATCTTATACAAATTTTCTTTATAAGCAGTTGACATTGTCATTTTATAATTCTGAGACCATAGTTTTTGCCATTTCTCTAAGTCAATCCCATATCCAAAATTTCCCCCAAGCAATCATTGTTTCTTTGACTTGTTTCTCTTCCATTTAAATTCTAATAAATGTCCATAAAGTTTTTAATTACCTTTTCATCAGTACCCATCAAATTTTATCTAACTCAGTCAACTTATCATAAATACCTTCTATTTTAGAATCTTTATCAAATCTAGATTGTACTTGCAAATATGAAAAACAATTCATTTTTATACCTTGTTCTTCCAACGCTTGCATAGATTTAAGTTCACCCTTTTCATTCAATATCTCACCATATCTAACTGTTTGTTCCTTTTGTATATTACTGGATATGAAAAAGCTTCAATAGTAGATATCCATAGTGGAATTTTTAAATAGTACTGTTTTTTAATCTTCTCCCGGTTTAAAAAACAAGCCTCTCGAATATAATGTCTTCTAAGTACCCTTGTGTTTTAGTTCCCTTATACCAAAGGAATGCATGCCACCCCAATAGCAGGTCATGTCCTTCTAAAGTCAATAGTCCTTAGTGTTATCCATTCTTTTACCCACATCAAATTTGCCACCTGGTAGTTTAATTCCCAATTGGGCAATGCAAACCCTCCTCTTATTCTTGCATCCTGTAACAGCTTAAGTTTTATTTTTGCTTTTTGCCTTGCCATATATATTTCAACACAGTTTTATTTAAATCTTCAAAAACTCTTTCCCTAATCTAATTGGAATTGTTTGGAATAAATAGAAAATTCTAGGCAGTACATTCATCTTTATTGTTGATATTTTCCCAATCAATGATAACTGTAATTTTTTCCATTTTTCCAAATCTGTCGCTATCTGCTGCTTGAGTTTAATATAATTATCCTCCTTCAGTGTACTACATCTTGATGTAATATATATCCCTAGATACTTAACCTTGCTTGCGACCTGTATTTCTAGAACTTCCTCCAACTCTTTCTTTCGTCTTACTAACATGTTTTTTGTTAATATCTTTGTTTTATCTTTATTAATTTTCAAACCTGCTACCTTTCCATACTCTTCTATCCTTTCTATTAATTTAGGTGCTGATTCCAATGGATCCTCTAGTATAAATACCAGGTCATCTGCAAAAGCTTGTAACTTGTACTCTTCTTTTTTTAATTTTCATTCCTTTTATTTCTTTATCTTCTCTAATACACCTATTCAACACTTCTAATGTTAACACAAACAGCAGAGGCGACAGTGGACAACCTTGCCTAGTCCCTTTTCTTATATCTATAGATTCTGTCAATTCTCCATTTATCAAGACCCTTGCAGTTTGTTCATGATATATCATCTCAATGGCACGTATAAAATTTTTACCAAAGCCCATTTGTGCCAATTGTAGTAACATAAAATGCCAACTCACATTATCAAAGGCTTTTTGAGCATCTAAAAACATCAGAGCCATTTGCTTTTCAGGGTGTGCCTCATAGTATTCCAAAATGTCCAGAATCATTCTCATATTATGTTTAATTTGTCTTTTTGGCAGAAATCCATTTTGATCAACATGTATAAAGTTATTTAAATATCTTTTCAATCTTTCTGCCAAATTTGAAGCAAAATTTTATAATCTGAATTTAGTAGAGAAAAAGGTCTATAGTTTTTAACTTGCTGTGAGTCTGTATCTTCCTTCAGTATAAGTGTGATATAAGCTTCTGACCATGTCTTGGGTATTCTCTTCTTTAACATAACTTCATTCATAACTTCTAATAATTGGAGGTTCAACACCTCCTGAAAAGTCTTGTAAAATTCCACTGGCAGATCATCTGGACCGCGTGCTTTCTCTGTATTTTGTTTCTTTAGCGCTTCTGTTAATTCCATCATTGTTATATTCCCTTCTAGCATTATTTCAATGTCTTTGGGTATCTGTGGTAATTTTGCCTTTTGTAAATATTGTTTAATTTTTTCTTCTTGAATGTTTTCTTGATAATACAAGTTTCCATAATAGTCTTGTATAATGCTTTTCTTTTCTTCACTTCCATAGCAAACATATCCTTCTTCATCTATTAAATGACTAATTCTCCTTGATTCTCTTTCCTTTCTAAGTTTATAAGCTAAACATCTTCCTGGTTTATTTGTATCTTCAAAATAATTCTGTTTAGCATTTTTAATCTTTTGAGCTAACTCCTCTTTTTCCATTAATCCCATTTTATGTTTAGTTATATCCATTTTAATTTTAATGTCTTTTTTTGCGGTAATTTCTGTAATTCTTTTTCTAATTTTTTATAGTCATCTTCCAGTATTTTGAAAGTCTTTTTCTGTTTAATATTTGTTTTCCTTGTATAGTCAATTATCAAACCTCTTGTATAGGCCTTCATTGTGTCCCAGAGATTCTGTAACGATGTATCCTCTTTTTTATTTTCATTTAAAAAAAATACCAATTCTCTCTCGATTTTCTGTTTAAAATCTTCTTCCTTTAATATGTTATTAGAGTCCATCTAGATCTCGTCTTTTGTCCTTTCCAAGTAACTGTCATTGGATTATGGTCTGCCCAAGTACTTGCTTCTATTTCAATTTCTTGTATATTAGAAAATAAATCAGCTGATGTCCATATCATATCTATTCTTGACCACGATTCATGCCTGTTTGAGTAAAAGATATATTGCTTATTTCCCATATTTCTCTCTCTCCATGCATCTTTTAAGTTTATTTCTTCTATCATTTGAAAGAAGGATTTTGGTAACGTCTTTCTAGCTTTCTTGGTTGCTTTCTGTGTTTTATAATCCAACTGTTCATTAATTATTCCATTGAAATCTCCCATCATACAGACATTAGCATAGTCCAATTCAATTATTTTCTTATACAATTTCTTGTAAAATTCTTCTTGATTATCATTTGAGGCATATATTGCTATTAAAAGTGTTTTAATATTATTATCCATTATTTCCATCATTAAAGTCCTTCCATCATCATCTGTATAGATTAATTCTGCCAAAATTGTGTCTCTAATATATAGGACCATACCTCTTTTTTTACATTGTGCCAGTGACGAAAACAATTTCCCTATCTTTTTTGTTTCAATATATTTTCATGTTGTTTTTTTATAAGTACTTCTTGTAAACAAATTATATCAAACTTTAATTTCTCTAATTTGTGAAATACTTTCCTTCTTTTAGTAATTGAATTAAGTCCATTTATGTTCATCGTAATCAATTTTCTCTCCTCCATTTTAGACTTTGTAAGAGGGATTTATTGCTCTGGTAGATCTTATTTCTCTTTGTTCTCTCTGGGCACCCCACCACCTGCCTATCTTCTTCTTTTCTTTCTCAATTACTGCTATACACTCCTTTTGAAATTCGGTCAAAGACTCTTCTTTTCTTGTATCTTCCTCCTTTCCTCTGATGTATTCATAGTAGAATAGTTCCGCCTTTTCAACTGTGTGAATTCTGTGTCTTTGTTTCCACCAAGTGAACAAGAGGCCTTCTGATATCAACCACCTGTAATTTACTCCTCTTTTTAAGCAACTCTTTAGTCAGAAAAAATATTTTCTTCTCATCTCTCTTACTCTTCTTGGTACCTGTTTCAGCACCACAATTTCTTTATCTTTCTATTTTAACATCTTCTCTCTTGCCATTTGCAGTATTTGTGTTTTAATATTTTTTTTAGTAAATTGAACATGAACTTCTCTTGGTAACTTATTCCTCATTGCATATCTTGTATAGACATGAACACTTCATCCATTACATCCATCATTTTCTCTTCAGTTATCTCTAGTGCCTCCGCCAGTATTTCTGTCATTTTTTCAGCAAGGTTTTCATTCTTTTCTTCCTCCACATTTCGAAATCTCAGGTAGAATTCTGACTTGTCTATTTCCCATCCCAATGGTTTACTCCTGCCTTTTTCAGCTTCGCTCAGTCTAGTATTGATATCTCCAATTTCCTTGTCTCTTTGTTCTTCTTGTTTCTTCAATTTTCTTGATCCTTTCCTCATATTTCATCATCATCTGTTCAATATTTTCCACTTTCTCATCTGTCTTTTCAATTTTCTGTTGAATCTTCTCACTTTCTTGTCTGTCTTTTCCATTCTTTTCTCAATATTCTCTATTCTCTTTTTCAATATTATCTGTTTTTACTTGTAAATTTGGATTCCTTGCATAGTCTGTAATGTCACTTCCTTCTCCTTTTCCTTCTCCTGTTGCAATATCATCTGTATTGATCATTGTCCCCAGATGGTGAGGAGGAAGGAGTTGGTATTGAAACTGGAACTGTTGTTTTTCTACTCATTTATAATTATAATTATTTTCAAAAAAAAAATCAGAAACAAAATCAGGAAAAGACAAAAATGAAAAATGGGTGGAAAGAAGAAAAGAAAAAGAAAAAGGACAGGAGTAAACAACTGCTAATCCAATAATAAGTATGATAAAATAAGGGAAAAAAAAAGAAAAAAGAATAAAAGAATAAAAGTAAAAGGGAAATCTTCAGGTTCTTGTACATCTTAATCCAATTAATTCCAATTATGTGCAAAAAAGGGGGAAAAACAGAAAAGAGAAAAGAATAATCCCTTGATTTAAAAAAGAAAAAGAAAGGAAAAAAGAGCACCAAAAATAGAATAAAAAGGAATAGGTAGGAAAAGAATAAAAGGAAAAAAATATAATCTGGTTCCTGGGTTAAAAAACTAAAGTCCCAACATAAAAATCCAACTAGCAGGGAAGTGAAGAAATATAATAATAATAACAAATCATTCCATCATCAGGAGAGTCACTGCCACTAAATGTCCAAGGCTCTAGAATAAAACAATTCAAATTCTTCAATTCCAGTCCTTTCAAGGTCACTTCAATCTTCTTTCTTTCAACATCAACTCCAGACTCTGGCTATCAATAGTTACACAGAGGAGCAACTGTATAAACAATCTACCATGCTCTGCCCACTATCTTTTCAGTAAGAAGCTCAGAGTCCTTGAAGTGTAACTCTCATATATAAACAAGTAAGAAAGAAAACAAAACAATATATCTAGCCTGTAGATGGCAGTGCTACTTATTTCCCTCTGCTTTCACTTTCCTCTCATGTATCCAAAGCCAGAAAGAAAAACAAAAAAATAGAATCTTTTAAAAATGAAGTGACAAAAATAAACCTCAAATAAAGAAAAAAAGCCTTAGTCAAAGCAAACTTTCCAAAAAAGAAAGAAAAATTAACCAAAAAGAAAAAATAGCAAAAATGAGAGAAGACCAGTCCAGTCTAAATTTTTTTAAAAACTTGCCAAATTCCAATTTCTGGTAAAAAGAAAGAAAAAAAAAGCCTTCAGTTTAAACATAACTTAGTTTCGCCGCTTAGTCTCTTTTATCTTCACTTTTAATTTCCCTTTAAGTCTTTTAAGGTGTTCTCTCAAAATAATGAATAAAAAACCATCTCACCAAGCTGACACACTTTCTCTTGATCTCTTCTGTTCTGGAGCTGTCCCAGCTTCAGCAGCTTTAATGGCTGCCTCTCCGCTGCCAGCAAAGGGCTTTTCCTGGATCAACCAGGGACTTTGTGATGTCCCTGGGATCAACAAGACATGCCCCTGTCAATCA